>JAQFJA010000021.1:27793162-27809995 GCA_029874485.1 Naso brachycentron
AGGAAGCAACTCTACTGCCCCTTCCCCACCCAGTTTTTGCTCCGTAGCTTCACCTAGTTCAAGATTTATTTCGTTTGTTGTCGCTCTCTTTTTTAGATGATTCATTTCATATGTTGGTCTTCCTTTTCTTGGGTTGTTTTGTCGTGTTTGCAGTTGTTGCTAACTCTGGACAGCAACTTTACCTCCTCGGTCGTCTGTAACACCTAGAACGCACCTAGCTCATCTCGAGAATGTCGCGTGTGCGGTTTTGTTCTGTCCTCCATGCGACTTTATGTCCCAACAGGAGCATTTCAAAAGCAGGGTGTCAAGCCTTTGTTTTGACTTCTATGTTTGGCATGGAAGGCAATGTGGTGAAATTGTGTCTTTTTGTCTGTTTTAATCGTGTTTATTGTTCCTATTTTATGCTGCAGTCTGCTGTCCTAACTTAATTTGCAACTGTGGTTTAGTTAAAGACATTCTTATTTTGATAATTACAAACAATCTTATGTCTAATAAATCACAAGTATTGAGGGGATTAAATTGCACTATAGTTCAGTGTGATTTATCTAGAACAGTATGAGTGTCTTGTTGTGGTGGTAAAAATCCTCTGATCTGGTCCTGACTTCTGGAGCGGTACCACAGGTTGCAACATTGATGTAGTTAAGACACAATCTGCACAGGGTGTTCATTTTTGATAACTGACCTTATTATACGTCGTTCCTGTTTCTGACTTCCTGTATGACTTGATCTGCTCTGTCCAACTTTACGTGGCATTGCTCAAAAATAGACTCGTGTGTATTCTTCATGGAGCCGATCATAGACCCGCTTCTGACGCTTCCATGATGCCGCCGGTGGTATCATGAGCACTGACTGGAATGGTTACGATTAGCCTGCGTGTTTATGGTGCAGCCGGAACATGACACACATGCACCAGAAGTAATCTCATCGTACTGGGCTTTTTACCAGCTGAGAGGATGTGAACGCACATCTTTGTAGAGCAGCGAATAGGAACACGTGCTCTCTGAAACAGCCCATGATTGGCTGAAAAGCGTTAGTGAAAATAAGTTCCAACACACGAGGACCCTTGGTATCTGTTTAAATTAGTTTCATAGCAAAGCTGGATTTCTTGAACACCATCAGCATCTCCTTCTAAGTTTAAACTTCCCTAGTTACAGCCTAAAGCAAATGTTTTTACTGCAAGTGGAATTTTTAGGAATTAATTTTATGTTTTTGTGACACTCAGCATGACTTTCTTTCTTGCCTTCAACATGTGTAGGCTACGACTGAATGGGATGGGGTGGAAGGCGGGCATACAACATGTAAAACTTACTGTGTGTCAGTAATCTTTGTTACCTGAGGGTGTGCGTGTATGTGGATAGTTTACCAGATACAGGTGAGCTGTTGTCTGTTCCCCCAAGAACCGAAGTCATTCCTCCAGTTGACATAGCCTTTTTCGGTTTTCATGATATCTCAATGTTGCAACTTGTGTTTTGTGTATCATCTTGAAGTCAACCTAGAGGTCCATTCTTTTTCCTCTTCTTCTGTGGAAGCTTCAATGAGTGAGCTGAAACACAACAGCGCCCCCTTGTGTATTGTCAGCAGGACCCTGTTTGACACGTGTCATAACAGTCGTGAAAATCGTGTGTTTTTGAGATGTTCATAGACATAAAGTCTCCACTTGGAAATAGTGCTGACTGTCACAAAAATTACTGATGTTTTGTACTCATGTACACAAATTCTGATTAAATCTGATTACATTTAGTGACTATTTCACATCCTGCCGTGATACTCAGATGCAACAAGCAATTTGCATTTTGTGTTACTTACTGAATTAATGTATTTCTTCCTTTTAAAAGTAGTTAGTTAGATCGTGACAACTAGATAGTTTTAAACCAATTACTAAACAGCTATATGGGATTCAAAACTCGTCGTTTTAAGAATAGCTGTTGCAATGTAATTCTTGTATCAATGTGGTCATAGATTCGACAGTGCAGTATTTAGAGCTTGTTGAGGTGAAACTGATACAATCACCAGACAGCAGTCAGCACAAATCCAGTCACATACGAGCCACATCTGCATACATGGAGTGAAAATGCATCCTGGCATAAATAGTCTCTAACTGTGCAATCTGGATCTCAGCATTAATAAACACACATAATGAGGGGTGTGAAAAAAGGTTGTAGTGCCATTACTGCATACAATACAACTCATCCAGTGAAACCGTTAGTTGAGAAGTTAATCACTTGACATAAATAGCCTTAAGAGTAACAATTTACCTGTCGAATTTTACATGTAAAGTCAATCACAATTGTTCCCACTGAACATATTGCCTGTACTGTAGCAGAAAGCTGTTTAGCGGGGATGTTGCGCTGTATGAGGGTGATAGGAGTAATCAAGAAGGGGAGGGGGCTTCTCCATAGGAAGTTCCTGCAAACAGAGTGCACCCACTTTTTAAACCCCATTTGTCTTGTTAATGCTCCCCTCTGATTACCTGATTGCACTGGATGACTGTGGAGAAATCTGATTGCGTAAAATTATATAGAGCAAACTTTTGATTGGGGAGGGATCTGGTGAGCTTGCTGCCACCATTGACAGGCTTTGTGAAATTTGGCCTCGCTGATTTGAAATCAGCTAAGTGTCACGTCCCGTAATTGTAATCAGAACTTAATTTTTTATCCTTGTTCTCTCTTGCAGCACAACTTTTTCTCACGCAAACTTTTGAAGCTTGAACAATACCGCAGCTATGCTCTACATACAACGATGAAAAAATACACTCATCCTTATTGAATGTGATCTTTCAGTGAGACGTACTTTGCCTCTGCGCGGGATAAGGACAATGTATGGTCATTATGTTCAGTGTGTGCAGAGCTGTATCTTCAACATAGCACATAAGGAATTCATTAGCTTCTCCTCCACTGTTTAAACTCATTGCTTTAACCATATATTCTCTAGATGTTTCTGTCCATTCTCACTTCATTTTGCACTTTGAGGCATTTATCAAAAAAGCCGAACCTTTTTGGCTTTTTTTTACATCTGGATCAAAGCTGTTTAAATGTCAGGAATGAAAATAAATGTTAAATAGAGGGGATGCTGTCTTTATTAATTAAGCAGTTGAATCATATCTTTGTATAGAATTTTGTAAATAAGTCCAAAGCTTATAAAATAACGTTAAAATGTAATAAACGTTTGGAGAGCTCAAGCTCTCTCGACCATAGACTTAATACAACAAGTCTAAATCCTGACATGTTGCTTCATTCGTTCTTTTCATCTCTCACAACTCCACTCTGGAGTCCAGGAAAAAACTGTATATTGAGTGTGAGAGGTTGGCTGTAAAGCTAAATATTTCACCTTTATTAGATTAGAAATTCAAGGTAAATTGAAGGTAGGTTGATTTTCTTTCAGATGTAATGCTGGTGACATTTCAATGATTGGAGCACAATCATAGGCAATCGGAAAATCTATACTTCACAACATTGCATACTTTTCATTAATTAACTTCCTATTGATCGTTGACCTCGCTGCTTCAACTTATTTCCATTGAACACTTCAGCTACAATACAGTGTGCTTGTGTTCTGGTAAATACAGGGCATGAGTAAGAGGAAGTGGCGAGGGCAGGTGGAAATTAATTTAATGTCATTATGTGCAGAATAATGTGAGTGTAATTCTTTGAGCCAGTCCCATCTCTCCGTTTGGAGATTTCAAATTCCTGCTTTCATTAAAAGCTGCCAAAAAGGTCATCTTGTTGATTGTGGGTTTTTCAGACATTTAAAGTGCATGCTTTTGACGTAAGCTCAAGGACCCAGCCAACAGCAGGCTCAAGAGTCTGGAGGGCGTCGTGAGTTCTTTGCAGCGCTGACACTGTGTTTCACTCATCATCAGAGCTACATTTTCAAAATGTTGAGTTCTATTAAAGCGGAAAGAATTTGATCAGATAATTTCAGGTCAAGCTACATGGATACAGCATGCTGCAATCTCACTAAATGAACAATAAATATTACATGAAATACATTAACATCGGCTTAATAAAGTCAGCAGTAGCCCATAATTAACACAAACATTCAACTATATTAAAGGAAAATGCTTGAACACACAGAACAGTTCGGTCCTCCTCCATCATCATGACGCTCTAAGAGAATAAGCACCCTTACAGTTATAGAATATAATATTTTCAATACAATTTGTGGCTGCTGTCTTTTCAGCATTAGCCATTAGAGGCATCAGTATGAATAAATCTATTACAGATTTTTTAAACTGACTATTGTGAATCTCCATTTCCATCTAACAAATTGGTAGCTTACAGCAGCGAAGCCATGAAACATTTCTTCCTTGTTAAAAGCTGATCGAAAGACAGTGAAAGCCATAGACCACTGGGCTATTAACGTTGTGTACGGTTCTTATGCTTAAGAACGTAACCGCTTAAACGCCAGTATGTCTTTACAACCACTGGAGGGCTCTCTGTCAAAGCAGTGAAAAAAAAAGACATAGTTTGATGACAAGATGAAGGAGTGTGGGATCATGGGATTTGTTTATTTCATCGTTAAACAGCCTTTATCTTGGAGGAAAATCTCCCGATAATGTATTAAAATTTTGATCGCGTTACATTAAGTCACATTTGTCAGCTTCCTTCTTCGCTCTCTAACTGGCGTGACTCCGAAAGTTAGCGACAGGAGACAAAATGAAGCGCACTGTTTCCTTGAATAAAATGACAGATTTCTCTGAGTTTGAAAATTGTTTGAAACATTTGGCATAATGTAGGTTCACAAAACCACAAAATATAGAACAAAGATAATGTAATTTTTAGACATTTTAATGTGAAGATGTTACATTATTGTACATCAGAGCAACAGACTGATTGTAATATTAAATGGAAGAGAGGTGAGAGCTTTGAACATTGTGGCCTTATGAACGATGATGTTTTGATTTCTCCAAGAAAAAACAATATTCTGACAAATTCATGAAGAACTATGGGGCGCCATCACAATGCCTATAGAAATAAAAGATTAACTTTTTTCTTTTGCTTTCAGATTTTTTCTCAAATGAGGGAACACGATGGTTAGCTCTAGCAGACAAAGGCAATGTAATTACAGATGGAATGCTGCATTCGCTGCATCTGGACTAGGGGTTGATAAGAGCAAAGTGATACAACGTTATTATCACTTTTCTAGCGAATTTCAAAATAAGGTTGATGTTTATACAAATTCTTGGAAAGCCTCAAAGGTGATAAAGCTGCCTGTTTTGAGAGCCAAACCACACAACGGACACTGTGGCAGTATGTGCAATTTCCTGTATTTAGGAAGGAGTTAGTTCAGGCTTACACAAAGTCGTTGCCTCGGAGCCTTTAATCTGGGTTTCTTCACACCTTAAAGTCAAACATCTTTATTGAGTCGAATGCGGGAGGCGTTCTGCAGCAGGACAAGAACTTATTTTGTTTTGTGCCGTATGCCTTTTCTGATATTTATAGTATGTTAGTCCTTGTCTTTAGCGTAGTGACGGTCATAGAGCACAAAAGAAACACCATTATAAACTCAACAACTCAACATTTTGGACCATCTCCATGTGGCATTCCTTCTGGCTCCTGAGCCTCCAGCCACCTGCACAAGTTGTAATAAAACTGTCACAAATGAATGAAAGTCGGGAGGAGGCGAGGGGGGGTTAACACAGATGTCCAAATAAAGTGTGAATGATTCATTTTGCCAAGATTAGTGGCATTCTCCAGCAGAAACTTTCCCATGGCAAAGGAACTGCGCTGCTTTCATTACTGCCCTGTGGATTGTCATCATAAATTGATTTTCTCTCTGTAAGACAAATTAAATTGCGTACGAAACACAACGGAAAGAACAAGAAAGTGTCTGTTTCTCCATCGTCTTGCACAGCTCCCGTTCCCTCACTTCTCTTTGTTGTCCCCTTTTTGTCAATTTCCCATGTCTCTCACATCTAAGTGATCCAGAGTGTTCAAACTTAAATTAAGATCTCTGGCAAGATAAACAGTTAAAACCAGTTCCCATAGTTACGGCTCACACAGCGTGGTGATTGCATTATAATCCGACAGCAATCAACTCTAAATGAAACAGGGATGATAAGGGTGCTATTTTCTGTGTTTGTGCGTGCGTGTGTGCGCGCGTGCTCCAATGTAGCTTATTTCTTTCCTTTGTTCGACTTAGATTTTTATTACCTTCCAATCAGGTCAGCTCCACAGAGGAGGCTCTTTGGACAAACATGGCCGTGATGTGGGCAGAATGAGATTAAGACACTACAGCAAGGCCTCAGTGAAGGGTCCTCTGCTGCTGCCAGACATTCAGTGTCCCCAGATAACTCAGAAAATGCTTCAACTGCCACTAAAGGGAGTTTGTCCTTCAAGCTGAAACAGGATCTAAACCTACAGTCCATTTACTTAAAATCAATCAACGAACCTTACTGTTTCACAAAGACAGAACATTTCCAAAAACACTTGGTCAATGTAACGTGCCTTCTTTATTGAATCTTACGAAACTAATGAGCAGGTATTAGTTTAACCATTTATTAAAAGATTTTTTACCATTATTCTCCTGTGTGGTTCTGCCTTATGTGTGCACGTCATTTAATTCAAAGAAGTTATGAGTAATTTTAAGGCCATTTTCAAACTAATGAAGCCTCCTGAATCATTTAAAAGAGGCCAGTCCTCTGACACAGCAGCAGTATAAACACATGTCATCTGGAAAAATGTTGAAGCTCAATGGAAGGTGACATTATCCAGAAAGGTGCTGCTTTGGTCAGTCAAATATCTGGTGTAAATGCTGCATTTCTACTATTTACTTCTGATTGCAGCAAGATAATATACAATTGTTGCCATCACACTAACTTTTAGGAGTTGTAAAATCCTGTCTCATGATATTAAACACTGATGTGCAATGTTTTAGCCTTTAAGCTTTAAAACTTTATTTAAATGTTTCACCAGTGCAAAACTTTGAATTTTTCTTGATGTGGGGCTGCTTTCAACTAGCATGAGTCACAGGAAATAGAGTCGGTTTAAGCCTCTTATTGGTCGACTGTTTCAGAAGGCATTTTCCTACCCTTCAGCTATTAATATACAACTATTTTGCAAGGGCAGCGTTGCTGCATCCTGAGCTTAGCACTGCCCAAGACAACTGTCACTGGTTTAAAGAAATACAAACAAGCCATGGCATTTTTTCCCTTACTACAGAATGAGAACAGGTTGAGCCAGACCTTTCTTCATCGTTGGCACTGTGCTAACGTAGTGTGGAGAGAGATCTGACTATGTGAGTCTATCTTCACCCAGTAAAGCTAGTCTCACCCAGTATAAGGCCACTGTTGTTCTAAACTATGTATAAAAGAAAATGGAAGCAAAATTTCAAGGCAAAAAGGAAACCAAAGTTGCCCTGTGCCCACTGGTCTGCATGAACCCAACTTCAGATGCACCAATCCAACTGCTTGATGACAACAGGTATGAATAAAGTCAAGAAATACCAAACATGCATTAGTGCAATTAAACTAGCCTGCTGCCTGATGACGGTTACAAGGTGGCAGCCTTTGTGCTTTTGTCGGCCGTGTGTCAGCAAGAAAATATGAGTAAAGTCCTTGAAATTACATCAGGGATTAACCTAGCAGAGTTAAGGTTTAGTTTGGATGTTGATGCAAGACGGAAAGCTTAAAAAGGGGGAAATACGCTAGTTAGCTGAAGCATTGCCTCAATAAAAAATGTTAGGTGTTTGTAAGACTTGGGCAGAAAAATGAGCTGATTAAGTTTATGGAAAGAGTTCGGTTTGGGTTAAAATAACTACTGGTAAAAGTTAGTGTAAGCTCATGTTCGTGGTTAAAAGAAGCCAAAGCTGACTGCCGTCTCAAAGTCATTCACTTTTCACTATTGTCCCAACCATCCACGGTGAGCTTCAGCCATGATATAACAAGACAGACCTCAGACTCAAACAGGTAGAAAAAGTCCTTGACAAGTCAACAACAATCAAGACATTTGAACAAACATTCAGTGCCATCATTCAAAAAATAAAGTCCATAATCTGATTTCTTACAAACCAAAACTCCTCAAGAGGAATCTAAAGCCATTTCCAAATGCTTTTGAAATGCTCATTAGAGTCAGGGGCCATTAATTGCAAATTCATTCTGTTTTTAAATGAAAGTTGTCGTGAGAGCGAGCCCGACAGTTGGACACGCATTTTTTCTTGGTGCCTAATCTTCACAAATCTTGAAGCCCCACTAACTCCTAACCACCATTGAGTGCCACCATCACTTTCTCATGACAGAGAGTCTGTCCTGTTCATTCCTCCATGTCTGAGACAAGGTGTCTCTGTGGGAAGAATGCTGCTCATCTGAGATGTCTGCAGGTTGTCAGAGCCACAGGGAGCGGAGCGAGGGTAAGGCGAACCCCGAGGCAGCCCCAAGACAAACAAGAGAGGCATCTGTGAGTGGAAGCCGTCATCAGTCATCCTAAAGAAATTATCCTCTCCGCCTTGTGCCACTGATCAACAAGGAGCTGCGTGCTCAGACCACGGCCTCCTCACAAAAAAGACAAAAACCTCTTTCATTATTGCCTTGTTTTAATCTACATTAAAGGGAGAAGATATCACAGCTTCTCACCACTTCTTCCATTTGAAGTTTTAGATGAATCAATAAAAGATGGACCAGGTAGATTTGGAGCCTTATTGAAAGAAAAATGAGCAATTTTCTGAGAAGGCGAAGTCGTGCCATTGTGAAACACAACAGCCCAGTTTAAACAAAGGAACAATATCACCTCCCACACTGTGTTGTATTGTATGTTAGCAACTGTATGCAGGGTATGCAGCACAGAGCATGAAGCTGTAAATAACAAAAAGGAAAAGAGCGGTCATTCAGTAAAGTGGGGTTACAGCCAAATGAAATATGTTCCCAATTATGGCAATGGGTGTAAGGAGCTAATAAAGCGAATGTCCCTACAAGACACTGAACCCTAATGGATCCCAACTAATTTGCTTTGACTGATGAATTTCCCTCTCCAGTTGCGTGGGGTTGAATAATTATGAAATTTATCACAAGACATTGAGACTCATTAAGGATTCACGACATTTCATTAAAGCAATGTTGTTAGAGGCAGCACATGGTGTTCTGTTTGTGTTTGCATGTGTGCGCATGCAGAGAGTCTGAAATGGTGTGTAGAAGCAATTATCCAACGATTAAAGCACTTAAAGGAAGGGCTGCTTTTGCTTCTCTGTCATTTAGCTTCTGAATTCCATCAATCCGCATCTCTCTCACTGTCGCTGAGATGTTTTCTGGCTCTGTTGTGCACATTCATTACTGTCAAGGGCTTCTGTTGTGTTTGAAAATGTGCACCCTGAGCCACCAGAAACCTACGAAATCCACTCGAATATAAAAAATGTCCTAGACACACTAGAAGGGTTCAAAGTAGCTTTACAGGGGAAGTTTGCTCCTGAAGCCCAAATCCTGTACAGACGTGAGCTTAAAGAAAAGTTAATTAGGTGGAACAAAAGTTCCTTTTTGTTTAGAATGGTATCAAATGAGAGAGAGCTTTGTGTAATTAAATTTCTGTTTCTGTAAAAGGAACAAACCATCTAAAAACTCCACCGAAAAACAGATGAAGACAGAAATCCTGATCCCCGCCGATGATTACAACGTGTGAGAGTTGTCAAATACATTGTTACTCTGCCTATAAGATACTTTTTTTTTTCACTTTCTTTGTTTCCTTTTGGACCCAAATCTTGTGACTTAATTTAACTATCGGAACTTATCTCTTCTGTGCATGCAGAAGCCTTTGAGCTTGTTGCACATGTTGCACATCTTAGAAAATTGGCCCCAAAAGCAGCATCCTGCTATCCTGGTATCTTTCTTCACACTGACTTGCTATGTAAAGACAGAATGGGAAAATCTGTAAATAACACTGCAGTACACCTTCCTAACATTAAAGGAAATACATGTACTGTTTTAGCTTTCTTTCAGAGAGTGAGCCAAAAGGATAGCATCAATCTACTGTCTGTGTATATGTATTAACTGTAGACGACACATGGTTCATCTTGCAGGGACCTGGCTATTTTTGCTTTGTCTAATTTCAGTTCTTTAATGGACCACAAATCAGAAATTGGAATTCTAAAACCTGCAATAACTTAATTTTGCAAATTTTTGGCAGCCGAAACAGGCTGCAAATGCGGCACTGACGCTGATTCACACTTTTAAGTAGGTAGGGCCCAGCAGATTTACTGCTTTGTTGATATTGTTGGCCGATATCGGCCATTTGCAGATATATCATTATCAGCTTATACATTCTCTGATATTCACTGATATTAAAACTGTGTTTTAAGGCCCAAAATGTTTGAACTAGTGATTTAAAATGGTGTAGCTATGTAGTTTGTCCAGCAGAGGGCTGTTCGTGATTTAACTAATTAGTGAAGCGTTGACTGTTCAGTGCACTGATGCTCGCCTGCCTCCATTACATATCTTTGTCACAAGTGCTTGATAACCACATTCAGGAGATATTATATACATGTATAATATCGGCCGATATATTGAATATCATAATTTTCTTGCTCCCTAATGTGGGTATCAGTATCAGCCCTCAGAATCTTACATCTGTCAGGCCAGACTTTAAAGCTAACATATTAGCAAACAACTTCTTATAAAACTTTTAGTACATCATGGAGCAACACTAGCATTTAATTTGGGATGTCTTTGGAGTCCAATCTTCTCTCTCCTTCAGCTTTTTTTGTTTGTTTGTTTGTTTTTTCCAAGTCCTCAGGGAAACGCCTGGCTCTTTAGTCGCTGAATGGTCTGCTATGTTTAACAGCCTGTTGCGATGTCTGCCTGATGCTAGGGCCAATTTATAGTTCGTCTGTCCTCACATATTATACGTGTTGTTTGAAAAATACGATGTAATTTCAACAGAGAAATGTGTCGCTCGACACTTTCGTTTCATGTTGTGTACCTGGAGTTTTGTTATGTCGCAGTCATTGTCATATTTTGTTGTGTGATGTGATTAACATCGCTGAAGAGACAGTTTTAACTGAACTTCCTTGTTGATATTCTATCGTTCACATCAAATATGGTTACCATGGAGATGACTGAAACCTCTCGCCAAATGCATAAATTGAAAATGACATGCTACTCATCTGAATCACATTGTGTATATAAGATAGACTGTATTTTTAAACTGGACAGAGCGAGTTTAGCTGCTTTTCCCTGTGTGCCTAACATGTGACTTTATGTTTCAAAAATAGGGAAGCTGCTCTCGATTCACATATCAGACTAAGTGCAATATTTGTTTGAGTTTCTGTTTTTATCTCTTGATCTGCAGACTGCTTTATTGGTCCTGACACATCTTTTCAGAATTGTTGCTCTACCCGCAGCTAAAAAAAAATCAACAACTATGAGCACAGACTTTAAAGAAACCAACTGACATACAGAGGGTAGATATTGAGTTGTTGATTTCTCTTTACCTAAGCTCACTTGTTCTCTGTTTAATTACAAACAATAAATGAACAAGATCGATATCACCAAGTTAATGAAGTAAGGCTTTTTTTAAGAGGGGAATATTGAGCAAAACACTTGTGGCTGTTTCACTGTTTCGTGACCCAAGTCGAGCTGGAACCACATGGGAAAGTGGAGGGAGTACAGAGAACATACCACAACACAGAGCAGCACAGCCGTGAACACAGACTGAAGGGTTTGATTACACCAATTTAGCTGTTCTGAATGTGCTTATTTTCATGCCATTTTAACAACACATCGCATGACTGTAGACTTCCATAACCACAAACTGGAATGTATTGATTTGTCATGTCTTTAATGGAATGTGGTTCCACAAAAGTACTTTAAATGTTTGTCCACTTTTTTGTTTGTTTTATCAACAAAACCAGACTTTCAGATGAAAACTGTCACGTTTGTTAAATGTCCCAGAAGAAGAATAAGCTGGTCTTAAAGCCTTTGTCAAAAAGTTGCAAAATTCATATTATTTTTAATTTCTGCACAGTAACTATGAAGTGTATGCCAGCAGATTGCTAGCTTAGCTTAGCATTAAGGCAAGAAACAATGAGGAGACTGTTAGCCTGAATTTGTCCAAAAGCAACAAAATTCATGTACCAGCACCACTGAGCTGTGTCACGTGCAGAAATAATACAGCAAATAATCACCTTGAAATTGCAAAAAAATTTTCTTTTTAAAAAAAAATTCAGTTTTTGTATTAATTAAACCAAACAGAAACCTCTTGGGCTGAAGAATTACGCTAGTGCATAAGCACGAAAAACTGGAGTTCCTTGAATGCTGCAAAATCGGGAGTTTGGTATTTACTGAGATATTTTAGGTTGTAGAATAAAACAAAGTCTCTTAAGTTTGTGTTAATTACAGACCTCATTTCAGGCTTCTAACCAAAAACCATATTAAATACATCCACTGACTTTGGGTTGATGAAATGGAACATCCAACAATGCTAACTGTTTGCCACTCTATAGATCCCTGTATTTAAATACCCAATTTTACAGCAGAAGTTGACATTTACAGCAAAAATTGTGCAAATTAATCAGTACAATAATGTGTACAGTTTACAAAAAAAAAAAAAAAATTCACCCATTCAAATTAAACAGACATAATTAAGGGCGTGGCTGCTTTGCGCTGCAGCTGGCCAACTAGGCGTCACCTCAGCTAAATCAAGTTAGTGAACTTGACCTCTCAGCCTTGTTTGTGCTTGTTAGGTGCCCAAATATCAGACAATTAAAATAGCTTACTGTGTTGTTAGTTGTTCAGATAGACTGTCCAAGAAGTCTGTGCTCCACCCAAGTTTCACCTCTTTTTTGATTAGGCGGGAGTTTGACAGAGTCAGGCACTGCAGAGATGGCAGCTGAAGCCCCACACTGACCTTCACAATGTGTCTTTACAGACCAATAAGTGACATCACCAAACCTACACTCATGTTAATTAGATATAGTGTTAATTACAGACCTTTATAGGTGCTGATATGTGGATTTGTTAAGAGTTCCACGTTTCTAGTAGCTACAGTACAAATGCTATGCTAGGCTAATCACGTTCATATTCCAACTTGCAACTCCACACATAGGTGTAAACTAATATCAAACTGGCTTTTTTTCACCTCCTCTTTTCCACGTCTCCACTCACTAAACTAAGCTAAGCTGAGCTAACTGGCAGCAGAGTTTAGCTTTATATTTAGCATATCACTATAAGAGTGATATTGATCTTCTCATCTAACTCTAGGCTGGAGGGCGAAGTGTTTT
Source organism: Naso brachycentron (assembly GCA_029874485.1). Taxonomy (NCBI): domain Eukaryota; kingdom Metazoa; phylum Chordata; class Actinopteri; order Acanthuriformes; family Acanthuridae; genus Naso; species Naso brachycentron. Next base: position 27,806,363 of record JAQFJA010000021.1, read on the forward strand.
TTCCAAAATGTCAAAATATTCCTAATGTGCTTTTAGGTAAGTAGCGAGTTACTTAGAAGATTTCATTTGGAGATCTTTCTGCCGAGTCCGCCATCCTCCGCTCAGTCACTCTCTATCTGGAGATAATCTGAACTCTAATCTCCCCTCATCAGTTGGCTCAGCTAACTGAATATCATTCTCTCTAAAAGACAGCACACGCACACACACACACACACACACACACACACACACAGAGGGCAAGGCGCTTTGCTGTGATAAACAATCCAATGTGATCTTATGAAATGCGTGTGAGAGAAAGTTGTGGTGAGCTGCATGTTGTTCAGTTGATTGTCTGTGTTGTGCGAACTTCAGATTGAAAGCAGCCTCTTTGTGGCTCGATGTCATCCTAACAGATTATAACAGAGTGAATCCCAATCTGAAGTTAACCACCAGGCTGAATGTGGCTCTCATGCTTTTTCCCACAGGACAAGCAGCTTCATTATGAAGCGCTGTGGTCTCCTTTTCATCCTGGTGAGATCACCCCTGTGGGGAGCATCAACACGATGAGCCACATGTGACGCTTTCTTGTCCCTGTTTAAACATTGAAATAGTGTTCTGCCATATTGTTGTGTGCCACTGTTGTTTTTTTTGTTTTTTTTTTTTTAATCTGGTCTGCTTCATAATGCAGCTGCTTGGAAACTGACACAAGACTGAAAGATCTCAGCGGAGAAAGGAGATGATCAATTTCTGAGGGAACGACCCCCCTTAATCTTCAAACCCTCTCCTGACCCCTCCACCTCCTCCACCTCCTCCTCCTCCTCCTCCTCCTCCTCACTTCAACTACCCACAATTATTTTGCAAAAAGAGCACCAGAAAAAGAACGCGCAGAGTAATTTCTCATGCCCAGTTATGAAAAGCTCATTAAAATAGGCCGGGAACAAACAAAGCTGTTCCTGTGAGGCCCCTTTTCAAATTCATCCCATAATTTCCCACTGTTTTAATCATTTATATCAATTAATCATTCCTTGGTTGCCATCTTCTGTGTTTTTTTGTTCTAGCGAGTGAGAGGCTTGATGAGAGTTTCAAGAGAATGTGGCTCAAACCAAGGTGGAGTAGCGATGGCTTTGCCAAAGGGAAATCAGTTTGATGCAGCACAATCTCTTTGGAGCTGCAAGAATAATTAAACAATTAAAGTCAAGAAAAAGATCATCTTTATACATCTGACGCCTTTCTAATGAAGCCAGGGGCATCTTATAATGAAGCTGTTTTGTCATGTAAAACCTCGACTCTGTGAATTTCAAACAACCTTCTCTGAGGCAACTTTTCTCCAATAGCAAGTCTTTTTGAGTCGGAGCTGTCACTTGTTCGCACTGCAGCTCTTAAGCTTTTCCTCTGGTAAAAAGTTAAATACAGAGGAGGAGGAACTCCCCTCTCTTTCAACATTATGGTAGAAAACATGTCAGCACCACATTATTTTTATTAAAAGGTGTTGCAATCGCTTCCAATTTATCTTGTCTTTGAAGTCTCACATGATGGTGAAAAACTAAAACCATAAGACCGAATGAATTAAAGGAGCTCAGCCAAATCGAGGTCTTGCAGATTAGCCTTAATAGGTGTTGAAACCAATGACCTGAGGCTTAATGAGGTTGTAAACGACAGCAGGCCTTGCTGCGATTATTTTCAGTGACAGACGATGGCGCCACTACGCAGCTATTAGGCCATGATATTTCCCAGAGGTTGGAGTCACCCTCGGTAAACTAAGTAGTTATTGAATGTCAACTAATTAAACTCAGACGTGAGCTGAATGTCGCTTGCTGGATGTTGCCATGCAGACAGGCTGGTGTTTGGAAAAATGTTCAGTCTGCTATTATGTTAAAACCAGTTCAAGAGGAGACACATCAGTTTTATCAGGATGATTTTTCATTTGTAACAGCAAGTAACAGCCTCTGTGACCACTGAGGAAGATCTGACTGGATTAAAAATAATACACATTTAGCCTATTGTTGCAACTAATTAAAAAGAGGACGGATGATAAGAAAAGGCTTACAAACGGGTTTTCTCTGGTGTACAGCAGCCTCAAAGTGTGTGTGTGTGTGTGTGTGTGTGTGTGTGAGGTGTTTTCAGTGTGATTCCGTGACACTTGGCCGTTTCTTCCGCACCTCTCCGGTCCATCTTTCCCGAACACCTCCGTTTCCATCCCTCTCTGCGTGTCCGACTCAATCTCGCCTGCCTCCGATTGGCTGGATTTGTTATTCCTCTTAAATGGAGCGCGCGCCGATTGGCTGCGGCGGCTCCTTCGTCACGCGGCTAAAAGGGGTTTTTACTGGAGGTTTCTTCCTGTCAGCGACACATGTAAAACAAGCAGCTAACGGGACCCGGAGAGCGGACCGGAGGACAGTCAGTTACAGCCTCGTTATTGCTTTTGCCCCGTTCTTTTGCCAAAACACGCACTTCTCGCGCTGAGGAAACTACGGCATGCGCAGACCTGTAATTACGTCTTGCGATGGACTCCTTTTGTTCCAGTGAGAAAACAGCAGTAAAGCAGCAACAGTAAAAAAAAAAAAAAATCAGGAACGCTCGAGTGGAAATACTATCTGATAACTCCATTTGAGCTCGCGCATATCTGAGCTCAAGTCCTCGCTGAGGTTCGCTGTCGCGCGGACCTGGAGGCCGACCGCGCGCGATAGTGTCCGCATTTTACCTGTACTTTTTTTGGGACTGTTGTAGCCTTGTCTACCTGTTTACCTTCCTGCGCGTCAAGTCATTAACTTTACAGCCATTACACTCAAAAGAGACAAACGAGGTGGGTGTTTGTTGCTTTTCCAGCTTTGTTTACATGATGGTTTTTATTAAATTGCTGTTTTTATTCTTTCTAATTGTGGCGAGCCTCGTCGCTTCTGCTCTGCTCGGCTGTGTCTCTCTTCCAAGAATGCTAGCGGTGATATTTGATCGCCTGTGTGTTATTCTTGCGACATTATCCTCCTCCTTATCCCCTTCTCACGCATTTACCCCCGCAGTAACACCGATGTGATGCCACATTTCCGTCGTTTTCCATTAAAAAGCAGCAGCAGCAGCAGCCAGCGGACAGGAGCTTTTAGCACATGGCTGTCTGATATGTTTTTCCCCCCTCTCTCTCTGTCTCTCTCCGTCTCTCTCCCTCTCTCTGTCTCTCTCTCTCTTCTATTTCCATGACTTAGTCTCTGCGCCCAAATTGCCTGCCCGTGTAATTACTTGAGTTAGCCCATTTAAGTTAAAAGCCACCCCCCTCCTCCTCCTCCTCCTCTTCCCCTCTTGTCCCCTCCATCCCTCAGCGGAAAAAAAAAAAAGAAAACTCCTCTCTGAATGAAACTTGACGATGGTCCGTCTTGTTTATCCAGGAGTCACTTTCAGGTCGACCTTTTGATTCATCTCTTTTTAGATTTAATCAGCACTAAGGTACGCGGTGGTTTGTCCCTAAGAGCCATCGCTAATGGGCTTACTGGATGCTTTTCTCTGTGACCCCCCCCTCTCCTCCCCAACTCTAATTAGCCTACCTGCCTTTCAACAAAGATTTGGCTTTATCCATGTAGTCTGCCGGACCAAATTGGAGAGGATTACATTTGAAAGAAGCCACATTAATTTGTGGGTGAAAATGCCTGCATTTCATTAGATTAG
>JAQFJA010000021.1:27962837-27974813 GCA_029874485.1 Naso brachycentron
AGAATATCTATCCTGCAAGAACCACAGCACACCTGCAAATGTGCCTCTATGCCTCATTTCCTTCTTGTGTTGTTTTGTATTTTTCTAGATCACCCTACATTAGGAACTCTTGTAGACTTTAAGCAGCAGACTTGAACAATTTATAATTTCAGAGTTGAAAACTAAAAAATAAAGAGCAATAAGAATAAAAATTAAGGAGACAACAGTATGTCCATGTATTAGACAACCAAAATCTCAAGACATACAAGCAATGTTAATGTCAAGTCAAGCAAAGTTATTCTGTAAAGACTGATGTGATATTGGACAACATTATTTCATGGGTTTTATGGCCAACAATAGCAACAGTCTCCAGGGTTTGACAGTGAAGTAAATCTGTGTATCAGAAAACGTTTTTATTGAAGGAAAAATCTGGACACAACTTCATTAATTAACAAATATTACATAATATATGAATCCTCCTGAGCATGGGCCTCTTAAGCATGGCTGATTGTAACTATTCATCATCCAGCCTCTTCTTATTTAGATCTGAAGTAGATTGAGGGTGGAACTCTCGTGGTCATCTTCCAAAAACCTGCACTGACTTCTTTTTTAGTCACTTGGAGGCACTAGATACATTCTGTAAACACAATCGTTTAATTTAGTTCCAGATATTCCGGCATTGCCCCTGCATTTATGAGACGGCGCAAGATGGAACTGTTCCTGAATGTGGTGGCATGAGTGAACCATAAGTGGTTCCTGAAAGGTTATGCCAGTAAGTGAATGGGAACTACATTAATTGATTAGCAATTTGATCCACTGTGAATGGAAAAATATTAATTTTACCAGATGTAAGTATAGTTACATAGAATTAACATTGCATTTAATCTAAATGCACTGCACATTAAGGAGTAAAACCCCCTTAAAACTTTGAAAAGAGGGGAGATCAAAAAAAAAAAAAAGAGGGAGGAAATTAAAATTCAGATAAAGAGATCCCTTCTCCTCAGACAATTTGGGATGTAGAAGCACTTGAGGTGGGAGTACGTGGGAAGTGCAAATTATAAAAACCAAGCACCACACTGTAACAGCAGAAACAGGAAAAAACATTTCTCTTTAGTTAGAACTGATTTCAAAAGTAGGATATAAAGCAAGAAACTTGCAACACTGTAGCTCCCAAAAATATGTATTTTCTTTTAATTTAATTACTGCGTTAAAAACACACAACGTTTAAGACTCGACTGGACTCTTCATCAGTCAACAATCAACTAGTTCAGGTGTTGGTTACCAACCAAAACATCTGGAGTCCTACCTGCTTTTTTTGCTCTATATATTACTGGAAATTTTTAACTCAGCACCTGAAGAATCAATTTCTGTGTGTCTACTGATTTTTTTCTGATTTCAAAAGTAGCACTAACGTACGGTGGCAAATCCAATTTTAAATCAGATATTGGCGCCTCTCAGCTTGTAAGAACAGGGCTGGGCTCTGAAACATGTCAAGTGTGCAAGTGGCCTACAGAAAGTCAGTCTGCCAATATTGACTGAGTGAGCAACTTTTTAGAGAAATAAATAGCTCATCATCTTGGAATATGTGACCTATTTTATGATTTAAAAAAAAAAAAGGCATTAGAGATACTCATCCACGCAGGCTTGAACCTGTACGCTGAAATGTTAGAAAAAGTCGATTTATTGTGTTAGCCCGACTGAAACTGGACCTTTAAAATACAAACAAACATGTTAGTCAGACTGAAATCATACTATGCTGAATTTTTCTACATCAAACTAGCACACCTAGATAATGCAACTCTTGCATGTATTTGCCTCAATCGACTCCGCAATGGCCTAAATGTTCTGCACATGATCTATAGTTCCCGCAACAGTCATTGATCCAGGACACGAACAGCATGCATATATAGAGGAAAACCGGGAAGAAAACAAGAATATCATCTAAGCACGAGGGTAGCATGCATCTAATTTGTACCAAAAGTCAAAGTTAGATACAAGGTGTAAAGCGCTGTAAAATTGTCCGTGTTCTCACTGTTCAACACAGAATCCACTAGACACTTACTAACTTGTTTATGGCTTGTTTGGTATGTTACTGGGTCCACCAGAAGAAGGTCCAATAGCAACCAGCTTAACGGGGTATATCGCCACCTACTGTTGTGGAGTAGGATATTGTGTGTTAGTCCATCAATAAATCGATTCTCTCGTGCTTGTATACTGTATTACAATTATTACGATTTTTTTTTTAACAAACTGAGATTAAAGACAATTTATAAATGAAAAAGTTTCCTTTGATTGTCAATTCAGTTGCTCATTTTGGAGACAAAAAGGACAAAATACTGTTATTTTCTTATCTTTTCTTCGTCAAATTAAATAGTCCTTTTATTATTTCTGACATGGTGTATAAATTTTATGAATTGCAAAAAAATACACTGGCAGAAGACACCGACTATCTCCTCTGCTGTCTTAAGCAAAAATCACACAATTGTATTTAGATGAAAGAGTGGGTGCTGCATTGTGTGGAAATGTCGCTGTGACGTGTGAGACAAATGCCAACTTGTCAGCTTTAATATTAACTAAGATTAATGACAAATGCAGATGTGTCGGAAATCAATCTGAGTGTCACACTTTGCTAAAGTTTGATCTGGGTGGAAACACTCCACAGTAGTTGATTTTACTCACAGCTTGAATGAAAGTGGAAGTTTTCAAATTGTCTTTACGTCAGAGTAGAAGAGATATGACAAAATATGTCAGACTGACAGTAAGACAACATTGTAAACAATATATGAGTCATGAGTGTTAAAAACTGTTGTGTCACAAAATAACCTGTGTGCGCTGCACTCTTATGCCCACCGCTACAGAGCGATCTCTGTATGCTGGGTGATCTGGCTGGATTATTATTTGTTTAAACTGATTAAAGGGAGAGAGAGAGAGAGACGTGCTGGGTGAGATAGACTGACTTTTAACGAAAGAGAGAGAGCAGCACACTGCGCTGTCAATTTATAAAATTGTCTCAACAGAAACGCTCTATGCTTTTGAGGCATTATAGTGACACAATTCAGGCAGGTATCATTTCACACTCTATCGTCAAATTGAAAAGTGTTAAATACTGAAACTGCAAGGTCCATCAAAAATTGAAATCCTTGCGCCGCGCCTTGATGACATGACACATGAGAAGAAGAAGGAAAAAAAGGCACCAGGAAATGCGTCACACCTTAGTGTGTTTACCCGGGCCTCTTACTTAGATCAAAGCCATGCTAAGCCAAACCAAGCCAAGCCGAGCCGAGGTGATAAAAACCTGTGTCTAATGCAGAATCAGCTGACTCAGGTGTAAATGCTGAGTGTGCGCATTCCCATTGCACACAAAAGCCCAATCGTAGCAGGTTTTCAGTGGGATTTTTGACCAGTGGAAAAGGGGTAACTGCTGTCTTGTTTGTTATTTTCTTATTAAACCAGCTCAGTTAGGCGACACAAAGCGCCCACTTCAAATTGTGGCAGCGCTATTTTTGTCTTTTGGGCCACTGTTAGTGTGTTTGTTCAAACTGTAGCTTCCTCACCATGACTTTAGCCTGCTGGCTAACTTTGTTGAGCTGGGGAGAATGAACACCACTAAGGTACGGATGTGCTGCGGAGATGACACTTGGCACAGGATGTGTGTCAGTGGTAACTGGACACAGTTTTCTCTGCTGGGTGAGCCGGGCTGCAGTAAGAGTGACAGTAGCAGTCACAACACCGGTGAGCACAAGTTGCCGTACTTACTCACTGCTACGATACTATCAAGTGAGGTCATAGGATGAAGTGTCACAGCTTCCTGCAAAATGTGAACCACAATTTGATTAACATCTCAGTCAACTCGAGGTGTCACATATTTGCAAAAAAATATGAAAAAGCGGGTTCGATATGAATCATTATATCCTGATCTTCATTTTTTTTCTGTTTGAGCTGTAGTTCCTCTTTTATAACTATGTGAATGTACTTTGTACTATATTGAATGGACTAATATTATATGTACAGCCCTTTAATTGCCTTTATGCATGAAAAATACTCGACAAAGGAACTTGCCCAGCCCTTTGAGAGGTCTTTGTAAATGTAGTCAGATCTCTGCAGTGCTGCTACACTTAGGTCAAACTTCTGTTTTCTATTCTCAATACAGTACTTTTACCTTCTCCTCACATCTCATTACACTTCTCAAATGGACATCTCCAGAATCGTGGCAGACATGCAGCATTATGGTAACTAAAGGAATCCTGGGTAGTATGTCATTGATTGACTCTAATAGGTTACGGTAAATCCCATTTTTTCCCCCTCATCAATTACTCTCATTTATTTAGTGGACCATAACTCTATTTGTGAATGAAAACCTTATTCAGAAGACAAGAAAAATTAGCTTGTGGGTGCTGGATTGTTGGAAAAGGAAGAAAATGAGGTGTCTAACCCAAAGTGACATTTACAAATTACCTGTTAATTTCAACTGGGTTGAGGGATGATAGGACTGAATTACACTGACAGGAGGGTAACCGGGTAATGAAAGTCGAGTCTGTAGTGGCCAAATAGGTAACCTGCACTTAGAGACAAAGTGGGTTTATTCCATGTGAGCATGTGAAGTATTTTCAGTCCTTTATCTGAACTGCATTCTGTCCACACCCACCTGAGAGGCTTGTTTCTCCCTACAATCTACTTTTGGTCCAATTAAGTGGAGGCTGGATGATGAATAGTTACAATCAGCCTTGTTGAAGAGGCCTGTGCTCAGGAGGATACTAACCATGCAGAGAGAGTGCGAGCGAACATCCAGGTGTCAGAGTGCAAGGTGAAGTGGCAAGACTTACAACAGTGTCACCTTGAATCTGTCCCTGCTAATGTCTCTGCTAAAAGAAAAAGTCCCTCTCAGTACTGAGACAACAAAGCGCAAAAAACTGGTGTCTCCCACCTCCTTCCTCATGCCCAGAGCAAACATTAGGGAAGAGAAAACAGTGCCAAGTGGAAACGGGTGACATTTGAATTGAATACCTCAATAATGGATGCAATCTCTCTGTAACCTCCATTTAGCTGGCAGAGTCGTAGTGGCACAAAATCAAGACAGGATCCCTCAGGTCAATGGAAACACAGGACGTTGGTTAATGATGCCTGTGCTCCTCTGAAAGCATCATGCTAGATGCAAGAGCGAAGATAAAAGCTCCCATGCCTATTAGCAGTGGAGAGAAGGTTTCCTGAAATCTGGATTTAAACACAACCACAATCCTGAGTTTTGTGCTGTCAGGTTTGTCAGCCTCTCTCATAGCTCAGCAGCTTCCTGCACATGTGAGAGAAGGAAGAAAGACACGGAAAAAGAAAAGGGGATCAATTAGGGCTGTGTGCTGATTTGCTTTAAAAAGGTCACCCGAGTCTTCTTACTATAGTAGGATACTTGCTGGAAACTCCTTAACAATCTCTACTGTGGCTGCACAAGCACTAGACTCCACCCTGACCTCTTTAGAGAGGCTGGCCCATGCTTCTCCCTCACTCTCGTCTGACCGGAGAAAACTAATGAGTGTGAGGCTGTGGGTAAAACCTAATGGGGCTCAGTAGTTTTTGCTCGGGGCTGACTGCTGAAAATGAACATTTAACCACAGCTCCAGTAATTGAAAAAATGACAAGCAGTACATACAGGCCATGGCCCCACACAAACACACACACGCACACACACACTGCGCCCAAATTATTATGATTATTTGCCACCTCTAGATTAGAAGCGCCTCTCCACACTGTCACTTACATCACCAACCAGGAGTAGTGTCAGAATACACAGGAAGGAGCAGAGATGTGGAAATAACATCAATTAAAATGAGAGTGTTGGCCTCTAGTTATGCCAGATATGGAGTAAGCGCAGAGAGGCAAGGTCTCCATGTTACATAGACCTAACTGTGTGGAAGCAGGCTGCACATTTATGATATAAATGTAATGTTACCGGGAGTTTTTCTGACATTAACTTTGCTCACAGCTCCACCTGCTTGTCAGTTATTGACACTGACACGTGTGTTTTGAAAGTCAGACAGGATTGATGGTTTCAGAGTGAGTGATGTAACCTTTCACCAATACTCCTTATGCAGTTTGTTCAGCTAAACATCACAACTAAACAAATAAGAAAATTGAACTCACAGTTTCAGCACAAAAGTTTTGGCTTTGATGCGTCAGTCGAGCCACTGAACCCTTGCTGGACTTCTTTTAGTGATTGATTTAACGTTAAATATGAAAGACTGATCACATCCACTGTATCTTCAACACTATAAAGCAAATACTGTCCACTGATATGAAATATTGTTTAGTTTTATTTAATCAGTCTACTATTAGTTTTTCTTTCCTGAGAGTAGATAATAGAAAGAGCATTTGAATCATTTACTTGACTTGAGTTAGAGTTTACTTGAGTTAAATCAGCAATACTACAGTATACACAAAAATACTCCTTTACAAGTAAAACTCATTATGATTTTGTGACCATCACTATTAGTTTGAAGTCAACCATTTGTTCAGTATGCAGCTACGTAAGTGTGATGTGGAAACCCAAAACTTCTAGCTCCATACACTGAAAACAGACAAAGAATAGACTTTGGTGAAGGAGAAATCATTTACAGCTGTTTAACCTTTGAAATTATGTAATCATATAATTAGATCTATTTTTGCATATTCAGAGAGACTGCATGAGGAGGAAATGTATCAATTACAAAAACCATCACAAACCCAAATTATTATTCCAAGCACAGTATTTAAGTCTTAAAACATGTGTAAAAGTGCAAAGTAAAAGTACACATGTAAGCATTATGGCCTTTAAATGGCCTCCATAAACATCATCATTATCATATATTGTTATTATACTGGATTGTAATTATAGATACATTAACAAATCTGCAGCATTTTTTATTGTAATTAGCTGTGGTAGATTTTTTTTTTTAAATTACATTTTTTATAAAGCTGATCTAGCTGCTTTAATTACTGTATAACTTTTTTTTTACTTAAGGCTTCTCCGAGGAACTTTTGTGTTGCGTTGATTGTAGCGCCCCGAGTGGAGAAAAGTGGTACTGCTTATTGTAGAAAAGATCTTGCCTCGCACAGGCATTTGTTTTGGCAGAGAGTGAAGGAAACACGACACCTATCCGCACAATACCAGTTCAGCCAGAAACACAAAAAATACTGAAATTATCAAAAGAAAAATGTCCCCCTGCTTCCAACTATAGATGGCAAAAAAGAGAACAGCGGCTCCGTCGTGCTTGTAAACAACAAATCCTAACTTCCAGTTTGTGTGCTATAAAGCGTTTCGTACTGTTTTCACTGACTGAATGGACCGGGCAAAGGCATTGCAAAAGACAGGATAGTAATCTCCAATCTCCTCACTGATGGTCTCATTTGCCGACGTAGGTAAGATGTGAAGCATCAGTATTAAATTCAGACTGCTTGAAAACCAGTGAAAAGTTCCTTATGGGGACTTTATGCTGTCAAATCAATGATCTAGACTTTGCCAGTGTCATGTTAAATGGCAGTATGTCTTTTATTAATGTCAAACATTGCATCCAGTGCAGTTGCTACAGTAAATAACTAAGTCCACAAAATGCATTTTGGTAGTCGTCTTAGTGCTTTAAATTGCCATGTTATCAGTTATGAACCAAAAGAACCCTTGAGTGCCTCTGGAGGTCGTGGTGATTTCAAATATATAAAATAACACTGATTGAAACTAAACTATCATCTCAGACATTATCCAGATTGAACACAAGCACTGAAACCATGATCCATCATAAGAGTTGAGCATTATCTTAAATGTCCAACGGCTATTCCATTTATGAATGTTATGCTTGATGGATGATGGCAATTAACAAAATGTAATCTCCAAAGAGTTCTCAGAATTCTCCTCCCACATTTAAACATGTTCCCACGGAGAAGGTAAGACCCAGTTATGTGTGCAGTCCGACAATAAATTTCCTATATCCTTCTAATGCTGCAGTTACATAAAAGGGATATTTAAAAAATTATCTGAAACACATTTAATTGCTAAACTGGGATATCAGTCACTGTATGCGTTTTTAAATATGTTTGTACAGGCCTTGTTTTGCTCTTTCTGCCAGTTAATGGAGCAGGCTCACATATTACACCTTCCTCCAAAGAAAACAACATTTCTGTTGAACCCTGCATGAATCTGAAACAAAAGGTCTTTTTTCCTCTTCCTGTCAGAACGAAACCTCAGCATGCAAATGGCCTGCGTGTGCAGTCTGGGTCTCTCTGCGTCCACAGTCACCGGAGATGCCGTTCTGATGCACACTCATCTTACAACAACAGTATCACATCTGGTACGTCAGATACACCTTATTCTACAGGAAGGATTTATATAATTTTAGAAGTTAGGACAGGTGAAAAGATTGTTTTTGGTTGTTTTTTTCAATTCAAATACTGTCTGTCCATTGCTGACAATGTTTCTGCTGGTTTCAGAAACCATCAACTAATCCCAGTTGCACAGGCAGGATTAAGTGTGATCTCCCTAAACAGTTACGTACATCTACGAAAAAGTGACAGAAATACAGCAAAAGAATGACAAGATATCAAAGCTGCTGTACATGCAATTATGATTGAACTCCTAGATAAAAAAAACAGCAGTATAACAGCTGTTAAGTTAAAGTTAACTGTAGAAACTTCCACTAAAACTTCCATGCAGAAAAAAACGAGATCAGCAGGACAAATGCGTCACTCTCTATTGATTGGTTAACCCAAAACATAATGAAACTTCTTCCACCCCCTCCCCTCTCAGACAGAAATTAGCCAACATGAATAAAAATCAGGCTGAATGAATAAAGTGAGACGAAATTGATATTCAGTCTGATCATCGGGCTAATGTAGAAGAGATCTGAGCATCTTTGATGTTGCAAAGTGTCAAGATTGAACTACAAAGCAACTCTCATTTAAATTCACATTCAAACTGCTGCTTTGTCCAAAGTTAGCTCAAGTACACTATAAAGAGTTACTGCTTGGACTCAAATTGCAATAACAGCTTTTAGCTGTAACAGCAGTTACAGACTACAAAGCTTTCATGACTACAGATGTGGCCTCATGGCACCACACGTCTATTAACCAATGAAGTTGCAGTTTACATCTGTGTCATCCCAGACTCAAATGTAGTGAAGACTGTTTGGTGGTTTTAGGCAAAAATAAAAGTTATCACTACACTGCCATTTTAATTTTAGTGAATAATTCCCCATGAAAAACATGCTGTCTTTATTTACAGACTATTTTTAGAAATGGGGACAGAGGACTGATAGAAAGCTTCTTCACACTGTGCTATGACAATCACCTGAAACTCAATATCAGCAAAACCTATGAGCTTGTGGTGATTACACTTCTTCATATTTGGATGTTGCTGCAAACTAGCTGCAAATTCTGAAATGTGGATGCTTCACACACGTTCAGCCCAGCAGCAGGGAAGATACAAAGTGGACAGACACCAATGATTAGTGTCACCAATTCAGTATCCCACCAAATGTGAAATATAGTCACAATCTCCTCTTCTGTTCATGAGTTACAGTGTTTAAGTGTTTCTGCAGAATCTTATGATGTCACAGTGACCTTTGACCCTCTGGATGTCAAATGTCATCACTTTATCATTTTATCCTATTAGACAGTGGCATGAAATTTTGTCGTAATTGTATATACAATGGCCAGAAATGTGAAAAAATATGTTTTGTGAGGTCACAGTGACCTTAACTCATCCAATTTTAATAGCAAGTTCATACCTGAGTACAAGTTGAAGTGTGTGCTAAACTTGAAGAAAACTTTCAAGGCATTCATCAGACATCACATTCTCGAAAAAGTGATGGACAAACAGACCAAGGGACAGACAGACGGACAAAACGAAACGTAATGCCTCCAGTCAGGGCTGTCACAGGCGCAAAGGCATAAAAAGGATTGTTTGTCTGCCAAAGATAAACTATTGACTGTGTAAAGTAATTTTGACAATGATTCACTTTAGCATTTTGCTTTTTTACAAGTTTCATAAATGCTGCATGAAAAACTACAGAATATTTATAGGAAAAGATTAACAAACTATACAGCTCTAGTGATTTTCCCATTAATTTTATTTTCCAGTGAAAACAGCAGCTGGACTTCTCAACAGTTCAAACTTTAGTGAGTGGCACTTCAGGCCACAACCCAATCAGCCATGTCAGAGCCGATATTTTGCCTTTGACAGCTGATGGAAGAAGCCGACTGTGAGCTGCCACATGCTTTACAGTCTGAACACACAGAGCGCCGTTCTGTGTGTTGACTGAGATTCACTCATGATGTGCACAGAACTTAATGGATTTACAGAATTTCTGCACTTACGTAATATTTTTGGTTTCCACAAAGACAAGATCATTGCTTCACAGAATGCAACCACCAGACTGTGCGTGGGATACAACACATTTCTATTGTTTTTAATTCCAACTTTCCTGACAGTCAGCAAGGAAAGAAGTCTGTCAAATCTTTTGTCCAAAAACATCTGGAGCGCACATCCTAAAAGCTTACTATTAAATTTAAGTTACAGCTTTCATATTTATGTTTTTTTGAGCAATACTCAAGATGTCAATGAACAGTCTATGGATTAGTTATTTCTTTATTGCTATATTTTATCCAAACACACACATACACATACACACACACACACACACACGCGCGCTAATACTTAGAATGTACCTAACAGGCAAAATTACGTGTTTTTTAAAACCAAAATTTAGAACAAAATTTAAAACGTTTGTTTCTGAATGGAGAAACTGTGCTTTTGAAATAGTTCTGTAGGTGATTTTAAAAAAAAAAAAAATCATTTATTTCTTTTCATTACCCCACTTCCAGCACTGACCTTCTTTACCAAGCACTCCACCTTTTTTTCCTCCCCTCCCACTTCATTGTAACCTTTTCCCCTGGCCTCTGTGGCGTCTTCATTACCACAGCATAGATGCTGCTGCCCTGCCTGCTGTAATGAGGGAGAGGCTCTGCATATGTTCAGTTCAGCCTGAACATAACCACTGAAAATGTTTAATCTTTTTTTAAAGGAATGATCCCGTGGTAATGAGAGGTCAAGAGATTGGGTTTTTGGACCAACAACACAGTTGATAATGATTCATTCAAATGCTTTTTAAAACCTTCACAAACTCCTTCTGCTGTCATTTCTCTTATGTAGTCGTTCCTCATTCATAGCTGTCAAGAAGCTACTCAAATGTACCCCAAGATTATTTGGGGGGAAAAATCACACGCAAAATGTCTTTTCCACTGTGGAGAGCACAGAAGAGAGAACTAATCTCATTTCTTCTGACACTTAATTATTTTTTATTTATTTTTTCTTTTTGGAGTGAAGACAGTGGAGGATAATCCTTGGATGGATGTGAGTCTCTCCATGTCTACAAGTCTGGTAAAAGCAGAAGATGCAAGCTGACTTTCAGATGTACCCTCCAGCTTCTGCAGCCGTTGAGGTGGGGGTGTAGAAGACACTAACAAGATCATGCAATATTAATGAGGTGTTGAGATGTGGGACATGCAAGGCAAATCGGCCACTGTATATGCAGGAAAATAATATCTTACGCAAGCTTGTGGACTTGCATTTATGAAAAAAGTGGTAAGTGATTACGAACAACAGGTGTGAATGCAGTCACTTAGGAAAAAAATAAAAATAAAAGTTATATATATATCAGTCCAGCGTATTCCAGGTACATTGACTAAATCAAACCTGATGAGGAAAAGCCTTTCGCTGAGCAGTATTAAGGCCTGCACTGCCCAATCAAACAGTCTCTCTAATATGTGCACATAAATGGGGAAGCGACTTTTCCACCCTCCAAAACACATAAAAAATATTTGTGTTTTATTTTGGTACAGCCAGAGGAAAAATATGTGCTGCAGAATGTAAAGAGCAACTCGATTGCCAATTTTGTAAAAAGTCTGACCTGTAGATACCAATTTTTGCTAATTCAGACCCCCCGCCGCAACTATGATTCAGTTTAGGGTTGCAGGCAGTGA
>JAQFJA010000021.1:28226900-28243895 GCA_029874485.1 Naso brachycentron
CTGCAAAGGTTTCAACAAAAAAAAAAAAATTGCTAAATTTCAAACTTTTCCCACTGTTAGTCAAGTAAACGAGTCACATTTTAAGCTTAACGTCTGGGAAAATAATCATTAGGAACATCCGTGACTCAAATCATCTGATGCCTCTTAGCATTTGTCAAAACAAGAATCAAAACATTTTGTTTCAATTTCATAAGGCAGCAATGATCCTCCGTACGTTCCTCCTCACTCCTGCTGGTACCTGCAGTAACATTGTTCTTTTTAGCTGGATGTTCAACTGCTCCTGGGATGCTGACCTCCATGTCCATGATGGTTTAATTTCTCTCTAAACATGTTTTTACTCAACATGAAGCATTCAGTCACGTGTTGCCAGTATGACTCTTTACTGAATGCCACTGTATGCTGCTTATTAACAACTACAACAGCCATAATTCATGTGGGCTACAGATTTTGATGTTTTAAACAACAATAGAGACCCAGAGCAGTTCCCATCTGTGGATAACACTACAAGAGTGTTCCACAACCATCAGAATTTAATGTTTTAACAAATCAAAACTGGATTTTAGGACAAGATTTGGGATTTCAGAACAAATGCTTGAAAATTTAGTGCAGTCTGGTCGCTTTACTTTAACCACAATAACAATCTTCTGGAGGTTTTCAGTAAACATGAAATTCTGCATTCTAAAGCATTTTCCTATTATCCTGGAAATTTAATCAGAATTAAAAGAATAAATAGTGATTCAAGTCCAACTGCATTTGATGTTTTCTTTGATTTTGTGAGTGTATCCATGTAAAAATGGCTGCACATGTGGACACAAATTACACTCAACTCCCAGTTAAAACTTTACTGATCCACATAATAATGTCCATTGTCAATATTTCTGTACCTTTTATAAGCAAGAAGGGATATTTTTTGTTTTTTTACAATGTAATATACCTTTTTTTCCTTGCAGATATTTTGAATGTGCTCAGTGTCAGTGGTTCCTTGGCAACTGACATGCAAAAGGAGCCCAAATCACAAGTGGAATCTGCCACACGGTTTCAGACGCACTTTGTGGAAGCATTCATATTCATGGCGAAAGCATTAACCATCATTAGCCGTCTCTTGACGCAGAACTGCAGCATAAGGAGGACTAGCAGAGACATGGTGCATTTGTGCCATGCATTAGGCTACCCATCCTTCAGTTCCTGACAGCATGTTCACTCCCTCCACTGTGGAAGCGCCACAGTGAAAATACAGACAACACAATGTAAATCGTGAATCAAGCGAGTAAACAATGTACATATGGTATCTGCACCTGAAGGGGCCATCCTGTTCTCCTTGTGTTACTGTGAGCTGGCAAAGTGGAGGCATGATGTCACTAATGAACCCGGCAAAACAGGGTGGTGAATAATGAAACACAACATTGCATTTTGCAACAGAAAGAATAAAAGGTGAAATCATCAGCAAGCGAGGGAGGAAAGAGTGAAAGAAAGCAAGCAATGATTAAATGATCAAAAGCTGGCAGAGCGAGTCTCTGTGTCACTGCAAGGCACACTCATCTACCCACAAGTGAAAGTTAGGTTTCAAGCACAGTGTAATTATAGCTGGGGATGTCAGTTTGACATTAATGCAGCCAGCAGAAATTCCCTAATTGGCCTCAGAGGAGAAAGTGAACCAGAAAATATATTAACATTTTAAAAAAGCATATTTTGCCTAATCCTTTCACTTTCCAACAATATTTGAAGACCAAAATGCCCCAGGCATGAGAATTTAAATGAGCAATTTTGTTTTTGAAGGAAACGGCCAATGAGACAGAAAATAGACTAAAGGGAAATCATTAGTGTATGAGAGATCCTGACAGGCTCGCCTTGCTGACTGGCTGGCCTGTCACTAGGAGTCTGTGTTCTTCAGCTCCACGCTATGAGCTAAGCTGATAACATGAAAAGACCCATAAACGTGCAGCCAGAAGTCAAAGCCTATTATCTAGAAATTCAAATGCGGGGGTAAGGATGAGAAAAAAAAAAAAAAAAACTGGGAGGGGGAGGCCTGGCTCTCTCTGTCTCCTGTAGGGGAAAACTGGCCAGATCCAGAGATCTTGTAATAGGCCCTGTTATCCGACACAAACGTGTGGCAGCGGCGCTGCCAGAAAATATTGCAACAAATCATAACATCACTCAAAAAGGGGGAAGATAAAAGCAGAGAGAACATGGATGGCAACAAACTGCTTAAAGTTAGGAAGAGATGCAATGTCACATGTGCCCAGGCTGATGTGATATGACCGTATCAGAGAAACACAGCTAAGTGCAGTCAGGAGACGTTAGCCCAGTCCCCCGGTGATGAAGCAGCTGAGGCAAGCATCGCCCCTGGCGTGGGACTGCAGGGCAAACTGCTCAGGCTGGAGAGCCTTGCCCTTTTGAAACAAAACAGAGAGGAATGGCCAGGGGAAGCTAGCCGGCCTCAGCAAAAGGGGCCAGGTTTATTTCCTCCAGCCATGAAGAGAAAAAAGAATGATTGAGAAGACAGAGGAAAGTGAGAACAACAACAGATCTCAGTGCTTGCGTCTCTTTTTGTGCGACAACAAAGGGCATATGATATTCCAGCCTCCTTTACAGCTGGCTGGTCAGAGGTTTCTTCTGGCACCTCGGCATCCCTCGCTTTATTCTGCTCACAATCATGCAAGGACGCTTGCCGAGGTATAAGGATTTGATTTTTCTTTTTCTATTAAGCTGTTACACTGAACACAGCAATTTAATCAGGCCCTTTGATAAACATTTGACACAAAGCAGTGGGCTTCTGTCTCTGCTGCCTACAGCCCAGGGCAAGAGATTGAGACTGACGAATTTTCATCCACAATTTTCTCTATTTTAACTCCACCTGTCAAATAGTATGCCAGTCAGAGTGACACAAAGATGGGGGAAATCAAAGCCTCTCTCATCTTAAAGGAACACAGACGCGCAGAGGGGCTGCAAGTTTAGTGGGGATTACAACGGCACACAGACAATGAATGAATGCAGATCACGAGCCCAAAATTCTTTTTTTTTTTTTTTGTATGCATCATAAATGAAGATAAACAGTGACATGTTGCTAATCACCATTCAGCAGCCAGCTCATACTGTATACACACATGAAGATGGAAGCACAATCATCTCCTTAAGCAAAATGTCAAAAACATCCCAAACCCCTCCCTGCCGGAGATACCTACGCCGCTATCAGCCCGAACCCTCCCAGTTCTCAACAGTCATTTGCAACAAACATCTAACTAGAGGAAACTACAAACTACAAACCATTTGACCCTGCAGCACAGAGTATGGAGCAGCCCTCTCTCACCCAATGGAAGCAGGCTCAGGTCACCAGGGTCAACACCTTCTTTACTGAGCCTACAGCAGGATGGAAGCCTCAGACTCGTGTAAACATCGGGGGACTTAACATGGCCTGAGAGCTTTGCAGACCCGCAGCAGCGCTCCCCAGAGACCGCCGAGGAAATGTGCGCTACAGTAACGCTACAAAAGCTGCAAATCTAAATGCAAAATGTGATTATCTATTCATTAACTCCCATAATTGAGGTGAACAGCGCTAGTTACTACACTGTCATAGCGACTGCTTTTATTTGGCCCTCTGGTGCCAGCCTGCACTGAAACACAGAAAAGCCAAACACAACACATGCAGCATTCCAGAGGCATCAATGCTGAGAATAAATGATATGACCTCTGGCTATAGCATGGCCTTCAAATCTAAATCCCTACCTGACCAGCAAGAATCATCCTCCTTTGTTCATTCCTCCTGCATACCAAACGCATTCTGCACTGAATCACATCTCCATGAATCTTTTGATTCCTTTCAATCAGTTTCAAGGACTGTAAACAATGGGCCTGCGCATGTGATAGGGAAGGAAATCTACCTCAGCTCAATTAAGGCGCTGCCCTGCAGCCTCCTGCAGCCCTGAGAGATAGGAGCTATAATTAGAAGAGGGCAGTTAACTTGCAGACATTATTGATGATCCACTCCTGACACCTCCCTCATGTTAGCATTAGCATTTTCCCTGAGCTGGGGCTCATGTCAAGAGAGGCTGGTCTCTCGGAGTCCATGTCAGCAGGGGGGCTCTATATGAGCTACACAGCGAGGCCTCTTTATGGCTGCAGGAAGGGAGAGAGAGGGAGAGCGAGAGACACCCGGGCTCTCCTTCAGGCCCCTCTTGGTGCTCGTCCACCTGATGGGAACACGGACACTTGGCTGTTCTCCCCCTCATCAATACAGCGGGGCTCTTTGTCAGTAATTTGCAATAAGTGTCCGTGCCACATCTTAAGGGACCTGGAAATCATTACTGGCTGAGGCCCGACTCTGCTACTAATTGGATGCGTTGGGCCTTATCAACTGAGGATTTTCCGAGACCTTTGACAGATACCAATTCGAAAATCATTGTTCAGTTGTCAATTTAAGAGACTGTTAAAAGAGCTTATTTTAATTTTAATTGGAACTTCCTCCTGCCTTCACAGTGTGCTGCGAGGATTAAAAATGAGCTCAGGGCATGTGTGCGTGTGTGTGTGTGTGTGTGTGTGTGTGTGTGTGTGTGTGCTCGTACTCCCTCAGAAGAAGAGGGAAACTATGCAGGTCAAATTGACGGGTAACAGTTCTGACCGGCGTACGAATGAAGACAGCACGCACACACATTTAGTTTACAAGAATCCCCCGGCTCTTCTGGGACTTCATCATCAACATCAAATAAGTCGGAATCTGAGCTGCAAAGCTCCCAATTAAGCAAAAACCGCATCCGCTTAAGATGTTTGTTGGGCGAGTGTGCTGGGACCATCATCGATCACCTCCAGTAAACTGACCGGCTGATAGTGCTGCCCCAACATATTTATGTGCTGCACTCTCTCAATGACCCTGAACTGAAACACTCTCTTGGCTTTAATAAGGCCTGGGAAGGCTCAGCCCTAACTCTGTATGCAGCTGCATGGGGGGAACGGCTGCGAATGCTGGCAGATGCGGCAAAAAGCTAATATGCGTAAACGGGCGTAGGGCTCCAATGAGCCGCTGACGGTGACAGGGCCGCCCAGGAGCGGCGGACACGGGGCCGAGGGCGAGGGGACGAGGCTTGGCAATGAGAAGGAACTGAATTGTTTTGACACCACTGATAATTTAAGACGCCAGCGATCCCTTTTTTTAAAAACCCGGTGTCTCACTTTGACTGACGGCAAATATTACGTCAACGTACGACCAATGTAAAGCGCAAAATACAGCACGGTTCAAACAGAGGAGCTATGGAAGCGTGCATTTATTGACAAAGAAACGCCAGCAAACCTTGTTTTTCTTTTTTTATAGTAAATAGAGCTGTCATTTGATAATAAACCTGGCATTAATGTTAATTCTACCATCCAGTATTTGCAGTATTAGAGGCTTAGAGCAGGAGAGCAATACTGTTCAGAGGGTAATAAGTGTCTAATTAAGGACTAGACAGGAAGGAAATTGCCAAGGTATAAAAGAGCTTTTTTTCTCTCTGCTGCTTTTTCACAACCGCGTCTCTGGGAGCCGGCGTTGTGTTTGCCGGCTGTTTTACTCGCTGTCAGAAAGGATTTGAGGCGAGGAGCCATCTAAGCATGCGTACGAGGGGATTCATTTGACCTCATTATACATCAATAAAGAAGGAAGCCGGTTTACTAAATATCACCATGCTGCCCGCACTTCATGTCAGATCATGCAGGAGTGTGCTAAAAAGATGATTCCAGAAACGTCTGGTGAGCAGAGAGGGAAGGGGAGGGAGGGAGGAAGAGGAAAAAGAGAGAGAGAGAGAGAGAAGGGGGGGATGGGGGGGGGGGCGGGGTTGAATCCTGACTAGCCAGGAGGGATTCTGACAAGCACAGAAAAAAAAACAGATACGCAAAGCCCTGTTTAAGAGCAGAGCAACTGAAGAAAAAGATTTATGCTTTTAATTAATGGCAATTAAACCATGCCTGTTGGGCTGGCCTATGGCAATTGTTCTCAGTAAAAAGGAGGCCGAGCTGGTGACAAGCATTTGAATCCACTAAGTTCTACCAGGGGAGCTGACACTGCAGGCATCAAACCTAAACTAAATCAATAAAAGAATTAAACTTTTATAAATTGCTTTTTGACAAGTATCAGATAGCGCTAAGCTTTGATATTACGAATTCCTCCGAGGTGATGCAAACAAGGAGAGGCACACTTAGAGATCCAAACAATCAAAGGGTCTCGTTAGCATGTGCTGTCAGATGCAGCAGTGCTATTAATTACTACAAATTAATGTGACTCTCTCCACCTCTGCTGATTGGAATGATAATCAAGCTCGGCTCTGCACGGGGAACATATGCAACCCTGCCAAAAATAATAAGGACAGAAACCAACAGACGCTCCTCTATGGTTGTGTTTACAAGCCCAAAATGTTTGTTGCTTATTTTATCCTGCAGCCACACACACACACACACACACGAACGCACACACTCAAACACATAAATATGCAATACTGCTCTGCTTTGCTAATTTGCAATGTATGTACATAAATGTACATAATGCATTTCTTCATTTGATTTTTCCACGAAGCCCTGAATCAGTCGAAGACATAAACAGACTTCAAGGTTGCTGATCAGTTACTGATCCTTCGCCAACACACACACACACACGCACGCACGCACGCACACACACAAACACACATTTGTGAGACACAAAAGTAGCATCTAAACTGAGCAATATGTGTTCAGACAAAAGTAGGTGTGACGCTGTCTAGAGGAGGAGAAAAAAAGTGGGGGAAAAAAAACAGGAAGCGTTCAAAGCTGGCATGACAACTCAAACATCCTGTCACTTAAATCACTGTTCATATCTGCACGTCACGAATCCACAAACGCATCCAGCATCGCAGTGACATCATGCTCCCCAGCGCCAACAGGCTTCCTAAATGAGACTGAAAGCAGTAATTACTGTACGCCCCCACGCTAAATTGTTTACCATGAGACTGATCCAGCTTGCTAGTGCTGCTTACTCACCCAATTTTTCATCCTTAACATCGAGATCTTTCATGGCATTCAGTGAACGCTTGCAGTGGGGCACGCTGCAGCTCACACCAGTCTAATTTGTTCAGCAGTTATGTATTATTCATTATTATTCGATGCATTTTCAGAGTGATTTGCAAATTCTATCAGTATACTTAAGTTTACACACATAATACAAAATGTAAGATTTTATGTTTCCCTACAAGACACAATCGCTTTAAGGGAAATACATTTTACAAAAGTTGGCAATGTAAATTTAATGGCACAGATAAATGGATACTCTGCCTTGCCAGCATTAATATGTGGAAATTCTTTTAATAACTGCAGACAGTAAATGCCCAGTAAAGCATGTGAAGGGAGGCCGGGTAATGATCTAGTGGAAATATCTTCATCTTTTACTGGCAGGTGAGTGTTGTCGGTGCTGCTGAGGACCAGCTGGCCTGCAGGTGTTTTGCCCTTGTTGACGCTACTTTTAAGCAAAGCCTACATGATCTCATTCCCTTAATAAATTTGTCCCTCACTCCACCTGGTTTTGGTAACCCCAATGACCCTGCCAGATCTGTGCACCCCTGGGGGACCCTAATCGTGACCTAATGGAGACTTGGAGCGTGTTATTAGCTGCTGTTTGTGTGTGTACGGCTCTGTGGAGACGCACAAACTGCAGCGACTTCACCGAGCAAAACAGAGCCTGCCGAGATCCCAGCGGCCGAGATGATAACCTCTCCTCTCCCATCTCTAACGGAGGGACTTGGGAGGGACGGCTCCACTTTCAGGCTAATTTCTATGCAATTCTCCCTCTCTGATCTCGAGTTAAAAGACAACGTCGACACTCTTAAGAGCATGCATGTCTCTTTTGTGCATAATGTGCCTAAAATTCAGGTCATCTGTTGTATTTTTAATCTTTGACAAAATATTCCACCTTTATGAAGGAATATGTAAAACATGACGCTCTCGCTCCATCATTACACATTCCCATTGTCATAGAGGTGTTTTAACAATCATGAGATGTGCTGCAATGCAAATTCATGCTACAATATTAAGTATGGAAGCTATAGGAGTATGTACCCATAAAGGGCTGCTGTGCAGTTTGTAATAAAGAATGCATCACATTCTGTGTAACCTCCTCCTCTGATTCTAATGCTTAGCATTTATATGCGGTTAGACCTCATTATGATAATTTGATATTTTGACTGAATGGCTAGAGGCAGGATTATAAGAGAAGTCTGTTTTAGAATGTTAATGTCTGCCTTTGAAACTAATGCATGTATTTATTGATTTTTCACTCCTAAATCTATCCTTCTTAAGTTGTCATGGTTTAGTTGGAAGGAGAGGAGGGGGCGTCTTTTTTTAACGAAGTGGTCAGGGCACGAACACAGGAACGCGAGCTGTGCGCCATCATTAACATCGAATCCCTCACAATCGCGTGTTACGCCTCATCCTTTTCTTTCTTTCTTTCTTTTTTTTTTTTTTTTTTTTTACTCACACCTTCAATGTCACATTTCACAGATGTAGTATTAGCGACGAGACACAAGCAAAGGCAGGAACGCAGGAGGAAAGGGTGGAGAAAAACCTGGCGGAGGAGAATCTGAGAGACAGATTAATGCCTTGCTGGTACTTCAGTGTATCAGGACAAGGATTACTGCGGTAACAGCTGCGCCCACGAGTCCCCTGACTGAGAAGAATTACAAGTATTATCACCTACATCATTAAAGTAGGGTTCATAGATGTGGAATGGCTTCAATCAATTCATCCCTAGATAACACCGAGCCAGCTGGACCCCCTGCGTGAGAACTTGACTTAATTGGCCAATAAGTGGTGGGGAAGGGTGCACGCTATTTGATCAAATTACAGCGCCCCGGCAAAGGGATTACAGTTTTCGGATGAGTGCAGAAGGAGGCTGACGGTGAAGGCAGACTGCAGGTCAGGGCTACTGTTAGCATGGGCCCAAATAAGGCTGTCCGCGGCTAAGTGTGAGGCCAGTGAAAAATGGTGGCCCACTTGGCACTGGGGAAGGGGAGGAAGAAAGCCATATCCAGGTCAGCCTTTTGCTTGGGGAAATATACTCATTCATCATCCCCCCTTGGCCTCATTTCTGGCTGGTGATACTTGTAAACTAATAAGCTCCTTGTGCTGTTTAGTTAGGATCATTATGCTACAAATTCAGTAACTTTTACTTTATTCATACAGCGTTGGGGCGAGGCAGATAGAGGGAAGTATTAAGGGACCAGAGAATCAATGAAAAATTAGAAGCATTGGCAAAACTACGATGCACACTAAAGAGCAAACAATAATTGTTAGAAAGAAATTTGTTTCTCCTCTCTTGGAATCGGGGTTTAGATGCTCAAATGTCGGCATCACACACACAACAGAGCCGCATTTGAAGTGTTGTTCTGCCATTTCAGCTGATTATTCACATGTTTAATTAGCATTCAGATGTATGGTTAGGCTCTTGTGGCCATAATGCATACACAACTAAATCTGCTCCAGTGGCCATAAAACCAGCCAAAAAGTCAGCGCGGTAACAGGAATTTAAATTAGTTAAAATGCCAACGCTTCGCTGAAATTACCTCTCTGCAATATTCATGGGTGAAACGGCTTGGCTGAAAGGCATTTTCATTATCATTATTCCTAAGTAGAGTACAATTTAGTCATCAGTGCCCGACGCGGTTGCAGTTCTTTTCGAGGTGGGAAGGAATTCACCTCTACAGGACATAAGGGTAAAGAGACTCTAATTAGTGCTGGGGCCCTGAAAGGCAATAGAATATCTAAAAATGAGTTGGACTGGACTCTGTTTACAAAATGGGGATTCATGATGCAATTTCAGCTTAATGCTTCTGTGTGCGTGTGCGTGTGTGTGTTAGAGGGGAGGCAGAGAGGGAGAGTGTGTCTCCGCAGCCATTTCTCAAGATAATTCCTTGCTGGAGAACATGTTTGTCATCGCTGTTAAAGTGCGCTGCACATTAATTCTAGTTGTGCCGTACTGTAATTCTGGCAAAACGAGCAGCCCTCCAGGGGGCCCTGCATGTAGACTAACTACTGGACAGAATTAGACTCCACAGTCACTGCTATTCATAATGTCATTAATATAAAGGCAATTAAATGAGTTTTTAACCTCCAACCTCTTATCGTTATTAATGAACAAGGGGATGGAACAAAAACCCACCCGAGATGAAGCTGGTAATTATCTTTGCATCAGGCCTTTGAAACAGGTTTGAAAATTAAAGCTTTGCCAACGAATCGTCGGGTTTGTTTCCAGGCAAACCCAGAGGGAGACGATTGTGCCACAATTTAATCACATGATGTCATACCAGGAGGGTTAATTAGATGGGTTTTTACTGTCGCTGGGCTCGGTGGCCGACGCACTGGCATCCTCAAACACACACAGCACCCCCTCCAAACACACACACTATCAAACTGTCAAACTGGTCATTAGTATCTCATACCCCTTCACAGTAAAGAACACTCGTGCAGGAAAAAAATCCAGTCTGATCTGGATAATTAAAAAAGCGGAGAGAGATGGAGAGCCCGGAGGTCGTGTTTCTCGTTCTGCTCATTATGGCCTTATTACAATAGTAATTATGTAAGTGATTGTGCAGCTCTGCAAGTGTTATCAAGTTCCTAACATGCTGACATTATGAAGTGAATAGAGGTGGAAAGTAACGTTGGCAAGTGTGCAATCACACATCTAGTCCATTAGATGTTTTTCCCCACACTAGTCAGAAGTCATTTAACTTTTACTTAAGTATTTATTTTCAGCACTCTACCCACCGCTGGTGGTCCTACAAGAACCGAGGAGAATAGATTTATTGAAGGAAGTACGTCCAACACCACTACGGTAGGTGGCAATAATGCGTCCTATTGGACCTTCTTCCACCTGACCTATAATGTCACATACCAAACACAACATACAAGTAAGAAAGCGGCAAGGCGGTTTCATGTAAAACGGTAAAAACATGGAGAACTTCACAGTGCTGAACATTTCTGAGGTACTCTACAGTTTACTTTTGGTACAAAGTGGATGCAAGCTACTCTGCAGTTTTCTTCCTGGCTTTCTTGTCCAAATTTATGCTGTTCGAGTTCAAAAACTGTCACAGGGACTATGGATCTTACGCAGAACGCTTCGACCAGTTTTAGATGTATACATGCAAGAAAAGACAAGACAAAAAACCTACAATAGTATTGAAGAATTTTACTGGAACACCAAGACAAGAAAAGGACATTTTATGACAACCTTACATCAAATGATCGAGAAACGGGAGCATGCAACAACTCTGGCAAAACTCTTGTGTTTTTAATCCAACATTGGAAATTTGTCTGACTTTAAAACCACTGGAATTGTCGTTTGGCATTTTTTTAATGCACTACCAACCACTACAGCGCCACCAGTTAGTTTCACACTGAGGAAGAGGAAAAAGTCGCTCCCTGTCTGCAGTGATTCTGAGAAAATGTGTCAGAGGATGCACGAAGCAAAGTCACAAAACTCACTTGACCGGGAGCAGAGAGGGAGAAAATGGCATCGATAGGGCAGGTTTTTCTTCTCTAACCCTCGCTGCTCCCCAGACGGTGTGGGTGAAGGTCAGGGGTCATCGTCACTGTGTACCCAGTTCTTCAAACAGCTCATTAGTGAGTCGGCAGTCTCACAGCAGACAGCACTCCTGGGAGCGAGGTCGCGCTCGTACCTGCTCCACGCCCCGTTTGTTTAGAGGTCTCTTTAGGGACTCGTTCATGCTTTTCTCTCTTCTGCTTCATGTTTAATTAATAATTAACTTGTGTCAACCGCTTGTTTACCCACATGGGGCAACACAAAAAGAGACGAAAATGCTGCGATGCCACGACAATGATGATTCACATTTATTGTTTGCTTGTTAGTTGAGCCCTTCTGGTCTTGTAAGTACTGCCCTGACTTGTTTGGTTATAAAATGTTCAATTTATGGAACATAGAGAAAATACTTTTATTTGTAGTTTTATTGATGACAATAAATAAAAAAACAAAACACATTAATTTTTTAATTCAAGGTCACATTTCTTTCTTTTCATGAAATACATGACATATGCCCAGTGGGTGCTGCAGCTGGAGGTGCATCTCTGCTTAATCTCACATATTTTCAGTCTCACATTCCCGGCATGGCTCTCAAATTGGAAAAATAGGTGTGAGTGTGATATTTCACAAGTCCTTGGACTGCTAACTAAGCTGTCAAATGGGTAAACTGCTCCCCATCTCGCTGACAACAATCCGCAAATGAGCTACAAGTAATTTACTGTGATTATACTGGCAAATGAGTCACTTCTTTTTCTTTTTTCTTCCAAACAGCACATCTCTGACAGGATGACAGAAAGGCTACCCATCAAAGTTCTCACCTCACCTCATTTGGCTAATGCATTTGTTTGAAATCTGTGTGTTATTCAGCAATCATGACAATTACTGGTGAAATGAAGAGTGACAGGGGTCAAAGCCTGACGTCTTTATTACGCTTGTCTCCGATCACAGAAGGGGCGGCTGTGGAAGGAGCGCCGACGCTCGACAGTGTATAAATCTGTCTGTCTGAAGGTCAACAGAAGCGAAGAGGTTCCCTGACCTCGTGACCCACAGGTCCGACTTGACAACTCTATCTATAGCCTGTGCTCGTGACAAAGGCACCACTGGCAGATGGAGAGAGAAAATAAAAGAGCAGGCTGCACTTGTGATGACCTGAAATGTATCTTTTCTAGGAGGACAAGCGCGTGTTAAATGTCGTTTCTATAGTTTGATTCTTCATGTGTTTACAACGTTAAAGTCATCCAATAAATTATCTCAAGCACTTTTTTTTTCCTTTTTTGCTGAGGGTTGATTGATAAGTTCATGTCCTCAGATAGAAGGAATCAAAATCTAGCACTATTTTCACAATGGTCCCCTCCTACATTTATGCCTCGTCCAGCAGTCATGGAAAATATGGATTCCTTTTTTTAGATCCCTTCAGCAATGATGTCATAATCCTTATTAAAGAGTTAAGGTTTAGGTGAAACAGTTGTTGAAATGTTGCACAAACTCTTTAAACTATCTGTAGGCGAACTACCCAAATAAAATGTCACCGATTATTTTTCTGATATCCATAAATAACACAACTATGGAAAATAAATAAAATTAAAAATTGAAATTAAAATATTTTTCCTGACAATGATAACCTTGAGCTATATTCTGCTGTCGTTAAAACAACAGATTTTTGTAGGATGATACCACATGATAATTTCATCGCAATGTGATTCGGCTCAGAGCCTTTAAACGATAATATTTAATGACTGTCCAGTATTTATTATAATACACACAAAAAAAAACAATAAGTAAAAATAAGTAAGTAAAACAGTAATAAATAAATAAAAAAGAAATCTAAGTGATGCAGTATTCGATCTGAAACCTGAAGTTTTAAGGAATCACAGGTTAGCTGCAACTGTCCACACCAACCCGGAGGTCAGTCCTTCACTGGACATCATCTTCCTCACCCTTGACAGTCGTATCTGAGAAACTGTTGATTAATTGCAATCACACTAAAAGTAGAAAGCGTCCTCTGATGTGTGTGGGTATGATTTTGCCAGCACATGCTTCTGGCTCCGGCCCCCGTGGCTCTGATGGCTTTAATTGACTGTCTCGCTGTGATTAATGGTCACATGTTAAACATGCACATCGTGGACATTGTTACACAGATGCAGGCGGCAATTTGAGGGAGAGGGGGCATCTCTGGAGAAGCACTTATCTCTGACTGTGAGCTCAGCATTTGGGAAGGGCTGGGATGGGAGAGAGGAGCGGGGCTCTGGTCTGCAGGCCCCAGAGTCGACCTACGCTGCATCGCAGTGACATTGAGGATATTTAAAGAAATGGCCTCCCCCCACTGGGCCTCAGACAATGGGCTCTGGTTGCAAGGAAATTCATGGCTGAGGCATGATAAAAAGTCGGAAACAGAGACTGGTCTGTGCTTTTAAAGCATTTGAAGCTCTTTAACAGAAATAGGAAGCAGAAAGAAATAAGCGGCATAACATTTATAAAAGTACCCAGAAAAAAATGTAAATTTCACATTTAAACCAAAGTATTTCACCTTAAAACCTAGAGTACATGTCCATGAAAATCTTAAAAGGATCATGCCAGCATTACTACTTTCTTTGTCCTCAACATCGGCCACATAGGTTACGTAAACCCCACCCATTTTTGCCAAAATAGCTTTATTTAAGATATATCATGACTGTTTACATTTTGTCCATATTCAAAAACATTACAGAAAGTACGTGTGACAACGTTAGTTAAAAAGAACCTCTGCGTCAAAACTTTCTTCATGCTAATATTTGAGCTAAGAAGGCAGCACTTGCAAGGAACTATTTTGCCAGGCGTAATAACGTTTGTCTTAACGGCAGCTCCCTTCTTTCTCTTACTCAGCAATTTTTGACCAAATGAATGCAGACATTCTCTTTAGAAGGGTGAATTACCTTTACCTAGCAAATTTCACATGTTCTATAGTATTTCTATACCCTGTTTTAACACGAATGACAGTGAATGGAGTTTAAAAATGCATTCTGAGATCTACTAAAGTATACACTGTCAAATTTTAACAGCAACATTTGTAGAAGATAGGGGCAATCTCTGCGAATGCTGAGAAGTCAAAAATAGACTGGTATGGTCCTTCAAACACTATGAAGTTAGGTTTGAGATCACAGTCCTGTGATCCCCCTGTACCCCTCCTTTTGGTCACGGCTGCAGATTACAAAGCTTGCCACTGATCCAGGCTTTAAGGAACTAAGGGATTCACCACAGCGACAGTGTTTACACAGTGGGGTCCACATGGCAGGGCTCTGTATGGAGGCGCAGGCCAGCATCAATCATCGCAGCACCAGGCAGCCACTGGCCATCAGGACCAACCACTGTTCAGACTGATTATCAGGGTAGCTTTTTACATCATTAGCCCAACCCCCTGCCCCTTTACCCCACCTCCTGATGACCAATGAAGCTTGGCAGGATGATGCTAAAGAGTCTTGGCCAACATAACCAAGGACCCACCATCACCTGCAGCCACATAAGCCCCAAACAATTTGACCCTGCTGGCCGAGGGGCAGTTGAGACAACGTGCAGAGACGATAAAATGCGACTGAAGAGAAAGCCCTAAAATAAGAGAGATTAGTACTGGAGCATGTGATTGAGCTAATTGAAATCAACATCCATGATTGGACACGCAGGCCAGGGCACTTGGCAGCGTGTCTCATGCCAACATCAGTCACTGTTCGCGCTGCCCTGCCGGCAGTGAGGGCAGCCTGCTGAGGAGTGGCAGGGGTCGCATGCCTGTCATGAGTGTACAGAACGAGGGATCATAGAGGAGCGTCTGTAGCGTCGATGCTGCTCTGTGCGCCCGCATCGCCGCTACTTCACAAGGACATTGAAGATAAGGATCGGAGGGAGCTCGCAGCCTTCACCCGCAGTCTGGACCCAACTGGGTCTCAAGCACTCTCACCTCCCAGCAGGCTGCCTATAGGCCAGTGTTAATGGTGGCTGCTGCACAAAGCCATGCCAGCCCCCACACTCCCCCAGCAACTGTGGCACCACTCTGGCCCACGGCTGCACACATTAATGCTACACTAATTAGCAAAGGAGCTGACCAACCAATTATGCACAGTTCAGTCAAGATTCAGAGGTTAAAGGGTAATTCTAATGCTGCATCGCACACTTCAAAATGATCTAAATGTACAGTGCAAATGAGCCAGCTGTGGGGGTCACACACTGTATCCCAAACTCACCGTCCACACTGCAACGAGGTTTACAGCAGCAGTGGTGTAGTTCAGGGTATATGCAGGTATACAGAGTATACCTACTTATTTTTCAGTCTCCATTGAGTACACCCACTTTTAAATCCCCTTTGATCCTATCTGTGGCAAATCAGCTATTCCAAGAGACTGTTTAAATAAGTACTGGCCCACAGACTACTTGCAAGTTGTTTTTTTTTTCATTTGAATGGACAAAGGAATAAGGAAAAGTTCACAAAAAATGCCTGATTATGTAATTTTCTCATGCTATTGTCTGACTGTGGGCCAGTATTGATCACAAAATATGCATCTCTGTTGTGGCTGATGTTAATTTCATAATTATTCTCCTCACTCCCTGAGGTCAAGCAGCAGAAGTTAAGTGATAATGTGCAAATAGGCCTACTGTCCCATTTTTGGATAAACTTAAAATGCAGGAGTAGCCTGGCATGCCACGATTCATAACACATCAGTGTTCAAAAAGGGTACCTAACCTTTGTTGGACGGTCTGTTTTTTTTTTTTTTTTTAAAATGGGGGGCATAAACTGAGAGTATACCCACTTCTCCAGGCACCACTACACCACTGACACAGATGCATGGGAGCAGAAGGGTTTATCAATCAATTTAAGTTTTACAACAGCAGGTTGTATTTGGGTCTGATTGAGAAACTAGCAAGAAAACAAATGTTAATTTAAACTAGATAGTGAGACGCAATGATTACACTGATTTCCTCCCATCTCAAGCCAGGATACACAGGCTGTTTTGTTTTGGACTTTATTTATCAGTCAGTTCTTTTATTTAAGATACAAAAATAGGGATTCCTTAAGACTTTCTAAAATTTGGCAACCCTTTTTAGTATGTATTGACTCATTAACTATAAATTAAAAAACTGGAAAAAAACCAACAACAACAAAAAAAGAAAAACTGAGCTCTCAGCAGAACATTATTTCCACTTCTTGCCTTTTTAGGATAACTCTTCGTCTTCAAAGCCAAAGAGAATTGTCTTGCACAATGTCAAGAAATGCAAAACTGCTGTATCATGATGTGGGCAACACATAGTGAAAGTATCGTGATGAGTGTTTCTCTGATTCCCACCTCTACTCATGAGTGTGAATACAATTAACTGCAGAAACTGAACAAATGCCAGAAATAAGAAAGCTATAAATAGTACAAAAAGTTGGGTGTGATATGATGAAAATCTTAAGGATTGTAACTTCAACTAACAAACCAAAAGCAGAAGAAAATTAAAGTTATATGTGA
>JAQFJA010000021.1:28259169-28270323 GCA_029874485.1 Naso brachycentron
TTTAAAAAAAAAAAAAAAAAAAACCCTATCTGAAACATAGGCAGATGCAGACACACATACACACACACACGCACACGCACACACACACACACACACAAATAATTGAGATTTTTTTTCACAAGGACATGCAGAGCCTGAAGCCAGTGCTTAATTGCACGAGCTATCATTACACGGAAAATCAACAATTTTAAAAATACACCGAACACCTTTCATCTTCACCCTCCTCTAATCGCACCAGTAAGAGCCGTCTGGAAGGGAGCTTGATGTAGTCAAACTATCTAAACAGCGCCAGCGGGTGCCTCACAATCAGCACCACTGATGCAGATACTTTTGGACATGGCGGAGTGCTGCAACGCTGCCTCGCACTGCTGCCATCCTCTCACCATCTCGTCTCCAAGAGGGAATCAGATGTGACCCGTGTGCCATGTTTGCCTGTTTCGCCCATGGTGAACAGCAGACAAATGAACCAGAATCGCAGACACCGACACAAATCTCTCCCCACTGTGCTGCTCTCTGCTCGCTTTTGAAAAGCCATTTGGAGATTGGTGTTGAAACCAAACCGTGTTGCTCGTCTCTGTCTTTGTGGACGGGTGAGGATGCTCTCGTCTCCCTCCTTTCCCAACAGGAGCGCTGCCCTCGGCCCTTAGGGAAATGATATAATGAGGATCTCTATGCCTACACTCTGCCTCATTTCAATTGTAAACGCTGCACACACCCTGCACTTTGGACCAGTGATGGTTGCATTATAGGCCGCGCTCAGAATATGACAGACCATCATGTCTGCACAATGTGCCTCTTCACTTTTCACTGCTGTCTCCTGCAGTTTATTACAAACAGCCTTTTTTTTTCTCTTATGCTGCCTTAAGACACTTTATATGTATTCATGTGATCGCTATCACTGATGAAACAGCGGAATTCGTGCAAATATGATGCACTCTAAATAACTGCCAAAAAGCTAACGACATTAGCAAAAGCTCAATGGTTGCACAAGAGTTAGCACACTAGTGATTTAGAAATTCAGTATTTTTGATACAAGTGAGGTTGAATGCAGCAATTAGCCAAAAACAAGGGGAGCGAATGAGTGACATGCCGGGTTAAAGGTCAACTCACAATTGAGGCGAGCAATGGCGCCAAACCCCCAATTTACACACAGTAGCCCAACCTCTTAGCCTTAATATTGACAAATGCATAAAAGCAGTGTCAAGTGCTCAAGGGTGATCTACTTTTTCCTGATGTGAGGCTCCCTGGAGTACGGAGCAGAAACATATTCTCTTCAAACAATCCCAATGACAGCCAAATAGCCTGCTTGTCGCTTGTAAAAAACCTTCTAATGATGCGTGTCGAGGGAGCGCCCTGCATTCTTGTAGCAGACGACTCCCCTGTGTACGGGGAAAGCAGAGGGAAAAAATAATCATGTTTCCCCCAAATCATTCCTCCTCATGAAACCTAACGACACCCGAGCATCTAAACAAACCCTCTCCTTCTCTCAGGAACTCATGTTTCCTTCCTCCTGCTTTTCTGATCCGCTAAGTCAACATTCATTACAATAACCATTAAATTTCCCTTTTCAAACAGTATTTGCACATATGCACCGACTGGAATATCTATTGGAAAAAAATTGGACATGATAGGTACATGAGTGGAGGCACAGGGGTCTTCATGCTGCTATTGCATCAATGTACATGAGCGCAACTGTTCCCTGTGCAAACATTTCAGGTTCCCCCCTTCTCCTAAAAATATTATAATTAGGACAAAAATGAGAGGAAGTTGGATGTTTGCTGTCTGGGGCTTCATGTTCACTCATGAAATATGGAGGAAAGAACACAGAAACACATTTATGTATTTTTTGTACTATTCCTTGTTAAACATTGCAGTCTTGGCCACAGACAGACAATACATTAAAGGTCTCCAACTAACCTCGGACACTCGCATTTTTATAGAATCTCTGTTCTGATGAATATTACTTTACAGACTGCGGCTGCAACTAATGCTTATATTCACAATCAATTAATCAGACTACTCATTTCCTGAGTAATTAATTCATATTTTACTTGCAAACAAATCTCGGAAATTAGTTTTAAAGGAACCCAATCACAAGTTCCTACATTCAAACTGGAAGTTTTGTCATCCATAATCAAAAGATATTTTATCATCTCGTAAGACAAAGAAAAAGCAGCACATCCTCATCATTAAGAGGCAGGAGCAGGGGAACCTTTGTCATTTTTGCTTGTGAAACGTCTTACATGATTAATAAATTCTGAAAATATTTGCTGATTAATTTCTTTGATGACTGAATGTTTCAGGGCTGCAGCCACATTCTTATGAAATGTACACAGTGTCTGCTACATCTACATTCCAATCCAAACTAACCCCAATTAGACCATATGTGACTATCATGATGGTTATTAAAGAGAAACAGGCCTAAATTTCATAAAACAATAATTTACCCAGAAAGTCGGTGGTTAATAAGATCATTAGAGAAGTAATAGAACTGTATCTTGATCTTGAGGGAGCAGACCAGTTCATTGTCAGATCACAGAGCCTCTATTAAAAACATATCTTTTTCATGTTCACTGAACAGATGACAGGGCGGCCAATGAGAGAGCAGGAGGCTCCGTGTCTTAATGCCAAGAAAGTGGGAGTGCTAACGGGCCCTGATTAGCTCCGTTTATCTCTAATTAATTACCTTTACCTAATTAGATGCTCTGTTTCAGCTAGACATGGAGTCAAGTAGACTAGATTATTAGTGTGCTCATCGGGCTTTTATAAAGGGCTAAAATTAATGTTACGTGCAAAAGAATCCGCTGCTTTAATTGCACAGGTGTTGCCTTATGGCAACACTTCATCATCCAGCGGCTCCCCAAGATTATTAGCAGGGATTCATACAAAGGGACTATTCTGTGAACTGCACCGTCGCAACAGCTCATTAGTTAGGCTTGTTATTGTATTATTTATTACATTTGGCCTTCCCCCATTGCCCATATTGATTCATAGACCCTATTTTTTACCTCCTCTTCTCCTTGGCTGTCTGTTATTTCATAGCCAGTTAGCGAGTCTAATTTCAAAGCCTGTTTTTTTGCAGAACACCAGAAGCAATAAAGACGGAAAAAGTGGAAGAGTGTGTTTTCACGCTTGCATCTCTTTTATGATGAAAAGCCCCGATACATTTCCAAATAGCTTTCCTCGATAAACAAGAAAAACACAACACAAAGACTGTAGACGGTCTGGCAGAATTAATTTGATGATTACTAACTTAACATTGATAAAAATTACACATTTAAATCCCCAGTGTGGGTTTTGTGAAGAATACTTTGAGAATACACACACATGGTGAAGAGTTAAGCTAACACAGGAAACAAGCTCTTTGTGTTTTTTATTCATTATGACCCCAAATATCTATCTCTTAAACATACCATGTATCTTAAATAGAAATGTACCATCTGATGCTGTAAAATATATTTCCATGTTATTTTGAAGGTCTGTGCGGCAACGGAAAATCAGGAATCAATGAATAAATTGACAAAGTGTCATGCTAATGATAGTGAGCTAATAACAACAAGCTAGTAAGAAATAGAGTAGACCACTGAAAACAAAAGTGACGTAAACACATTTGGCTGTCGTGTCAGCGTTGTTGAACTTTAAGGAGCAGATTGAAAGTTTGAGAAAAAGATTACACTGATCTATCTGTTAAACATAAGAGTTCCACTTAGCTTAGCTTATCTTAGCTTAGCGTAAAGACTATATGGTCTGACATGACAGCTAGCTTGGTCAGTGCGCTTAGCTAAGCTTACCCGCTATGTATTTACCACACAGACAAAGAGTGGTATTAATCTTTTCATCCAATTCTCCACAAGAACGATTAAGTGTCAGGGATAAAACGATTCATTCAACTCACAATGTGATACGATTCACGATTCTTGTCACACAATTACAATTATCCATGATTCTTTATTTTAAACTGAGACTCAAGACCAATTGAAAATGAAAAGGTTTCCTTTAATTATTTTGAAGACAAAAAGGACGAAATACTGTAACTGGAGACAGTTTTCTCTGCTGGGTGAGCTGGGCTGCACTCAGAGCCTCAGAAGCGGTGACTACATACCGGTGAGCAAAAGCTGCCTTACTGGTTGCTCCACTATTGTCAGGCGAGGTCATAGCTAATTTAAAGTGTCAGTAGTGTCATCTCCCTAAGATGTGTATCACAATTCATTTAACATCTAAGTGACTTGAGTCATCAAATATTTGTATCCATTTTTAACCAGCTCGCGATGAATGCGTTACATCCCTAATAAGTGTCTCCCCCAAATGTCATACTAATCCTTTATGAGCTGATCTGTTAAAACCCAGTTTAGTCGACTGAAGGTTTGTCACAATGAAATGTGGTTAATGGGATGCATTGCAAAGCTTATTCAAAGCTCCAAGTCCACAGAACATCAAAATTTCAATCAACATTGATATAACAAAGACTGTAACATTTGTAAAGTCACAGTTAAATGCAGGTATAAATACGTCTTTATAGATTTTTTTAATGGCAGTTCCTTGATTTAATCTTTTTCTGCTGTTTTCATGTTTTGTTCTGCTCATTGTTATTAATTTATTCAATTATTATCATATTTTAAAATGTGCTATTGCCTTTTATCTAATTTTTCAAAATGATTTAACCTGTACCCAGACGGTTGTTTATCTACCCTCCCTGAAAACCACTTTTGGTCAACTTCTGTTGTTTTTAAATGTGCTATAAAAATAAAGCGACTTGGTTTGACTTGACTTCTGCTTTTTTGAAACTGACTGCTGGAGATAGAAACAAAGTGTGTGGCAGAATTGGCTGGAACTAAACCTGGGCCACCGCAGTAGGGACTCAAAGGACCATACCGGTGTTGCTTCATGTCATTGTCCTTTGTCAGCATCAGCCACATAAGTTACATACACCTCACCCATTTTTCCCAAAAAAGCATTAACTATGAGATATCACGTTTGTTAAAATTTTGTCTATATTCAACAAACGTAAAAAGAGCAGCTGTGTCAAAATCTGTCCTAACGTTAATATTCAAGCCACCACTTGTAAGGAACTACTTTTTCCAGGCGTAATAACCTTTGTCTCAACACCTCCTGGCTCCTCCCTCTCTTTCTCTCAGCAATTTTGACAAAATAAATGCAGACATTCCCTGTAGAAAGCTGAATTACCTATACCTAGCAACTGTCACATGTCCTATAGTGGGTCTATACCCTGTTTAAACATGAGTGGCAATGAATGGGGATTAAAAATGCAGTCTGAGATCTACTAAAGTATACACATGGTCAAATTTTAACAACATTTGTAGAAGACAGGCCAATCTCTGTGAATGACGAGAAGTCAAAAATAGACTGGTATGGTCCTTTCATACATGTACTACATCAGGTAAGTTATCGAGGTGCCTCCAACATTCCTTAAATTTTAAGACATTAGCTTTAAGTACAATCAAACTGAAAAAGTCCTGACCCTTACATGGTACAGTGTACAGTGAAGAGTAAAAAGTGTGTGTGACATATTGGTCCATAAAAGGGAAATGTTTTTGAGTGGCAGCAACTGAATTTTTATTTTTTTTTAATCAATCAGATTGTGAGGACCTTCTCTGCTCATCGCTCTCTTGCTCCACCAGCTGTTTTTTTTCTTGCTCTCCTCCAATCTCACATTGTGTTGCTCTGGGAGAAAAACAAGGCTGACAGCTTGAGGAAGTCTGATGTCCGGGCACTTATAGTCCTGGCAAAGGAGTGGATAATGCAGTGAAGTGAGGGATGTGCAGAGAGAGCCTGAGGGAAGCAGTCCACTGGACATGCATATGGTCCTCTCCTGGTTAGCTTCTCCACTGCTTCCTCCTCACCACTTACGGCCCCTCGCAACCCCGTCTTATGGCACCTTTGCCAATAAGAATGGGCAAGGCAGCTGAAACCAAGCATGCTCAAGGCCACTGACCTGGAAACGTGGCTCAACCTTGGAAGCGCTCTCACTAGCCCCAACTGGATTTGTATGGCCGGGAGAATGTGAACCCCTCCCTCCCACTTCATATCACGCTGCCCATAACACTCAGCTTACTGGCAGTGTTATTATTGTCTTAAAATGCATGAATACGAGCATGACAAGACAGATTAAAATGTCAATATCCTCCAACACATTTTGTCATGTTAGCATCAAGTATTAAGTGAAGTGAACGCTTCAAAAGCTTAACAAGTCAAGAGTCTGTGTTTGAGGGTTTTCTCAGCTCTAATGATCTTTAGTTGGCTGTGATGGATATAATAAGATAAATTTCTCTTTCCTTTATTTCATCACGTCTGTTGGATATCACACAGTGTGACAATTTCTTAACAAGGCACACTTCAAATTTACTCAACAATGGTCGATCACTTCAGAAATTTCTCTCAGAGAAAAGAAACGGGCACGCCATGTTTGTTCAGCCGCTTGGAATGAGTGAAATTAACAAAGATGATGTGACACTAACTGTCATCAGCCATTACAAATCAATGGTCTCTCCACCCGCTCGGGCATATTCCCAGTGGTTTTACTTGCTTAAAAGTACAGCAGGTATTTTAATGCATGATGAAAGGCTTGTTTCATAGCCGAGCATGAAATATGAGGGACATGTGACGACTGCGACGCGACCTCCTGTCTCAGAAGCAGCTCGCGGAGACGAGACGAGACGAGAAATCAAGCGTCACTTTTGAGATGTGACGACGGGCTTTAAGCTGAAGTATCTTAACTTGTGTCACGTTTAGAAACAATTAGAGCCCATTGATGTTTGATGGCGGAGTGGGGGATGGCTCATTTTAGACGTTTAGCATTTCAAGTGTGCTGACACATTCAACTTAAGACAAAAGGCTGTGTTCTACTGATAGTGTAATGACAGACATTGCTTTAGCTTGTCTTACACCTGCATCGTAATCAACCTACTTCAGCATAAAACAAGTAACGCTGACCTGAATTTGCTCCATATCGCCCATTGATGTTACTGCCTTTCATTCTATTATGATACAGATACATATGACAACATGGCACTGAGTTAGAGGGATGTTTCCTGTCACCTGCTTGATCATCTAAACTTCTTTAATGCCCGTAAAAAGTTGGCTGAAGGCCCTCTGCCACACAAAGGTCACTCAGCCAAGAGCACAGAGAACATTCTCCCACTTCCCATCCCATTTCTTTGGAAGTGTGGGTGGAGCGTAGGGGTGTCTCTCACACTCTCTCTCCCTGACACACTCCCGCCGCACTGCTGTCCTCAGCATCTCCGTGGGGCGGTGACTAATTGCCCCCGTAAATCACTGTGCGAGCCGTGCGATCCTCCGTTTATTTTTCCTGACAGTAATTTAGTGCTTGCTCTTTTACACACTTGTCATCGCGTGTTTTTCCTCACATTAGAGGCTGGTGGAAAAAGGACGGTAATTAACGGTGCGACGCGCGCTCACCATGGCTCTTTCATCATAGTGTGATAATTGTGCTCCTTGTCTGTCACGGTAACCTCTCAGTTTCCCCTGGAACTTCCTCGGTGCTATTTGTCAACCCTGAGAAATAGGCAGGATTGCGCGGGCCTGGCTGCGATCCGGCTCGCCTCGCCACCGGTTTTCCTATTTGTATCAAGACTGGGTCATTTATATTTCACACGAAACTTGTCAAAAATATTAGCCCTATCCTGCACAGGAAGATATAAGATACATGGTAAACACACCTGAGTGCTTGATAGCTGAGGAGTCCCACATCCTCCTCAGCCTTTTTTTTCCTGAGTCTTTTTTATTCCTGAAAGGAGGGGAGGTCGCAGAGGAGTTGGCAGGGACAGCCTAATAAACAGTCCTTCCATTCATGGTGCTGAGATGCAAAAGGCAGGGCAGTGGGGATGTGCAGAACAGCTGAAACCATAGAAAACACATTCAGTGAAGTAATCTATTTACAGGAGAGCCCAGCTCACTCATCTCTTTAGAATGTACAGTGGAATAATGCAGCGTAGAGCCATATTCTATTTTTACCAGCTGTAGGCAGGTGATTCACTGTCTGCCTTGTTATCCTCTGCTGTTCCATGCTGGAGCTGCACAGTATCCATCACCCATAACCTGCACCCCAGAGGTTAAGTCATCAATAACTTTGCTGCTGAAAATATTGCAGGGGACTTGGAGGTTTGCGTAAGGTCCTTTGACTGACTGTCCACATCCCGCTCCACGTCCCCCTGCACCCCCCTCTCCCAACTTCTCCCAGATTTTTTAATATCTTTATTCTCCTGTCACAGACAGGGGCTAATGGGATGTGTGGTCAAGATTTCAGGATCCATCACTGGCTTGCTGAAGAATTAGCATGGGCCCCATGCATCACCTGCCAGAGCTGTCAGGCCTGCTGTCTACCGCGCTTCATTATAGCGCTGGCACTGTGCTGCCTGTCTCCCCTCTGCGCTCGCGTCTCCCCAGCCAGAAATCGCGGCCGGGGATAAAAAGGCCCTACCACGCCCCTCAATGTCAGCGCTGGTCACCAGCCACTAAATTAGGATAGACTGTCGTGCTTCTAGAAATTAGGGAGAGGAGTGGACGGAGCTCCTCTCTGCTGAGGATGCTGTAGAGACAAGCGATTCTCCCTCCCTTCTCTTATCCTTTCACTCCTCCTCCTCTCTCTGACATTGCTTTAAGTGTTTTTTTTTTTCCTTTTCATCAGGAGTAAAAAGTCTTTAAAAACTATTAAGGTAATTAAGCAGCATTTGGCCCCTGTCGCGCTGGAGGAACTATTTGATTACTCATGTCTCTCTGGTTGGGAGTAGGGGGTACTGCTCTCATTTTTGGTGGCTAACCCCCTTGTGCCTCATTCAGAGCCTGGACCCAGAAAACCCCCTCGAGAGCCATTCTTTATGTCTCCTCTGCAGCGCAGATTAGACCAGCAGTGCTAAGAAGGTCACAGGGAAAATGAAGAGAGCAAAGCAGGACTACAGCTGGGGACCCTGCCCCGGTCCTTTCCCTCTCCCTCTTATTAGCAAATCAAAGCTGCCTCCAGAAAGATTCACACTCCTCACCTGATTTTGTCCTTTTCCGCTAATCACATAGCCACTTTGCCTTGACTGACAGTTTTCTTTATAATTGGCCCATGATCTGGCAAGGATCTAATAACCAGAAAATCCCCTCTGAGGGTCCGCCAGGCTTGGGCGACCTGTCTACACACATACACACACACACACACACACACATTGCCTCCACCACCCCCCTAACACCATCTGCAAAGGGCCGTTGCCATGCCACACTGTTTGTGCACAACGGCGGCGAGCTAATCTTAACGTTCAATAATGGTGTGAATATTCAATGAGCAGCCCAGGCAGAAGATCCACAGTAGCACACTCTAATTACTGTTCATTTGCCAGAGTATCAAAGCCTAATTACTGTTCATTTTAATGCTCCAGAGAAAAGGGAGGAGAGTCAAGGCAGGGTTAGAGGAAGATGCCCTCGAGAGATCAGTCAGTCAGTCTTTATCTGTCTCCTCTGCTGTCTCCCTGCTTACACCCGGTTCATTGTCTTTGTGCGTGTGAGAGCTCTCGTCTGCGTGCATCCTGCATGTATTTGTGCGTCTGTGTGTTCTATTGTGTGAGCAAACATTCTGGATTTCTTCAAACAAACACGTTAATCAATCACAGAGACAGCTTAGAGGAGAGAAAAAAACTGAAGACATGAGAGCACGAGACGAAGGCAAGAGACAGGGTCCATAATCCTGAGCTTATTGTCTCTTTTCTCTTCTTTATCTGTTTAATGTGTTTTGGGTAAATATCAGACAAGCGAAGGGAGGGGACTGCCGTCACATTGTCTTTGCCTTCACCAGAAGAAAGCTCCTTTTTTTTTTTTCTTCCCTCTCACCTAATCCTGACAGAAACCACCACCATCACTATCTGCCACCCGTTTGACAGTTTCTGTCACCAATTAGCAGCTAAATCAGCATCTCTCCAAACAAGAAAACGAAGCAATTTATATGTCTTATAAA
This sequence comes from Naso brachycentron, assembly GCA_029874485.1. Classification (NCBI taxonomy): domain Eukaryota; kingdom Metazoa; phylum Chordata; class Actinopteri; order Acanthuriformes; family Acanthuridae; genus Naso; species Naso brachycentron. The sequence continues at coordinate 28,269,140 of JAQFJA010000021.1, forward strand.
TCATTATTTAGCGCATGTCTAAGTGAGTTTTCTTCTCTTTTCATTCACACTCTCACTCCTTCACATTAGGAAACAGACGACGGCACTGCAGTTGGCGGCTCACTGGTCCTCTCAGATCTTCGGGATCCCTGCATCAGCGCAGGAGGCCCCTGTGGGCGGGGAATAAACCCCGTCTTCCCTTATCAGGAAGTTAGTCTTGTGAATTTTCTACCCCTTGTTCCACAAAATTTACAAGGCATCGACAACCCTTTTAATGAGGCACTCCAAGCTGTTCACCGGCTTTCCCCATGATAGGATGTTAAATGAAAAGCTGCGTGCAACATGCGCGGTTTGTTATCATTCAATCTGCTTGAGACCACAAACTGGTCATTATCCAGCCATTATTTTCCTTGATTTACAATCGCGGGTGGAGGAGGCGATTGCTGCGGCTTGTTCTCCCCTCGGTGGGATGGATGGGAACCAGCTTGGAAATTTGCATTTACATGATCCGGCTGAGCAGCTTATTAGATCTGGATATTTATTTTCCACTTAAAGCAATGTTTGATTACACTTTAATAAAGAACAGGAAAACCACTGAGCTGGCTGGGACTAACCGATCCTGCCCAGTGGTTTCTCCGGGATTGTGTGCAATGAAATGAGAGAGACAAAAGATAAGGAAGCACCAACAGGGGGACGCAAGGCGAAGACCCCGTAAAAATGATATTTGCTCCCTCAATGCAGCTAAAGTGTTATTGTCAGGGAAAAGGCAATCATAGAGGATAACAAGGAGAGCCAACAATCAGATCAGATAAAGGTACTTCTACAGGTAGAATCTGCTGTTAGGAAGAAAATTCCAGACAACCAGCCAATAAAACATGTCATGACCTCAACAATCACATCAAACAACACTGTAGAGGATCTATGTGAAGAGCCAAAGCGTAACAAAATAGTCAAAGCACAAGTCCACACAAAGTAAACCGCAGAGAAAAGGAATTTCCACCAAAACATTGTTATTCTGTTGAGATCAGGGTGGGGACGGTTACTTTGGAAATATAATAGGTTACAGATTACTAGTTACCCTATTTAAAATGTAACAACTAATGTAGCTCGTTCAATTACTTTGTCAAAGTAATGTAACTTTTAATACTTGATTTGTTTTAGATCATTTTTCTAAATTTCTAATGGATGTATGAATGTTTTCAGCG
>JAQFJA010000021.1:28278823-28290848 GCA_029874485.1 Naso brachycentron
TCAGCACAGAGCAGATCGAGCAAGACAAGAGGTCAGCCACAGATACAACATTAAAACGTGGTTAATTTCAGCATGAAACACTCCATGTTGACGCCAGATCATATTTTGCCTACATCATGAATAAACCGTCATAATGTGCAGCGCCAGGCCTGAAGTCAACAGATCAGAGGTTTTCAGAGGCTGCGGTCACACTTGTTTCAGTAATTAAGGCAAAATCTTGTAGTCTCGTGACTCCAGCTGTCTGGCTGTGATGCACTTTGAAATGCAGCCTGAACACAGTCGGTCTGTGTTGATGGACGGCAGACCACGGAGCAAACATGCAACAGAGCTGTTCTGGAACACACATGCATCCAATGGAATCCTGGGGTGAGTCTTGAATTGAGGTTATTTTATTATTTTCTGGCTTTTTGTAGGCTGAATGAATCAAAACATTAAATTTATACAGAAAGAAAGAAAAAAAAAAATATTATAAGAGGCAAAGCTGCACATACCAACGCTGAAAAATGAAGCCAAGAAAGTGCAAAAGCTGCAGTTCTTCTAAAAGCCTCTTGAGGATGTGTCGTACTCCTCGTACGCACTACTCGTTCTGAGCCCCACGTAAAATTCTCAGCATTACAGCAGAAATAAACATGTTTATAGCCTGATACAAAATATGGTTTTGGTCTCTATAGCTACTTTTCTTGCTCATAATGTCAAACACAAGACCCCAAAACCGTAGTAAACCAAAAAATGGATGATGTCACAGTGTTTTTGTCCTCTATTAAAGATACTGTTATGGTAACAGTCCTGCTTTCATTTAAACCAAACACCTGACAGCATCTTAGGCTAGACTGGAGATCTAATGAATGAAATTATGTGCTTCTACTTGCCTAGTGGCATGAATGCTGCCACCACTGAATCCAAACCACACAAATAAGAGTACGACTTTGAAAATGTCTGACAATTATCGGTGGTGGGGATCAAATTCCATGACAGTGTTTTCCTTGATGCTATAGTCCTGATTGATTAATCTATCAATAGGAAATTAATCTCCGACTTTTTTGATAATTCATTAATCGTTTCAATCACACACACACCAAAAAAAAGGGTAAAAAGAATAGCTGGTTTAGCCTCTTAAATGTGAGGATTTGCTGCTTTTCTGTGTTTTTTGTGAAAATAAATGGAGAGTCTCTGTGTTTTTGGCTGTTTTTTGGACAAAAGAAGCTATCAAAAGACCTCGATTAACATGTTATTATTTTTTTAAATCGTGTGCTGCTGTTTTGTCCCTTGGATACACCCTTAATCAAGCCCCACAGTGGTTTCCAGCTTCCTACCAGCAAAGAGAAAAAAAGACAGCAGTACGCTAAAAGACTGGTAGTCAGTGAGAAGTGCTAACCCTCCTCCACCGAAAATAATCAGATAAACTTTACATCTTTATAACTATAAACAGCACTGGTTGCTTGTTGTGACATGTTTATTTACCACATTATGCTATTTTTAGACTCAGATTAGCACTGAATGTAATTTTAAAACCAAATACCACCAGAAGTAAATCACAGGGCGCATGTGCATGTAAGTAGGTCAACAAAACAAAATGTCGGTCAAAAAAAAAAATAAAATAAAACTGCATAAAGTGCTAATCTGAGTCTTAAAAAAAATGAATCACTTGGTAAATAAACAAGTCACAACAAGCACACAGGACTGTTTAGAGTTGTTGGAAAGTTTATCTCATGACTTTATGCGGAGGGAGGCTAGCACTTTCCATTGACCACCAGTGTTTGGGCTAAGCTAATTAGCGGTAGATGAGCTCTGCCCGTCTCTTACTGCACAAGACATACACAAGAGACGTACTCCGGTTGGCATCTGATTCCCAATCAAGTTACACTGTTAACAATCGCTTTACAATGTAAATATGGACTTAAAAACTGTTGCTAAATGTAAAATAACAGAATTTTAAAATAAAATGCGATTAATTGCAATTCACTATTGAAATTCAGCGATTAATCACGCGTTTAAAAAATTTTGCATTTGACAGCCCTAAATTAAAGATGTCACATTGCACTCTGGGAAATTGAGATGAGCATTTTTCACACTTTGACATTTCACTGAATAAATTATTGTTATAATTGATTAAATGTGAAAATAATTAGCAAATTAATTGATAATGAAAATAGTAGTTGCAGAACTATAATGCTATGTTGCTGGAATTTCTTGCCTTGCTTTACTATCTACTAATACTTTTTGTCATAATTCTAAAAAGATATATTCAAGAAATATAACTGCTCTAGTTGATAAGTGAGAGAGAAGAGTCCTGCCATCTTTAAATATAAATGTGTTTTAATACAGACATTCATAGACTTTGTTAAATGAGGCTTTTTCAGTCAGAATAAATCTAGTTTTTTGTTCTTTTGTCACCGATTTTGTTATTTACAGTAAAAGGACTTTTTACAGTTTGGTGAGGTTGTTTTTTCTGAATTCTTCAAATGATAAATTTAATGAGAGGGACTGTGACTGATGTGTGAAGTTGTCTCTGCAGTCCAGAGACATAAAAGTGCCTGGCCACTATTTGAGAATATACTCTAGAATTACTCAAACATGAGACACCTGAGTTGAATCTGTGCATTAACTGCAATTAACTGAATATCTGAAACATGTATTCTTGGTCCTACCTCAGGTGAGGGTATTGCATCTGCTGGTTTAAATACAAATACAAATAAAAGCCTGATGTGATTGTAAACACAAAGCCTCCATCAGTGCATGTCATTCACTGGAGATGATCAGTGACTCCCTGCTAAAGGACAGCTGTGACTTTCAGCTCCGGTAACAGCTGCTCACTTCTGTGTGAAACAACACAAAGGCATCCGTCTCGTCGCGCGTGCCAACAGCGGCTTCAGAAATGATAATGAAATGACTCTGAAAGGTGTGGAGGAAAACAACTGCGTCTGCTTTATAAATCACGGCAGAAAATGATAATAGATGCTGAAATAAATTTGACAATTATTGGCTGAGGGGAAACTTTTCAAATAAACAGGTTTATGGTAAGTCATATCACTTGGCAGTTGATCATCATGATCACTCCTGGATTGTCCCAGAAGGTGGCATATTTATTAGTATGCAACAGATGGGAAGCATGCGTTTTTCCTCGCTAAGGCTTGTGAAATTGGTCTTTTGGTAGCAGTATAAATATGATGAACTGTAGCCCATAACAGGCACGGGATCCCACACAAGGACAAAATGTCCAAATGAGCAGCAAAAGTCGTGCTGTAGCTGCTTTACAACGGCGCCATCAATGATTGATCTACACCACGCTGAGCCACTACAGCAAACAAAGTACAGAGCCTATAATTTAGCTGGAAAACAATGCATGAGACCGTCAGCTTGTGCATCCATTTCGACATAAGCATTCCCCGGTGCAGATAGATCATTAAACTACCAGGCGCTTTGCAATATGGTGCAGTCAAAGTCACTGAAAAGATGAGACAATAAAGTGAGGTAGGGGGTTGCAACAGCAGGGAGAGGGAGCATGGAGATGTATTAATGTCACATAGGCTTTAGCCTGCCTCCTTAAGCCCTGCAAAGAGTCACCCAAGCCAATTTCCATTATCATATTGATTGAAATAGTTCATCATAGTGTAATTTTAGGTTTATCGCCACCCGGTTGGGAATAAGACCAAAGCATTATCCAACAAAAGCTATTGTTCCAGGGGACGTTTCGCTGTTCCAGTTCATTGATGGAGTTGATTAAGTTTAAATGAAGCAGACACTGGATAAAAGTGAGGGTATTGACCAGCGAGCGGTGTGCCGGGCTTGAAAAAGCCTGATACATGCGGAAAAGCAAGATTTGCTAAATGCTCTAATCTTCAATCAAATCTAACATCAATACAGACAAAGTTTGGTAATGAGAGATTCAATGAAGCATGCAGCAGAGAGAATTAATCCCCCTCGCCTAAACTGAGTTCAACTTTGAAGCTTGCTCCTCAGGATAGATAGTTATCTAAATGCTAAATAAGAAACGTATTGTACTTTTCACAGCATACTAATCATTTGTTCATTTTGCCTCCGTTATTTGTTCTCTCGCACACCCAGCTTGTTGATCTGGTGATTAGATCAACCTTGGATAGTGGAAGAGGACAGAATAATGAGGCTGCCAGGGAGATTTGATGCACAGCGGCAAGTAATGTTCAGGCCTGTGGGGACGCCGCCACCATTAACCGTTATAGTTCACAGAGCAGCAAATTGGGCAAAAAAATGAAGTATATGTAAAGTGTAGTAAAAATACGACTTCAGACTGGTCCACAGGTTAGGAGGAAATAATTCTGAATGTTCGGGGGGGTTCATTGGTGGTTGAAAGTGGTACAGAAAACTAATTCTCAGTTAAGATAAGCTAATAAAATCAACAATTATGTGCTGGTTTTTCTCTAATGCGTTACAGATCATTCTCACCGGGTAGAGCAGTGGTTTCTTACCTTTGTGGCTTATAAACACTTCCATTTTTTTAACCACTTTCACCATAACAAAATAGAAAAAATAAAAAAGTTCATATTTAAATATATATTTACATAATATTTAATTAGCTGCATGTTGGGTCACACTTGGCCCAAGCCCGTTGTGATGTAACAAAATCACACTTGTCCATGCAAGTGAAAACTGCCTCTTAGTGTCAAACTCTGCAGAGGTGATTAAGAAGTTTATGGCTTTAGGAGGAGAAGGGTAAGGAGATGAGTTACACAGCTCTTGTTACATGCACAGTTCAACTCTTTGAGTGATTATGTACGAAGATTTGAAGTTAATCACGTCTGTGACGTTTCTGTTTCGGGTGACTTGCATTGAAAAGTGCAAGACAGAAAATGGACGTTGGTCTTAATGCAGTCATCAAAGAATGTGGATCTGAACTCACAACACCCCCCCTCTTCACCTGATATGGCACCCTCAGACTACAAACTCCTACCCAAGATGAAGAAAGCGCACAGTGGTTGCCATTTTGATAGTGATGATGACGTTATCCCTGCTGAGGACCTCTTTCTGTAGGCCGAAGATGCCGAGTTCAACAAAGAAAGGATGCTTGCTCCACAATGGCTGGATAAAGAGTGTAAATGTAGGAGGGGAATATTTTGGGAATAAATAAGCTTGGTCTTCAAAATCTGACTCCTTCTACTTTAGGCCATGAACTTATCAATCACCCCTGTATGTCATTCTGCAGAGAGAACATGAAACAAACAAGAGCAGCAACAAGAAAAACATATTTTTTGAGTTGAGGAGGACTTTATCAGAGACCTCGTGCAGTCAGTTTCATGTGTCTGAGACCTGTGAGCAGCAGCTCCGATTGATTTGAAGGAGCAGTTTTAGGCCCACAGAGGTTAAAGTATCCAGCAGCCTGCTTCATAAAAGATACACAAAAAAATGAACAGATTTTTTCCCCCTTTCTTTTAAAATCAGTGATTAGCTCGTCTTGATGAGGGTTTTAACCCCCATGTTGAGAACCACTGGCCTCTATAAAAATATTTTGAGAGATTTGCTCTTGATGTTGCCATGGAGTGAACAAGCGACACTGAACTGCTTTATGGAGTACAGCTGCCTATAAGGAAGCTTTCAGTGTGTTGCATGGAGGAAGGGTGGACAGACTGCTGCTTTACCTTCTGCTGATCAGATGCCCTCAATCAGTCTGAAGCTCCAAGCGCGTTTTTAATAGTGTGCAAACAGCTTTCTCTTAATGCTCTAACACTGACGTCATTTCCTCAGGTAACTCAACATGAATCGGCCTGCAGTTGAATCCATTTGCACAGCCGCAACAAAGGATCTGAAACAGACTAAAACTTTACGCGTCTTATTTGCAGCACCCAATCCGCGCTATATTCAGCCAACCTATAGCCCGCTTCCGGGATTTACACGACGTCATGATCAAATGAGGCATCGCGTGCGTTTTAAGTCCGTTATCTGAAGAGAGAAACGTTTTATTGTTGTTTTTAAATAGCGTAAAAATGTGTGCTGTTTAAGTAGGTAGCCTAATGCGTATATTTTTTTGTTTTAATTATTATTTTTATTTAACATTGACATGGTGCACGTGACAACACATCACCCCCCCAACAGCCAGAGACACAATCTACTTTTACAAGCTTCGTTTTTTAAAATCTATGACCACATTATGAACAGAAATTTAGAATAAGTGAGATTTTTTTCTATTTTGTTTTTGTTTGTTTGTTTTTAATTTGTTGTTGTTTTTTCTACAGACGCATTGAGGATCATAGTCATATTGATTGATTAGGCCTAGTCACCAGTTGATGATCGCGTAGGCTACATTATCCACAACACAAATGATATTTATTGACATTTTTAGAATAATTAATCTGTTTCTCTTTATTTATTTATTTTAATTTGCATCTTCCACACGGGCTTATCCGGTCGTCTCGTGAGGTTTCTCCCGGGCTGAGCACGCGCTCCAGCTGCAGTATGAAGGTGTGTGTGTGTGTGTGTGTGTGTGTGAGGTGAGTGTGGCTGTGATCAGTCCGTGTGGCTGCTGTACTGTCGGCCTGCTGTGGCAGTCCACAGCGGAGCAGCATCCATGGAAGGTGAGTGAGTGAGTGAGTGAGCGCAGGCTGCTGCTGCTGCTGCTGCTGACACGTAGCCTGGTTCCACATAACAGGTGACAACTCCCTGCACTTGAAATAAATGTTTCACATGACTTGTAAAGTCTGATGTATATAATTTTTTTTTTCTTCTTGTGAAAAGGCTTCCTGCTGGCCCAAATCCACTGTGCATCACTGCGCACGAAGACAGACTTTTTGGGGTTTAATTTCTATTTTAGAAATAAAAAATGATAATACCTGTGCACCAAATCCGTCAAATTCACGTTTATCACGCCATATTTTTTTTAGGAGTCTATACCCTTGAAACGTCTAAATAAAGATTTTTAGTGCAACCCATCGGGTCTTAAGCGGACCAGATTTGATATGTGTTTATTTCAGGATGCCACCTCATTATTTGCATTTATTTTATTTATTTTATTATTTTTGCAGGATGACGGTAAGTGTTGTCAACCGCGCTGAGTGGATTTTCCAACCCTCTGTTTTTCATTGTTGAGATATGAGCTGTGGGACATGAAGCCTGAGCTGCGTGTGTTGTCAGAATCCCATCTAATCTGCATGTTTGTTTCTTAAACAGGGCATGTTCACTTATCCCCCCTTCTTTCTCTGCAAATCGACAGGAGATGCAACCCGGGAGAAGTGCAATAAAACAAACTCTTGCTCTCAAAGGTGCGCGCGGCTTTGTACTGGCGCGTTTTGCCTGTTAGCTGCACATCCTCTGTCTTTTCATCTGTCAGTTATTCCCCCTCATGTTTTGTCATTTGCTCTGTATATTCATTTGTCGCCTCATATTTTTTTTTCCACTGCCTGCATACACCCGCGGTTGTAATTAAATTTCTCCCTCAAATGCGACAAAGGTAGAAAGGATTTTTTTTTTTATTCTTTCTGGGATCTGTTTGATTACTGATGTGCTGTTCAGACGATCTGTGCTGCTCCTGCAGACTGCGGCGTCCTGAGAGCGAGGCGGGGATGTGAGCTCTCAGTAGCCACCGCAGATTAATAAAAAATGGAAAAGAATCACCTGCAAAAAGGGCCTTAAAGCGGGTCTGGAGTCAGCTTGACTGCATGCTTTGTGCGCACGTCCTTCACCCTGCAAAAGCAGTCTGCAAAGTGTCTGTGGAGTGAAAGATCATCCTGGAATGTTCCAGTAATATCTTCAAACCAATCTGCAGCTGTTATGCTGAATTTTATTTGTTAAATTACCTCCTAAATTTCCAACTGTTATTTTAAATTCTGTCCTATTTATTTCATTATTATTGTTTGTTATCTATTTCAGTGTAACCACCTTGTGTGTAACCCAGTCGGTGTTGGTTCTCCTTCTGGTTCTCAGAACGAAATGAGCAGCGCCCCCTAGCGTCCGACGGTGAAGCAGCACAGTGGCATAAGCACATAAAGCTCATGGGCCCATGCTCAGTAACAGCTTTTAATCCCAAAGAGCCGCTTAATGTTCCTCTAAGTGATTATGCGTAAAATTTAAACGGCAAATATTCACTTTTTACGGGATTGATTGTGGGATTTAAGGCACATGCTCAACTTTTTTTCCTCCCCTGCAGAATGCTGTTGTGCAAAGATCCAAAATATGAATGAATCAGCGTGAATTGAAGCTCATTTTAAAGGGGAAAGCGGTGTGAGATGATGGATCACTCCAGACACAAGGTCCCAAAACAGACACGTTGAGGTCTGATTTTACTTTCTCTCTCTCTCTCTCTCTCGTCAGTTTCTTCTTTGGTTAAATCGAAATCCTGCCTGACTCGTCATTTCTGGCTCATATTCTGCATTTCTCCCCTCATCCAAATCAAGCCACTGTGCGCTCATACGCAGCATGTCAAGCCTCCAGTTTAGTGATGTAAAAGAAAGGAGGTCAGTCTGAGCCCGGCGGGATGCAGGGCAGCTGCTCCCTGACCGGTTCCCCCGTCACACCTACTGCAGCTCCGTTTCCACAGGCATTTGCTTGGTGAGTAATTAATAGGAAATAATGATGTTGCCCAAGGTGCGCCATCGCTACCGAGGACGTCAAGCCTGGGCATATTGTTAGCTGCATTATTAATCTCTTTACTATAAATGACTCAGTGATGCAAACCATGATGCTCAGCCTGTTCAGCGTACACTGTAGCCTATTTGTAGGCCTACATGTGTGATGGACGCTGAATAAATGTGTAAAATTATTGGTAATAATTATTTGATAATTGAAAATGTTGCATTTTTGATCCTTTTAGGTTTATTTATGTGTTTGCATTTTGGCATTAAAAGCGCAAAAATAAATGTACCATCAGTTCTGCTGCCAGGCTCTGAGCTATATAGGCGGATCCTTTTGTTTTGAGCTGTTTTATTTGAAATATAAATTTTCATTATTTTAGAAACGCAATAATTCATTTTCTCCCAGAAAAAAAATCCTCTGACTCAGGTAGGCTACCTACAGCAGATACTGTAATCGCACCATAATGCACTTGTCTGCCCAATTAGCTAAAACAATTATAGCAACTTTGACTTTAATTACGTCTCAATTTGAAGCCTCGCGCTGGTCTGTAATTCAGTGATTAAAACCCTCTTTGCCCCAGTGCCTTTAGGGCAGCGCGTGATTAGGACCTGTCAGCTGCTGCAGTGAACGGAAGCAGCCATGCGTGTTGTGCAACATGACCCGCTGTTGTTAAACCTTGTCAACATATTAACCTGAATTCCCCAGTCATTATGGACTGAACCGCCTACAGAAGAAGGAAAAAATGTACACATTTGTGTGAGTAATTGAAAAGGAAATGTAGGCTGGCATTTTCTAAGTATTTGAACAAGGAGTGTGACGTCACATCATGTCCCAAGGCTTTCTAAAAGCTTGAATGAAAACCTCTCATGAGTAAGCTGCAGACATGTATGTGGACATATCCATTTATTGGAGCTGCGATTAGTCGACTAATCAATGGATGGAAAATTAATCGGCAACTATTTTTATAATCCATTATTGTTTTAGTCATTTTTCTAATAAAAAAAAAGAAAAAAGTCAAAAGAATTGCTGGTTTAACCTCATAAAAGTGAGGATTTGCTGCTTTGGCATCATTTATGATAACACATGAGAAATCTTTGTGTTTTCGACAGTTTTTTGGACAAAAAAAACTATATGAAATCGTCACATTGGACTCTGAGAACTTGAGATGAGCTTTTTATATATTTGTTTGATATTTAGTGAAACTAAAGATTAATTGATGAATATTTAAACTACTGGGCATATTCATGGATAATGAAAATAATTTGTTGCAGCCCTACCATTTCTAAGTGCTATATACCTGTTTTTATGGTCATGTTAAAATACAGATAGAGTAAATTTTGTCGCTAAAAATGATTTTAAAAAAATCATGAGTCATGTGGTATCTTATTGCATGTAGACAAGCAAAAATAAAGAGGTTTGACAAGAGGAGAACGACTGGTTTGGAAAGGCCAAAAGGTTCATCTGAAGCACATTTGATCCTTGTCAAAATATATTGATTCCTGTTCTTTCAAGAGACAGTTGATGTCTTAATTTCTGACCAGCCATCTGGCCAGAGTGATGAGGGGAGACTCTTGTTTTCTTTGTAAGTTAAGAGGTAATGTATCAGAATCCCGATAATTCAGTTAATTACTATAAAAATATTATTTCCTGTAGAAAAAAATGACATTTGCCTGCATGATAATGTGCAAAAGAAAAGGTCACTGATGTCACTGTTGTTTTTTTAGGTATTATCTAATGCACATATGCTTCACATAGTGCAGTGTTTGCATAAGTTTGCAGGAGAGGCCGGGCAGTGCAGTGCATGCACACACTGGGCCTGAGGTTTTTATGAATTTCCCCTCAGCCACAATCAGTGCAGCTGGGTTTTCTTTGGTGTATCCAGAGGTGAATAATTTATGGGAGGATAAAAGCGTTTGTGGTAGACAGACAGTAGAAGGAGGCTGGCTGGGAATCCGCCCCCCCACCCCCCCACCCACCCATGCACCACGCCCCAACTTGGCTTGCCCCTTGCCGCGTGGTGGCCTTGCACGATGCCTCCTTGGACAGCTGCTTGAAGTGCAAATCTGTGTTCCAACTTGTTCCTGGTGCCTGTCAGCATGTTTTCCTCTTGTCAGCAGCGATCGAGTGCAGGTCTGTGTCACCCTTGTACCGCCGCTGTAACAGGATCATTGACAGGCCAGTGACACTGCCCAACCAGATAATGGAAACCATTGATTTTTCTCCTTTTTTTATTTTTTTACACAGGCAGTCTGCGGCACTTCTGAATAACTGGCCAAAGGACAGGTCATGATCAATGGTCCTGATCTCTGGATCACTGTTGCCACAGACACTGAGGGGAAAAACACAAGGCTAGCTGACAAAAAAAAGTCCTATTAGTTAATGAAACTGTCAGGATGCAGCAATAAACAAACTGTTCAACTATTCAAATAACATTACTTTAAATCTCAATTATACTTCACAGGCTATTCAGGCTTGTTGTCCCTCTCTCTTTTAAGGACAGTTTGCACCAAAGATTCACGATGACATGAAACAGTGGCAGAGAAAGTTGCAGCGGTGTCGCCAACTCAGCTTGTCAAGAGGCCAGTTTAAGGACGTAAGGCATGTCACTGGTTTCAACAGCCAATCAACACGTAGAATTATCAGCTGTCGCTAAGAAGTGCAGCGTAAAGCAGTCAACAGGAACACGTGCTGTCTAAAATAACCCGTGATTGGCTGGAAAGTGCCTGTCAAGGTCTGAATACAGAGCCAAGGAGAGGTGCAGAAGTCTAGTGTTCTTTCAGACCACCTGAATTACAAAATGTTGAAACGTTATAAAGGAATTTTTGTCCGATGACACCAGCAGTGAAGTGTCTATCCCAGCTTTAACAGCAAATGTTACTACTGAGTAAAAAGCAGGTTTTCTCCAGGTTGTGCGAACATGGTTTGGCCTTTGCAGTTTTAATGGAGCAATCTCCAGAGAGGAGGCCCCTTTGATACCCATGGCAATGATAAGCATGCGTTGGCTGCTTACCATTGGACCCCCATGGCAGATGGTGAGTGTGGGTCCTGCAACAACACATTTCTTTATGTCAGCCTTGTCCCCCTCTTTCTCTCTCTCTCTCTCTCTCTGTCTCTTCAGCCAGTGGAATAATGAAAAGCCCAATTCCGGTCATGGCTAACTCAATCTCATTATAATCTCTCCTTTTTTATTCATTCGGCCCCTTGGGATGCTGTCTGCCAGCGATGTGGCTTTCAACCTCCAGAGAGAACATCTTTTGAAACAGCCAGGAGACCTAATGAAGTCACAGAGTGGCACAATTATTTCCCAAAGACGGAGCATTAATGTACTGCAAAATTCCCTCCGGAGAAGCATGATGACAATTGGTTTGTACAGCTTTGATCGCTGCTTTAAATACTGCCCAAGATAAACTGCAGGGTTAGCCCCCTTTGCCACTGGTAAGTAGAAAACCCAGAAGTGACTATCAAGCACTGGATACATCAAATATGC
>JAQFJA010000021.1:28385432-28398041 GCA_029874485.1 Naso brachycentron
CATGACCGAGGAAAGTTCTCTCCAATGATACTAAAATCTTCCATGTGACTCTAATCTGGTGAGCCAGAGTTCCATAGAAACATGACTACTGATGGAGGTTTTCCATGCAGTTGATTAAACACCTGAAGTCATCATGCAGCAGCAGGGGTGATGTGTTTTTCATGTGCAGCCTCTGATTTATGAGGGACGTGCTTAATTTTACACAGTGATGACACGGCAGCCTCAACTTCATTAAATATTTAAATCTCTCAACACAGCAGCAGTATCCATCAGGATCTAAAGGTAAATATTGTTCTGTGTTTTTCTAAACATCAGCCTGGAAAACTGACTCGGAGATAATCGTAAAATGGTTGCAGCTGGAGTCATGAGCAGCATCACAGACTCTGGGTATTTCCATCACAAGCTGAAGTCCAAACTCTGATTCCCCCCGAAGGGTTAAAATCTTTTTCTGTCGTGTCCAGAGGATTTTTTTTTTTAACTGAGTTTTCCAATTTTCCATTTATGACTTGTAGTCATTCTGTCATGTTTATAAATATTTGCAGTTGTGCCTTAAACGCATTAAAGTGTATTTGTAGAATCAGTAATGCCACAAAATGATTCATCACACCAACAAATAAAACACAATATTGAAAATATTTACATACAAATAGTTCACACATGCGAAGTTGTTTAATGTCAGAAGCAGAGTCCGGCAAATGTCCAGTTTGCAAACCTCCACTCGCTTCTCACCAGCACAGCCCAGCACGGACCAATTATCTCTGCAATCATCTTTGAATCAATTCTGGAAGTAAATGGACCTGTTAATCGAGAGCCAACCTGATGGTTAAGTTTAGATAAAGCGCTCTGACTTGGCAGTTAAGGCGAAAGATCAGAGTGCAGGTTACTGATGATGTGCACAATTCCAACAGGTCATAAATGGTAAAAAAGGATAAAAAGACAGGCAGAAAAAAGCTGCCATATTTTCAGTGGATCATGTTGACTTGTGCTCCCTTTCTGCTCAGAACAAACTCCAGACTCAAAGCTCTTCAAAAGTCCTGCTTACTTTATGCATAGCTGGCACAGCGTGGATACCGACATTAACATTAATTAAATTCATCTTGAGAGAGAATACTAGGATTTAATACCTAACTTTATGCATTTTTCCACACATTAAAGCTGAGGTAGGCAAAGTCTGGAAATCAAACTAGCTATAGCATGAGACTCCTCAGGAAGCAACTACACTGCACCCTCCTCTCCCAGTTTTTGCTTTAGCTCGCTTTTTATTTTGTTTGCTGTCACTCCAGTTTACACCAAAGATTCATGATGAGACAAAACGGTTACAGGGGAAGTTGAAAATGAGGGTCCGTCTCAGTTCCACTCAAGCCAGCTGATGGTGTCGCCTTCAACTCAGCTTGTCAAATCACCAGAGACCAGTTTCAGAACATAACGCACACCACTTGTTTCAGCAGCCAATCAGCTTGTAGCGACATCACCTGTCGCCAAGAAGCGCAGCATAGAGCAGTCAGTGATCGGCCGAGAAGTGCTCATCACAGTGTTGATGTTCTAAAAAATGTGTCTGTCCCTTCCCTGTTTTCATGTTGCAAAGCAATAAAACCTGTTTTTGAAAAGTGCTACATATTGACTAAGTTATTATACTTCTTTGTTTTAAAATTTGTGAATTTATTTTTTTCCCTGTTGGATTAAACAAGAACTAATATTTTGCAATTAGATTCTTCTATGTAAAGTGGACTCAAAAGACATACACACATGTTTAAGAAAAAGATCTACAAGGTCTTTGTGTTGGATTCATGTTGGCCTTGTGACAAACCAGTGCTGGCAGCAAATCTTTCACTATCCAGAGTTCTTGTGGCAGCTGAGTGCCAAGCAAAGCACAGTCTCGCTGTATGAAAACAGAGCTCATCTCTCATTAGGCAATCTACATCCGCTGCAGCCAAAAACTGTCTTGAAGTGAGATTTTGTACGGTGTGAAAGCCTCATAATGTGTTCTGAAGCTGAAACACATGAACACTGGAGATTCCCTCAACTTAAGAGGAATTCCTCACACTTGGCAGTTGACAGCAAACAAAGAATGTCAGAGAAGCCAGCTACATACCACGGGGACTAAAACTCATTCTTTCATGTACGTAATAGTAGAAAATCATGCACTTATGTTTGTAATGGCGTTTGCAGAAAGTAGTTTCTTTTTCCAAGGATTGCAACGGAATCATCCAATCATAGGAAACCCTTTTAAGAAGACCTCGCCCCTTTCCTGACCCTGTCTTTTGGTTTGACGTCAAGAACATTTGCTTGCTGCGATTGGATGAAAAAGAAAGCTTAGCATAATATCTGTACTACTCTAATGCACGTTTAAATTGTAAGATAACACCTTTCATCATTATCTATTGAGATGTACTGCACATTTGCCAGAGCTGAGTTCTCAAAGTCCTTAAATATATATAGACCTAAAATACTGAATATTCGCTGCTCTTTCTGCCTATAAGCACCAACATGTTACAGCCATATGTGCAGAAAAAAGGGAAGCATGCCAAATGTTTGAGATCAATTATCATAGAGACTTCTCACCAACACCCTGAGTCTGGGAGATTGCAGACAGCTGTTTGGAAATTAAGAGGTGTCGCAAACAAAGGAGGATGATTGAAAGTGTGGAAAGGGTTAATGGATAATAAGAGCATGCAATAACTCTCTGGTGATATTAATGTGATAAATGCTCTTGCGGCTGATTGGATCTAGTCTCTCGTGATAGGATATGTGGAGCTTATCACGCTGCTCGCTGCACATGTGCGCGTGCTCCTGTGAACTGGCTCGCGTTGGTGTGCAGAAAACAATACCATATGTCTCAGCGCCACTCTGGAGCGTTCCTCTGCCATTCCTGTCTCCAAATAAAAACCAATAATGGCAACCCATGATTTCCATGAACAATTACACTAAGGCAAGAGCTTGTGTGTGAGAGTAAAAGAACTCATACTACAAGGCTTTAACTAATAAAAGAAATGCAGGAAAAGCTTGGCAAACAAACAAAAGGCAACACAAGCCAACAGCAAAACTACAGTGTTGTTCCTTCAAGAGCCATAAAAACATTTGATCCAAATCGAGTCTTTTGAGCAGAGGTGCAACACAGTCTCCTCCCAAAACCCCCCAAAAGAAATATATACATATGGCCACAAAGTCAACACAGCACACTCTGCACATGTGCCTCAATTGGAACATTAGTGTCCCTTGGTAAAATGAAATTTGGCACGATTTCAACGTTCATATTTCATGTCATTTTAGACCCATGATGATTGCTGCCTTCTGCTGATTGACAGGGAGGACTGTGGAAAACATGTTTTACAACAAAAGTCTGGATTCTGGCATTTTAAAGATGGCAGTTTCCAGTTGCCAACAGCAACAGTGTGCTCAGCATCTCTGTAGCTTTTCCAGGCAGCCCATCTGTGTCCATGGAGCCCAGAGTGCAGAGACCAGGAAACAAGGACTGGCAGGCCTGATGCAGAGTCCAATTAGTCCTAGGAAACAGCCTCTCCATTGGACAGGCAGTGTGAGGGAGGTCTGGACTGGTAGTGGGTTTCTGTTCTTAAGTGTTGAACCTAAAACCAGTTCCACTCGGCCCTCATCACAGAAACTTCTGCACCTGAGATTCAAGAGGCAGAAAGTGTGGAATTTGGCGAGATCACGAACGCTCTAAGACTTTTGATCTTGATTGTAGGATTGGGCAGTAAGCATATTATGTCATTATCGAGATGTGTATATATATATATATATATATATATATATATCCTTTTAGATGTTGGATATCAATATATTGCAATATGAGTAAATGGTGTTTTTTCCTGATTTTAAAGGCTGCATTACAGTAAAGTGATGTAATTTTCTCAATTTACCAGACAGGTATATTTGATTTATTACTTGCCTTTACTCACTTTGTCATTAGGGACCGGGCCCGTAGGTCAAGGATTCTTCTAGCAGAGCTAGAGGAGTCCTATTGTAATCGTATGTTTTTAATATATGCATATTTCTAATGACTACTGATCAAAAAGGGAATTGTGTTAACATATTTTTGAAAGTACCAATAGTCATCCCTACAATATTATCACATCATGTTTGATGCTGTCTCCCAGTTCTAGCATTAATACAGTGCTTTTGAGAAGATTTAAAAATACTATATAGAATATAGAATAAAAATGATATAATTTTCAGACCATAACGCCCTTCTTGATTGTATGCGCTTTTATGGCCCAATGCAAATTATTAATTTAACAACAATACGTTAAACTCTCCCCCAAATGACTGTCCAATCACAATGTAACGGCAGCGGTAAGAATGTGTTAAACATTATATTTATTATTTGAGGCTCAAATGTGAATCTCAAATGCTAACTAGAGAAAATGTGAAATGCTATCAGACCTTAAGAGATGTTAGCAACTTTTCCCTGTACCTAACTGAAATTAGGTAAGTTTACTTGCCCTCTACACCCATCACCAACTGGTAAGGATGCAGATGTTTTGCCTGGTATATAGCCTGTACTTAAGTGTCAGTCTGTGTGGACAAGCAATGGTGTTTTCATCATGGAGCCAATGTTAGCCTCATTAACTAGTTTTCTACAGATATTACATCCATCAAATACAGTTGCCATTTCAGTGGGTCAGGATTGAGAAGTCTGCTTTTGTCTTCCTCTGTAATTATTATTTGGAGAGTAACTATGAATTTTGAGTGTAAAAATGTAGCCACTATTATTGTAAACTAAATATGTGCTGTGATAGACAGATTACAACATCAACTAAGGGATTCGTGTACAATTTCAACTTACCATTGACAAATAGAGTGAATTTTAAAGGCAAATAAAAAAGCAAATAAAAGGCGGGTGGTTGTTACGTTTGATAGATTTGAGTTCATGTTAAGGAGGCATCACTGAGGAGAGAACCTGAGAAGAGGAGCAGATTCTGGGACTTGTGTGGTTTGGTGGATAAGATACCAACAGTACAAACTGCCAGAGGGCCCCGTACTGTCACTCACACACAAAATACTTAACACCTAATTCAGAGGGGGGCCCACAGTCGGTCAAAGCCATTAGCTCAGCTTTGTCTGAATGCAGGGCCTCTTTTCTTACTGCTGAGAACCCCTTTATCTCGTCTCACCACACTTAAAAAATTGATTACGTGTCAGACGAGTATCATGCTGAAGAGCCAATAGAGAAAGATAAAACTTCAGTTTTGTCTCAGATTAATAGCTGAGCATGTGCAGCTACTGTAAATGAAACTGTAGATATGGTTGCTCTAATACAGAGACATATCTTATCATTTATAAGTTTATTTAAAACAACCTCTTTTTCTTATGAGGACAAAAAGGAGCGAAAACTCATTGCTCTGCAAAATGTACAACATCATTAGACACACGGCAACAGCTCTGCCTGAGCTGAAGGCTCAAATGATGGCTGTCAGCTGTTCTCTGTCTGCCACCACTGACAAGGGGAGGCACTTACTGTGATGCTGACCTGCTGCTCTCTACAGAAAAGCCCACTGCACAGCTTAGGAAAACACAAGCAGACCAGATGCACATAAATCTGCGTGATATTCATCAGTTTCTGCTGACACAAGAATCTTCCAGAACTACAGGAAGTAATAATTAAAGGGAGTATTTGGAATCTTGCAACTTGTGTACTTATTTTGCGTATTTCTCTGAAAGCTTTGGTCCTACTCTCGAACAAGGAAGTTATGAAAAGGACTTTTGATAGAGAATTTGGTGATGTATATTTCACATACTGGTTATTTAATTTCGAAAGCTCCTCTGAAATGTCTTTAAAGGCAAAAGGAGGGATGTATCAGCAATTACTTAATCAGTATGGCTCAGCATTTCCATGTGTTTTATTATTTATAGGTTTCTGGGCACTCCTTTGGCTCTCTGTTTTCCTAAATCTCCTTCACCTGAACTCCCAATTCTGCAGCAAGTGGCGTTGCTCTACCTGCCCCACATATCCACACAGAAGCTGTGTCCCAGTTTAGAGGTCACATCCTCTTCAGGCTGTATTTGCAAACCGATTGTGTCACAGCAGTGCAACGAAGGCTGTCCCATTTCAAAGACTCCCCCAAATGTTGCCCAACATATCCAAAGATTCATTGCATGCCAGTGATGTTTTTTATTTCTGAGCAAACATGACGTACATAGGTTTTTAAATGTAAGTACTGAGATAATAAAATAAAATTTTCTGGCCCCTTCTTAACATGCATGTAAGTTTAAATGCAGCTGTCATGGTTGCTAGGCGCCGAGAGTGGCAGGGGATAACTTGATGAAAAAAAAAATGCAAAAGCTCTATAGACCAGACCGTCTCATTTAACAAGGCTGCGGTTCAGACCAGGGACAACTGGCAGAAAAGCCCTGAACTGCTTTGTCGCTTCTTAAAAACTAAGTCGCAAAGATGGTCTGAAAAGTCACTAAATCTGTTGCAAAAAATGTCAAGATAACAACACAGGGGGCACGATCATGTTTTAATTCAAAGTGTGCACAGAGAGGCGCCACTGAATTGTGTTCCAATTCAGCGGCTGCATCCTCTGAATACTGCAGCACACAATGGCGCACGAAGGACAGGCCTTCGAGGGCTGCGAAAGTCGAGTGGGTGCTGGCTAACCTTAGCACCCACTCGCTAAAGGCAAAACTTTTTCTTCATTCGTTTTAATGTTCTTCTTGAAATGCAGCTAAGTGTTCTGGTCTTTCTCATCCCTGGAAAAGTGGCAGGAGGAAAGTTTAATAGTTATTTTTTGACTTGATCTGTTTGAACAACACAGGACACAGCACTGCAGCAGAGACCGGACAGCAGACATTGTGGATGTGAAAACAAACACGGAGGAGCTCACAATGTTGTTGTCCTAGCTGTACAACACAGCTCTACTGTTGTACAAGAAACCAAAAGAAAATCTGTAAATGGCACAACATTTCCACCAAACGGATAAGTTAATCCAAACATGTAGCAATTGTTAGTTACTTGTGGCTTGTGTGTACTACTGTTCCAATGCCAAGTCTTTCACCAAAGCACCTCCCTGTCATTGCCCCTTTGGATAACAGCAGTAGCAGCCGCTTTCAAAAATGCCGGCTTTCCGAGGGAATCCTCCAGCAGTGAGACGGTTTTCAAGGTACTTACCGTGCAGTAGGGTGAAAAGACTTTTAGGATATGTTGGGTTACGAAGGACTGGATCCTTCACAATGGGCAATATGTCGGCCGCATTTGAAGGAGCCGACGAAATGGGACAGCCTTTGTCGCGCCGATGTGATGCAATCAATCTACAAATCAGGCCTTTGGAGGATGCGGCCCCTGACTTGGGACACAGCTATTGTGTTTGTGAGAGAAGGTATAGAGAAAGACGCTGAACGAATCATTGCTCTGCATGCAGCTCAACAATGGCATAACATTTTCATCTCAACAATTTGTGTTTTTATTAACACTACATTATAAGAACTAACTTGAAGTAATGATAAAAGCAAAAAAGAACATTTTGTTTGTCTTTAAATTGTTACAATTACTAGACAATGTTATTAAAGTAGCTAAATAAATAAACAAATAAAGAGTAGAGGCCCTGTGATCGGCGACTGATATCAGCCAAGCTGCTTCCAGCAATGGGTGATATCAGTCGCCGATCGCCTTCAAAAATCCTGATCGGCGCAGCCTTACTCTTAATGCAGCAGTGATGATTTTCTATTAACATGTCTGCTTGATGAAATGTCAGATAAGCCTAAAAAGTTTCATATGGTCTGGAAGAAGCATATTAATACTTGACTGTTCTTAATGTCAAAAGTTCTGTGACAGAGTATATGAAAGTGGAACAAATGCCTCTTTATTTAAAGTGTGTGTGTGTGTGTGTGTGTGTGTGTGTGTGAGTAAGAATAGATGAGCAGTGTGCATAACGCAAGCATTTTGCAATACATGAATTTTTCCTCCGTGTCACAGTGGCTTTCACGGCAGGATGTTTTGTATTTGAGAAATAAGCAAGAAAACACTCGTCCACATATGGAAAAAGTTTGTGTACCTGATGCTGCATTCTTGCAAAATGCTGTGGTGTTAACATACAATTGAAAATGATTACTTCTGGGAAGCCAAAAACACAGAAAAGCCCTCAGAGCGTATGAAGGCAAAAAAAAAAGGTTTTGTTGCAATATAGTATAGTTAAGCCACAGCTGAGGCTTCTGGGTCTCATTTGATTTTCTCATGTGATTCGCAGGCTTTGAACGAGTGCACTGAAGCAGTCCATTTTTACTTTTTTTATTAAGTTTCCCAGTGAGGCCCCTTGGTATCTTTACTAAATATGGCTGGCGCTCCAGGGGACCAGGCTTCAACTGCAATCAGATGCCCCTCATCAAAACTTCTCCTCTTCTCCCACATAGGCACAAATCTCTGCTGAGTTATTGAGACATTGCTGACAATTTAAGACCACAAAAACACACCACTGCTAAAGTCAGTACACTTGAAGCTTCTTGTGATCTACACTGATATGTTTCATTTCCAAACAAGCAACTTTTGCATTTTGTAAAAGTTGCTGACCTTGCTTTAGTCTGGACAGGCAGCAACAGATTGACATCACAGACATGTTCGCTTTTCTGATCAGATCTTACCAGTCAGAGGGTGCCCTTCTGCGACTGGTCACGCCCATGTCACAAGACTCCAAAGAAAACAAACAGCCTGTATATATTTCTGAAGCTTGACTCCCAGAAATATAAATAAGCCAAAGAGGGTTTACTTTGTTTTGTTTTGTTTTTAAATAGTAGAATGATAATAATGATGCAGCAAGACATTTGTCTAGTGCTAAAACAGAGCTGTGGAGTTAGCGCTAGCTATGCATATTCAATATTGATGACAAAATGCAGGCATTGCTAACCAATGCAGTGCTAACAGGTCCACCTTTACATCGATCCAATCAAAGAATCCTTTGTTTTAATTTTCCTCATCGCTGCTCCTCCTTCAGTGTCCTTTCTGCAACCAAGTAAGCAATCCTCTGTCCAATGACGTGTTTTTTTCCCCCTTTATTTTTCAGGATGTTATTTGTTTTAAAATGAAAGAGTAGCAACGTGGATGTAAAGCCGGTCTGCCATGACCGGTAGCTTATGGCGGGTAAAGTTTCCAAAGTTAAGACAGAAGTCAAGTTACTGATCTCAAAGAGTTAGTTTGCTGATTTTGTGACCATGTGCTTCTGTTCCTCTACATTTCCATCACAGAATTGACATGAAAACATTTAAAGTAACTGGCTGAAAATGAGGGCAAAAAAGTATTGGTGTTGATGTGACTAATCTGTTAAGTTATGCCTCAAAATGTTTACCAAATGCAACTACTAAGGTAAAGCGAACCTCAGACAGTGAGAGCTCAGCAGAGCTTTGGTGATTAAGTGTCTGCAACCAAAACACTTCCCCTTGTTAGGGTTTTTGTGGTTTACGGAAACGCCCTGTCAGACTGAACAGCTGCCAAGCTATCAACAGGATAGTTGGACAGGGGTGGGGTGGGGTTGGGGGGGCAGTGGGAATATGACCTTGTGGTTTCTAGAGTGTGAATTGAGCTGACGAAGCACATTTTATCTTTTTGGATGAAGCTGATGTAAGGGAGTGATTCTAGTGAGAGTTTGGCACAATAGTGATAGTAAAAATAAATTAATGCTCTTACACAACAGTTTTACTCAAGCACTTACATACTGATAATGTGATAAATGTAAAATAATTTCTCGGCACAGCTCTGAGACAAGAGCACAGCTGTAGTTATGTAAGTAATTATGAACAAATGAAACATAATGTATGTGTACACAGAGATAAATGACTCCCCACACCGACTGTCAGCAGGGGAAGATGGGAAACCTCTCGAGGAATGTGGAAAGGCTTCCTGTGCAAATTTATATCACTTTCAATACTTCTCAGAGAAGAAGCTACTGAAATGGAAATACAGTTCAGCCTGTGAGGAAATGAATACACAGTCTTAGGAAGCAGGATTTAAAGGCTTTTAGTGATGTTGGACTCACATAAAAGATACGCATTATGCCCAGGGCCAGGTTCTCCGTCTTGATCTGCCAGATCAGTGGTTGGGGGGAGTTGAGCACGAAGACCAGCGGCTTCTGGTGGCGCAGCAAAGACTGGATGGGCTTCAGGTGCAGCTCGACCTGGAGGAGGCACATCAAAAAATGTTTTTATTAAAAACTATTAAAAATGTTTTAATAGGAAGTTTATCATCTGTAGTTTATGCATACCTGAGGGTAAAAAGGCACAGAAGCAGTGAGCAAAGATGGTTGATTTAATAATAGGGCCTGACCGATATATGGGTTTGCCGATACGATTGGCCGATATTGGCCTATTGCTGATGAATATTGGTATCAGTGTATATACTTTTGCCATGTGCACCCATATTAAAACTGTTCTAAGCTGAACAAAAGCTGAACAAAATGCTAAGACTGTGATTAAAAATGAAGTAAATATGTAGTGTGTCCAGCAGTGGGCAGTCCTTTTTTTAAAATAACTAATTATTAAAGTGTTTACTGTTCAGTGCACTGATGTTTGGAATAAAGTTTGTCATCGTGTAAGATATCCTGCCTCCATTACACATCTTCGTCACAAATATTTGTTAACCAATCCCTAATATCAGTAAAGGCATCGGACCAAAAAATCTGATATCTGTGGGGCCGTAGTTTAGACCTACCAAAAGTAGCTGACATTAATATTAATGACATTTTTTCACCAATAACACCCCCCTAAATTGCCTTAAATTTTAATGAAAGGAATTGTTATGATCAGTCACATCTGACATATTAATGTATTAACTACTTTATATTTAAATAATAGCTTTGTATAGAGCAAAAAGTCTTTGGAATCTTAGTCTGCAAATTAAAAAAATGACATAGAAGCATAAAGCCCACTATAAAGGAAATGAAAAGGGTTGGGGCTTTGCTACTTTAAGTGCATGAAGTCCTGAAAGCAATTTAACTTTGAATTATCAGCTCGATTTATCAGCTACAATTTTATTTTCTGAAAAATTTGTAATGAGATGAATTTGCCATTTTCTGCCCGATATGTATCAAACATCCCTGTTACTATCCTGGTGTAATTGCGGTGCTATCAGGTTGTAGATTGTTTTTCTTTATCAGACTTTGTGGTTGTTTATGTTCTCGCTTTGCTGATAAACTCACAAAGACGGCGTGCTGTGTTGTCCCTAAAAGGCACTTGCTTAGCTCTGATATGTGGCCTCAGCGGGATCTGAACTTTCACACAGTGGAGTCATTGTTAACAGGGGGAAAAACAGAAAGTGGCGGCTCTCTGTTACCATCTCTACAGCTTGCAACCATGCCTTTGGATCTCAGACTGCCATTAAAAGATTTTCACAGTCTGGTTGTGATACGCGAAAAACAAACTTGATGTTTTGGGACCTAAACTGGTGATTTGTTTTTTCCAGTAACAGACATGTGGAGCTTTTGGTTCAAAGCTTGTCAGGTGGTTCATGACCTGAGCACGAAGTGAACTCAAAATCATCATAGACTAGGGGCAAGTCTGGCTCTCCATCGTCCTCTTTCCAGATAAACATAACTGTTAAAGATTGCCTTAAAGCCAACTAAAGAGTTATTGAAAACTTTTCATTGTTCTCTGAACTTTGATGAATACAAGTCTCAAAGGTGGTCTTCAAACTTACTTTGTATTCCCACACTAATCATATTAACCCCATCCTGTATGTCAGCAGTAAAAGCCTTTAAATTGTTAATTCAACCCACAACGATTCACATTATAACGACCCCTGTAATAGCTTAATCAGTCACAGCTCACAAAAATACTGGCCCTTTGCTTTTTTCTAAATAAATACAGCCTTTTTACTTCCATCGAAGCTAATAATGAAACAAATTACCTGTAATTACATTGACGGAGGTTTTAAAGCAGAGCTGACAGTTAAAATTTAAGGAGTATTGAAATGAGTCAGAATCATGAAAAAACAGAGAAAATTCCTCACTATATTTTTTTTGGATGTGGTTTTTATCGAGATGACGATCTACATCATTGGCCGAAATTGTTAACATGTTTCTGGTACAATTCAGTTCCGCACCACTCATATGCTTAAATCAACAAGCAATGCTTTACTATTTTAGACTGAGTTTTTTAGGAGAAATAAGCCATTTCTGAGTGTGTCATGGCTTCTGAACCAGGAAAATAAAAAATCTGCTTTCATGCATTCAATATTTTCCACATTTCTTTCTGCTACTCTAATATTTCCATATACTGTGAGGGCTGGACTTTGGTGTCAAACTGTTAACAATATTTTACCAAGCGGAGGGGAAAAATGGCAACTGCTAATGTAGCTTTCCACTATCTCCAGCAAAGGCAAGTTAGTCAGTTGTAGTTAGATACTGAATGCTTGTTCTGTTTTTACAGTTGTCTAGCTGATATGCTGTTTGCATGCCTGTCTGTACTATTTTCGTCAGAGAAAGTACAGATATTGCTACATGCTGTGTCAGTATGATGTTTCAAAGATAAGGAGTCAGCTGCAAAGACTGGTGAGACTGAATCTAGATGTTGGTGATCACTGAGCTTGTTCATTTAGCAGTTAAATGTGAAGCGATCTCCGAACAAGCTCTAGTCGTATAGAGCACTAACAGCTGCTAGATAATGAAA
>JAQFJA010000021.1:28400384-28410773 GCA_029874485.1 Naso brachycentron
CTTTATTTTAAAAAAAAAAAAAAAAAAAAAAAGGTTCAGTTTGGTTAAAGCTTGGTTTGCACTTTATTCCCAATAGGGAAATTCATGTTTGTTTGAAATAAAAACAACATATTTGAAATAATTCCTTTATCTTTTGTAGTTTAAAAGAAAAAATCCCTTAAAATCAAATATCTAATTTGGTATGAAAAATTTGGGGATTTTATTTTTAGCCCATATCGCCCAGGCCTAATAGGAACCAACATGGGCTGAAATAGATCAATATCAAAAGTTATAAAACACACTGGATCCCTGCAAAAATGGAAAACAAGCGAGGCCTGGCTGAGAGCTGAAAAGTCAAAGCTGAAGAGCAGAAAGGCAAACTGCCTGGGACCAATCATATGGTGTTATCTGATGTGTGTGTATGTGCGTGTGTCTTGTCTGTCTGGATCTTGGTTCTTTCTGGATCACTGAGGGTGTACAGTGGGAAGTGAAGCCAAGGCGAAGGAGCCAAGCGATGGAGAGGAGGCGGACCAAAACCTGTTGACCGCTCTTATCACTGCCACCCACATATTTTAAGAAGGAGGGGATGCTACCTGGAGCCTTTTGCCTGAACTGTGATGGTAATCAGTCTGCACTGAGCTCAACACTGAGCTGCAAGCAGCCTGAAGAGCCTGAAAAGACGTCAAAGTGAGACAGGACCTCTGGATAGCGATCTTTCAGTGATACGGCAGATCAGCAGGACATGCTGAAGAAAATAACATCCAGGCGGAGGGGCTGGGTCAGGAAGAAGGGCAGAGATTACACTCTGATTAGATTAGAGTCAAACTAAATTAAAAACCACTTCAGGGTTTTTTGGCTTCACCTGATCATAGTGACACAACCATGTTATTGGTAATACCTGTGTAGGCAGGCACACATAAAACTTTGTAATATTACTTCAATATCACCAGCTACACAAGCAGTTGATCAGTCGGGGCCGATGATGCTACAATATGCTAAGTCCCATTGGTGATTTTAGGTGCATTCTAGCAGCAGAAAATATTGTGCCCTAACAGGTAACTAAACTGAAAATTTCGAGATCACATCTAAATCATATCACAGATGACATCGTAACATCTAAACTGTTACTATATATGCATTTGCAACAAGTAATATTTACAGTATTTTCAAAATGAGAAATCAGCGTAAGTTGTCACATTGTTTATGTTTTTCACAATGGATTCCATTTTTGTCAATCTAGGTGCAGAATAAACACAGATCTGAGTTCTGAGCACTAGAAGAAAATGTATGTTGGTGTGGCCGACTTTTTGGGTAATTTGGTGAACACAAAAGCAAGCACATCTGTGGCACACCATGGCACAGTAGAGTAGCCTGATTTATGCTGCACACCAAGAATATGC
Organism: Naso brachycentron; assembly: GCA_029874485.1. Taxonomy (NCBI): domain Eukaryota; kingdom Metazoa; phylum Chordata; class Actinopteri; order Acanthuriformes; family Acanthuridae; genus Naso; species Naso brachycentron. The sequence continues at coordinate 28,401,764 of JAQFJA010000021.1, forward strand.
TGTAAACTACATAAGTGGCCTGCACCTTTACGAGCATTTATACCCAGGTGTCAGTTAGGTCTACAGCTGCGTACAAACTAAAAGTGAAAAAAAAATTTGCGTTGCATGATCGTGCGATTATCATCGTGTGATTGCACGTCAGTTAGCAGCCATCCCATCGCGCTACAGGTCCATCGTGGCGGCCAACATGATTTCGCATCATGCCATCATGACTTTGTATGTAATTTCATTGCGCCACAAATTACATTTGCTTTTGGTGTGTACACAGCTTAAAAATGGCACAGTGTAACTGCATTAATGCTCTTTGTTACATTTAACGATGGCAACTGATCCTGTTGGAGTTGGAGCTGATAAACAAGTAATGCATCAGGAATTGCAACGCAAAAGGGAGAAAAGATGTCAAAAGACATTTTCTCTACGACTACCGAATCACTTGAGGCAGAGAGCGGGTCAGTTGTGGAAATACAAGTCTACCAAGTGGACCAATCACTGTCGTTACGGTTCACATCGCTGTGACATATAGTTACATTTCTGAGGAGGTGCACGTGAAGCTACGTCGTAGGCCACGCAACTACGCGGGGCATAGATTCAATGCAAAAGTACAAATCAGGCACGAGAAGGCGATCACAGCTGACTTTAATCAAAGCCAGTCAAATAATCTCCTTTTATTCCCTTTGAAACCCCTGTGGTGCCACATAATGTCAACGTGGTAATGGCTAAAGAAGGGAAAAGGTATCACATGAAAGCTAAAGAAGGCTATGAAGTGTATCTGCTCTTTGATTTCAGTCAACAGCAGCCATGAAAAACACTCGCCCAGAGGCTTGGAAGATGCTTTTTCTAGTAATGTGCCCAAAAAAAAGAATTTAACCTTATTTTAAAAAAAAATATTACAACTATGCACTTTTTCCTAGAACATCATTACAGTTTAGATCACATTTCAAATTTCTGTCTGAGTTTATGTCGATGAAGCCCTTAAATATATTACATGTAACCTTATTATCAATATAAAAACTTTGTCATGTTGTCCCGGTGGCTAAAAACTGCATTACATTCAGTGGCCATACGAAAGCCTCAGAGTAAGTTTAAATAAAAACACTCCTGGCTTTGTGTGTGGAGTTTGTCTTGTGTGCGAGCTCCTCTCGTATCTGTGCTCTTGCCAGCTGCTTGTGTCTGCTGAGCTCCTCCGGCGGGTCACTCACGCTGTCAAAGATATCTACGAATTCCAGCTGATAAAACAATCATCTGCTCTGCCTCACCCTGATTCAGAGCCAGTGGCTGTGTTTGATGTTTGCCTTTGGTAAGCTGATTAGACAAAGATGGGCCATTCCAGATACCACTGGCCCCTTTTGTTTATTTTCTGCCCTATCACCCGACTGTTTGCCCAGACAGGCCTCTTTTTTCTGAGCTGCACTCTTTTGCTCTACAGTTTGCAGCAAATGTGGAGCAAAGTGTGCCGAGCTTTGCATCATTGCTCAGGTGGCGGTGGCTTGTTAGCAACGACTTTAGCAAATGACAGAAGGAACATCTGGAAAAAAGCTCAAACTTGATACCTGCGCTGCTGAACCAGAGCAGAAAAGAACACTTCAGGATGAGGTCAAAGTTTTGGTAGAGCTTAAAAGGCAAAACACCAACACCTTAAGGTCAACAGTCGAAACGAAAATATGTTTTGCCCTAAAATCCCAAAGGGGTTACAAGTTTGTAGGAAATTTGAGCAGCAAGTCTGCAACAGCTCACTCTGACTGTGAGTGTCATTTGTTACTGTGTTCAAGATGAGACTCTTTTGATATCATCAAATTCAGCTCATGAAAATGAGAATATTTTTCTGCTGTAGTTAAGGAAATCACCTCAGTCCACCTGACACGACAGTCTTTACTCTGTCTTGCCAGCCAAGAACAGTCACTTTTCTTGTCTTATGCAAGGTTACTGCCTCTCAGTCTGGTCTGTTTTATTGCAGAGGCCCCGATAGGTACATGAGAGTAAAGTAGCTTCTGTTACTTTGATTAGAACCACTGGAGTTGAAGAAATCATCCCTCTTTACTTCAGACAAATGTGAATAACACTTAAGCAGTGAAATTGTTATCCAGGCAAGCCAGTGTAAGGAGAGTTAGGAGTCTCTAGAACAAACGGCCCACTGTCTAAAAGAAACGTTGAGTAAAAATCCAGAGAATTTATAGGAAAAAAAAAAAAAAAGTTTAAAAAAATGTTGGTTTTAAAATTTAAAATTAAATCTAGCTAAGAAAAGTCAGCCCACAAATCCCCATCATTGTGGTCTGGCAGTGCTCCGTAGTCATTGTCTGGGACGGATGTCATTTCAGTTCATTCAAAAAAACCTCATTTGCTAAATGAGCAAAACAAAACAAAAAAATAACATCTTCACCTTATTTAGCCATTTACTCAGGAATTGCACCTTGTTATTATGCTTTAAAATATAATAATAATAATAGACAATGAAAATATCTCTATAACTATCCACTGAAATCAGTTTCTAACAAAGCTTTCTTACCATCACAGTCCTGCTTGCTGCTCTGAGGCTGAACTTTGGTGCTTGGAGCTAAATGCTAATCACAGCATTCAAACATGTTCATAATGACAATGCTAGCATTCTGATGTTACACAAGCATAATGTTCAATGCTGCTGGCATGTTAACATTTGCTCAATCACAAACATCTCTTGTTTTCAAAGTTTTTGCTCATAAATAAAAGTATTTTACATATTTTTACTTAACCTGAAAATGACGCTAAGTTAAAAACTTAATGGCTCACAAAAGTCATTACAATTCATCCTGAGGATTCAATGAATGTGCGTAGCAAACTTCATGATAATCTACACAACAAATGTTCAGAAATTTCACTAATAAACAAAATCATCAGACTTATGGTGCAGTACTGCTGTAGTGGGAGGCTGTATGTGATGTCAGTCATTTGATATCTGTGAGGGAGCACTTGGAAAACTGGGCCGAACACACTCAAAGTCAACCAAAGTCATTATTTTAAGTTGATAGAAGAGTCTAACAGCTGTTTTACTAATTATTTTAAATCAGGAGCTCCTGTGATTAAAACAACTGGTTCTCAAGATCACACTTTTATTAGGGACTCATCAAGAATAACTTGTTCACCACTTGCGTCATTTTAGCTGTAATTTCCAGCATTAACTTTACTGCTTTACAAATTTGACCTTTACAGATTTGAGCACATGGCTTTTACATCATCAGAATACAACCAAAATATTATTGCGGATGGTTCTGCTTCAGGCTTTTCAAATGTGCGATTAGCATATTTTCTCTTTCTGTTGTGTTATTCCACAGAGACTGCAGGCCGTGTAAATGTGAGCATATCCCAGACAAGCTCTATGCACAGTCACTGCTGAGGTGTTCTGTTGCACTTAATAACTCAGCTTTGGTGTGGAGATTGGCCAGGAGCCAGAGTGTGTATTCTGAGTCAGGTCCAGCTGTGCGTTTCTTTCTGTGGTAACAGTTCATACCCCTCAGTTAATACCCACACTAAACGGGTTCACCGGTACAGGCCGGAAACAATTCATTGCTCTCACGTCTTCACTGAAAATATGGACAAACTGCAAGCCGAGACTTTCACACGTGCATGTGAAAGAGATGTGAAGCAGGCCTCACACATCGCAGCTGCAGGATGTGTGTCTGCCTGTGTGTGTGTAAAACTGTCTCAAATTGACCATGTGATCCCCTTTGTCCACATTAGTCCATGCACACCATGTGCAACAGCAGATTTATTCCACTACCTGGTCGAGGCTCCGCTTTGCAGACACTTAGTGAGGAGTCACTGGGGCACACTGTGTTCTCTAGCAGCCCCTCAACCCAAACCGCTGGGGCCAACCCAGCAGAGCCAAAGATCAGCCACAGGAGCCTCTTGTGCTGCAGGCCATCATACAAAACATCCAAATACAGCGTGTTCTGTGGCCCAGACACCACTTCCTCCCCCATCAGCAGAGGTGAGGAGGAGAACTCCAAGAAAATCTACATAATCACAGACTGACCAGCCTGCTGACTTTGAAAATGAGCAGGATGTGCATGCCAACAAAAACACAGGAAAAATTCCATTACAAGGAGTGAAATCAATTTGCAAGCTTCAACATTTGACTACTACAATTCATTAGAACACTCAAATCAAAAGGATATTTCGGAAAATATCCTTTTTGTTCTCTTGTTAAAACTTAGATGAGAAGATTCAACACTAAGACTGCACACTAATATCAAGCTGCAGAGCTGGAACAGCTGTCATTGTTGTGCAAAATAGACACGAGATTGCTTCTATCATCTGATCTAACCCTTGACAACAGAAGCAAATAGAGTATCTACAAAAATGGCAAATTGATCCTTTAAGATGTTGTCTTTTGAATGTCTCAGATACTATTCACATTAAAACTGTTTATTGTTTTTAGTCCGGAGCCAAATTTCCAACTCTTTTTGTCTCCAAGTTAGTATAAAATCTCAAAATACACATTAGAAATAAATCCAGCTTTATGCAAAGCCATATTCTAGCAAAACTATGAGTGATTGGCACAAACTCAGCCAACAGATGGACAGAGGAGAAATGGATTATGCTGCATGTGTAGTTTGAGATGTCCATGTGGGCTTCTTAGTCTGCAGTGAAACTGGGGTGCTGTTAGAATCAACTGGAACCGCTGTGAATTCAAATTGCAGCTTTTTTCCTACACACAGGAGAAGCTACAGTCTTTATAGAGACATAAGGTAAAACCTGAAAGTTTCATATTCAAGACTTTTTATTCCTTCAGGAGAAGACTTTGTCGAGTTTCATGGATGGCAAAGACTCTTCCACTTCAGTGAGGTGAACTTCAGTGCTTCCAAATTAACTTCCTTTTGACACACCACTTATTTGCACGATACCAGTTCGGCCATAAACACAAAATATTGAAATGATTGAAACAAAGACGAATAATAGTAATAATAGTAAAGACGAAAACATTGGATCAATCATGCCAGTAAACTTCTGGTCTGTGTGCTGTAAAGCATTTCGCAGTGTTTCTGATGACTGAGCGGACCAGGCAAAGGCACTGCAAAGGACAGGAAAGTAATCTCCAGTCTGCTGGTCAATGTCTCATTTGCCAATGCAGGTGAGATGTTACGCATCAGTTTCAAATTTAGACTATTTTACAACAGTGAAAAGAATATCAGTGACTTACTGTAATAAGAAAGCGCAAAGTGGTCTTTTATCAGGGCCTTTTAGATGGGAGCATCATTGCCAAAACGTGGCCAAGGATGTTAAACATTTTTATGTCTCCTTCATTTCGTTTCAGGTTTTTTTTTCTTTTCTTCCCCCTATTACATTATCATCTCGAGCTGTCACAAAAGATCAGGGGCAGATTGGGTTAATGAGAGCACCCTCTGACGCACTGTGTGCCCTTCAACAGTTTCACTGAAGGCCAAGCACTTTGGAAAAGGTTGATTGTGTCTGAACAAGCCCATCTGTGCCCCTGAACCAGGTGGAAATGTAATCAAGAAGCAGAAAGGGAGTGGGAGCAGTGTCCAACCGTCCAAGCTTTAAGGGATCTTATCTTATCACAAACAGAAACCTCCACTCACAGACTGAGCTTAAGCAGGGCCACCTAATCTCTGCCAGAGACGGGGTGACCTTCTGCAACCAAGGTCGTCGGTAGGGAAACAGACAACTGAATCTCTGCCTCCTCCACAAAAGTCCTCACTTGACCATTGAGGTGATGGGTTACCAACAGCTGGATAAATCGTCGTAGATTGATGGCTTATACAGATCCCTAAACTAAAGTGTGAGTGGTCACTTACTGAGAAAATTATTCCAATATTCTATTACTGTAAGAAAGAAAATAAAAATGTAGATAAATGTGTTGCATCATGGTCATGCATAAATTCAGCCCAAGCCCAAAAGATGAAAGTTAAATTCAGGTTCTTTAGTTTTACTCATGCATTCATTCTTCTGCTTTACATCCTCCTAAATTTACTTTGAAAAAAATGGAAAGATGAACTTTGGACAAAATAAACAAGGTGTGTGTGTGTGTGTGTGCACGCATGTGTGTGTGTGTACTCATAAGGTGCTCGTGCATTATGCTTTCATAGTGGCAATAAATTGAACAGATAAAGACAATTAAATGATAAAATGCAGTTTTTTCTATAAGATTTGTCGAGTTTAATGACTGACAGCACTGAACATGTAGTCTAATTTGCCTCATTACATTAAACTGTGAAGACAGATTATAACATGAGACAAACACTCACTATAGTTATAATAACAGGAATCTATCATTTAGGTTCATGCTGTCAAATTTCAGAACAAGCAAAGTCCCTGAAAGCAGAAATTAATCCCTCTGTTTGTGAGTGGATGCAGCAGAGACACACAAACACACACACACACCCACACACACACACACACACACACACACACACACACACACACACACACAGTGTTCCTGTGTGTTTGACCTTGGCAATATTCAAGCCTACATCAGCAGGAAAAAAGGCAAAGGCAAGTCTATACATGCTGCTTTTCACACTGCAGTGACTAAGGGGGGTTAAAATCCAGACGCAGCATTTTCACAGGCAGTGCACCCATGATTCATCAGAAAACTATGGCAAACTCTGAGGAGTCCTGCCATGAAACTTGCTGTATAACACCTGAATACAGGGAGTGGTTTTAAAACAACCCTTAGGAACACGATCAGGACGTGAGATGTGCTGACAGTTTAAATGACTGCAATAAAGAGGTCTACTTTAAACAAACAAGTGGTTGGAAAAAACCTTCAGTCATCAAAGTGACTAATCACTGTCTTGTTTTTTATCTCTAGAAAGTCGTGTGTTAGGTAAGGTCGGCACGTCTGATCATGAGGTTTGGAACTGGTTTATTTTATCGTACCTATAGCTGGGCCATCCTTGACAGAATGCAGAGATTTAAAGTGATTTTGTCACCAGATTCGATATGTGGCGTATAGTCTAGTCGTTATTGTTTTCAATCAATATTAAAATTGACTCATCAAGATTCTATGCCTCTGTGACAAAGGGGAGGTGTTTGAAATTTCTTCCCCATTAAGTTAAATTGTGCTTACAAACATCATGAAATAAACAATTAATACAATTTGTTGAACCAACTCAATACCAGGTTTTCATTACATATATTTTTTCTTTGGAATGGTCATGTTTTTTCCCTGAAAAATGTTTGTATTACTTTTTACCTTTTTTTTCTCTTGCAGAAGCATCACATGACAAGGAGCTGGCACACAGAAGTGGGCGTGCCCACATGCTCGATGTAAACATTTTGGAGCTCCAGAGGGACATAAGCTGTGGTTGTTGGCCATCGGACATCCAGATGTCAATACACTGTGGGCTGAAGCAAAACAACTCGGTATTGCGAGTCTGCAGCGATCATTTTCTTTGCAGCGACTGTCGCGGTAGGAAAGAGTCCATTACGCAAGAAAACTGCTGTTCCCTCTGTCTTCCCTGATTGCATTGATCTACCTGTAAAGGTAAGCTAAAGAGCTAACCAGTTCCTCATAATAATTCTCAGAATCAGCTTCAACCTAGATCGCTTGTGCTGTGATGCTCAAAGATGTGCAGAGCACGTAGATTTACCCAAGAACTTTCGAGTTCGTTTACACCAGCAAAGACCGGAGAACAGCTAGTGCACATCAATCTCAAAAGACTTCTGCCTGAAAGACCAGATCTCTTCATGAACAAACTAAGCACAGAAATAAGAAACAGAACGCGATCATCTTGACCTGTAGGTTATTTAAATATCATGATGGATTTGAAACTTTCAATTTTAAGTGCATTACATTTTAGATTGTAGCTTTTCAATTAAAGGAAAAGGGAGGAAAATTTCAAACACCTCCTCTTCATCACAGAAGCATGCATGTTAACCTTGGTGAATCAAGTTTAATATTTATTGAACACACTGACAACACGACGTCATATATTGAATCTTGTGACAAAATCATTTTAAGAGTCCAAAACTGAAGAGGCTATAATAGATTATTGGCTTATGTAGGATTTAAGAGGATCTATTAGTGCAAGTGAAGTATGAATTTTAAAAGAATGTCTTCATTAGTCTATGGGCACCTGAAAATAGGAATGACTGTATGTTCATCACCTTAGAATGAGACCTCCAGGCCCTTTATCTACAGGCAGGGGTGGACATAAGCAGAAACACTGCTACCTTGATGAAACTGTACTTATGTAGAAGTTAAATTACTGAAGTACAAACGTCCTCAAGTAAAAGAAAAAAAGCACCACCACCAGTTCATAGAACACTTGGGGAAACGTATGGTTTTAGCTTTTTCTTTTTTTTTTACTTTGTAAATGAAGCTATTTTAAAATGTAGCAAAGTACAGTTACTTCCAACAATATGTACTCAAGTAAAAGTAAAATTAGTTTAAAAAAAATACTCAAAGAATACAAGAACAAATAATGCCATGATGCACCTCCATGTTTCTACAGTAGCCTAGAATGGACAAATCAAACACTGTGAGGAACTTTCAGGTTTTTCACAAGTTTCTCCTACAAGCTTGGAGGGAGAGGCTGAGCACAGAACTTTTTGGTTGGTTGCAATCTGCAACCTCACCACTAGATGCTACTAAATCCTGAACACTGAATGTTTCACTCCTTTTCTGTATGAGTATGAACTGCTCCGCAAAAGCAGAATGGATTTTCATTAAGCAATGAAACAGGAGTCAATGTACAAATACATCCCACTGATCAACTGTTCAAACCTATTGTCCTGTTAGCGACTGAGCTAATTAGTTTGGAATTGAAGAGTCAGAGAGCCTGCAAGCTTGAGAACGTTTTCCCCTCTTTAGTAAATCTTAATCCAATGAAATTATCAATAATCCCGACATCACAACACCAGGGGAGAGTAAATGGTGCTGTGTGGAGACGAGAGCAATTGAGACTAGCTAGACAAGCTCAAAATTATCAGCATGTTTCCTTCAGATTTGTTCACCAACAAGATCTGAGAAATTCTTAATCGACAAGTCTTTTTGAAAGCATAGTTTCCCCAC
>JAQFJA010000021.1:28413249-28428714 GCA_029874485.1 Naso brachycentron
GGGCCAAAAAAAAAAAAAAAAAAAAAAAAACGGGGTCGTTGCTTCACTTGCATATTTGTAATTAAAAATGAAACAGAATGACTATAGAATGACATTTTTTGTCACCTGTTGTGATGCAGTGATACAATAATGTATGTGCTTCAGCTCCATCCTCTGCAGGGCCTTTGAAGAGACTGTCAGTTGAACTGAGGTTTGCCGTACGGTTGATCTTAAACGGATACTTTATTCACAAACGGCACAGCTAAACTGCCATTTGCACACACATTGCTGTCAGTCCTGTCAGTCCTTATGCTTCACAAAAAACATGGGAAAGAAAAACAGAATCTTTTATTTGACCAAAGTGTATCCCACTCCGTAAGATGGCAGTTGCCCGCTAGCGATGATAAAGCCACACTCAGTCATGCAACAGTAATTCTTTGCTTTCTTTCTCCCTGTTTCATGATTTCCCTCTGATGTCTTGCCAGAGTAATCGAGGTAATCTTTGGGAGGAGAAGAGAGGAGAGGAGATGAGGAATGTGGAGAAGTAGGCAGAGAGGGCCTGCCAGTGCATCAGATCAGAGCTTACATAAGTGCGGCTAAAACTCCTGGGATTCACCTTTCTCTCACGCTCTTGGGCCACGGACAACCGAGGGTTTACATTCGGTGCTCAGGTTTGGTGCCTAATTAAATGCAAAGCTGTCAGCTGTTTGTGGAGCTCCTGCAAACAACGGCAGTCATTCACCAGTGTCACAATTCTACAAGACCCCTGATGTGCAAAATTATGCTTTTTCTATCTTCACTTGTCCCATCTTTCCTGAAGCGCACCATTTCTTCGACAACAGAACAGTAGGAAGAAGCTGAAAGATTGATAGAAGTCCAGAGTCAGTAAATAAACTGTCAACAAAGAAAAAAACAGAACGAATGCTTCTCAGACCATAAAATTTACAGTAACATTTGAAGCTGCAGGCCTTGAAAATGTGAATATATGAATTCAAATGATGAAATGTAGTTTCAAAAAATGGTCAGTGTAATAATCGCTACACAGTGTAGACAATCAGATTTTTCTTTCACGATAATGTAATTTTTCTTGAGGAATCCCCACTGTCAGAAATCATGATTGGATGAGGAGCGAACTCATCAGTCTTTGTATCTTTCAGCAGGATCCTGAGCTAGCTGTGCACATTCGACGTATCACAGCAGAACACAAGCTCTACATTTCATTCCACTGACATATTTCTTTTGCTCTACTTTTAATGATGACATTAAATGTTAACTTTGGAATTGTGACAGATGTTTTAACCATCAAATGCACTTTTTTCCACCTTTCAGCCTCTTACACAAGATGCTTTATGCACAATGAATCTCTGTCTGTCTGTCTGTCTGCCTGTCTTTCTGTCTGTTAAATTCAAATTCAAATGTGTAATTGACATGAATATTGAAGTTAACTGCTGCCAAAGCTAAGTAGATCACAGTTACATTTTCCACGTTTGTTTTTGATTCAAAAAAATTAAAGATATGATCACAAAGAAAGAAAAATAATACAATTTAAGTATATACAGTATTATTAAATAGAAACATTTAGTGTAGAGCTTCTTTCTCTTTGTTTATGACAAAAGTCTAAATATTTTCCCTCTGCCACTGTCTGCTCTCTGTTTAGGGCCAAATAAAATTACAATTTACCAAATGATCTGGTGGTTTCCTTCCAGTAACTGATATTATTTTCTTTTTGTTTTAAGATAATTTGGTTAGGCCGGATTGAGGAGTATCTGTCCTGAAACATCAGTGTTTGGGCAGAGCTTCAAAGTCTTATCTTTGTTCAACTGTTGCAACTGAAGGGCCTTGTAATGCTGCAAATTGGGGTCACCAGATAGGAGATGTTCATAAAAACTGAATTTTGACTTATTATTAGGAGGTATTGGCCAAGTTCTTCCCTGCATGCATTATTGGTTGTGTGTCTGTGGACTGTAAGTATTACTGTTCCTACATAATTCTGCATGCAGGGCTTCCAGTGGATGTTTTTCTCATGTTTCTCCCCCTCTCTCTCTGTCTCTCTCTTTGTGCTAACTTTTCTACTTAACCTGTCAAAGGCTTTGACCTCTAGGGGGCACTGGTCTGATGCACAGATTGACAGGAACATGATGGGTGTGTTCAGTATCTCTTCTTTGTCTGCAAAGACAATTTACCTGTGCTTTCAGATTAGACAGGCTTCAACAGAAATCTGTGGAAACACTATTGGTCACATTTTTATACGTTCTGTCACTAACCGTATGAGCACCCGTCTTTTGCTATATTTACTAATGGCTCCTATCAAGGGGGGGACTGAGCACTTAGTACTAAAATAAAACTGCCGTGGATGTGAGGAAGATCCCATAAAAAATGTTCATATCGCTGGTTTTAATCAAGGCTCATTATTTGCCGCAAGTCTTTCTAACATTTTAGCCTTGGATCTTCGTATGTTCTGTGTTTGTTGTTGTCTAGATATGTTTTTAATATCTGTTTTTATGGTCTTCATATGTTTTATTTTTGTGATGTAATTCGTCCCCATATATATTTCTCAATGAAACTTTTTTTTTCTGCTGCCATCTCAACCAGGACTCCCTGGTAGAGGAGATATTGTATCTCAATGGGACTTTCATGAATATATAAAGAATAGTTGTACATTGTCCAGAATTATACCTTTCAGTGACATTTACTACAGCAGGCACATAACCAAAATCATTCAACCCTCATCTTACAGTTTAGTGTAAACACAACCCGGGATAAGTGAAAATGTCTTAAACTTGTGGTTCTTACAAAGACAGAAGTACAAGAATGCACTCACACACACAGGCTCACACAGCTTCATCAGGTCACTGTCGGTATCAGCTCCTAATCACTTCTGTCAGCCTTTAATGTGGCTCTGAATTCATGAGGGGTCGTGCTGAGGTGTGTGCAGTCTGCCACCCCTGTTAGAAACGCCTCTGTCTGCTTCCTGCCATGTCCAGGGGGGGCAGCATCAGCGAGCCAGTCCTAGCCTGTCCCATGCCCTCATGTGCCACCCTGCCTAGCCTTGTGGACATCTGCCATTCTGACTGGTGTCAACGCCTGTTGCCCGTCCTTGGCTAATGGCTTCTGACACCCCTTCACCCCAGGGCGCCGCGCTGCGCTGAGTGGTAGGCTTCTTGTTTGTGTAGCGCGTCTACAAACCAGCAGACACATTGACCTATTCCTTTGGCTTTAGCATCAATGTCATACTGCGGCCCGCCGCTCGTTCACTCCAGACACCTCCAGATAGACCCGGATGCCAGATAACCCCTTCACTGGGAAACATCAAAGAGACAAATAAGCGTGCCGAAGAACACATCTGTCAGGGCAGCATGGAGTTAACCCTTGCAGCAGAGCACCTCTGGGACAACTTCAAATACTTAACGATGCCAGGGGCAGGAACAGCTAGTGATTACTACGGCAACTGCCTACAGTGGTTGCTATAGAGACAGCTCAGAATTCAGTGAAAGTCTAAGTATGGAACTCGGGCCCGTTCTCAGCTGGTGCAGTTCTGGCTCTCAAGTACCAACTATAAACTTTTGCAGAAGTGCTATCAGCACAAGTTTCTTCTAAACTTTGAGGCAGTGGAAAATATTGTGGGATGCATATGCACATCAGCACATCAGGCTCCTACAGGCCTGTATTAAATGACCCTACTGTTGACCAACAACAGGATGGATCCTCTGTGAGCCATTTATCCGAGACATATTGTTATATAAGCGTTAGCTTGGGGGCAGTGCTCTCTCCTGTCTGTCTGCTCGTCCTGCCTTGATGCATTCCAAGCGCGCATTTTGTATCAAACAACATAGCATGCTTCTATTTCTGTGCACGCTGCTATGAAGACACGGTTTTAATGCTTCTGAGCTCAAAATCTATTCCACTGTGTAAACACACAGAAAGATGAGGGAAAATATGCTACAGTCACACCGTTCGTGCTGTGCTGCTCATGTCTACTACAAAAAATGTGACATAGTCAAGAGACTGAAAAGAGTTTTGGCTCTCTGATGATTCCCACTGGTTTCAAGACTATCAAGCCTGGTCTGTAGCCTCTATATTAGATCACTGTATACACATTATAAGAGAAAAGGGCCAAGGTGTATTTGTATGAGTCCCAGGTATGACAAGTTATGATTACCTATGGTGGTATAATTCTCAGCTTCATAAAGACGGTGGGTGCGCAGCAACGTCCAGAGGAAGCGCGAGTGTGTGTGTGCATGGGCTTTTTGTGAGTGTGTAAGCACGCATGTATGCATCAGTCTGTGTGTGTGTGTGTGTATGAGAGCTAGGAGGGCATCATCGCACCAAAAGATCCATTTAGAGGTAATATAGTCTTTCTTTCTAAAGGTGAGAAGGAGGGAGGGGGGGTAAAGGGATACGAGGAGAGGCCTCTGGGCCTTTAAGAGATTATTGCATTATTGCTTTGAGACTATCCAATCTGACATCAGTTGTGTAGCACTAAGAACAGCTGACCACACACACACTGACCCAGCACTAAAGATAGCAACATAAAACTCTGTGAAAACAGGCATAAAGCTGTGAGGCGCGCAGCTATGGCAAAAGGAAACGAGGAAAACTGAAAGAAAAATGAGAACAGATAATAAAAGCAGAAAAGTCAGCTACATTACATGTATAAGTGAACAGTGGCTGTCAGTGTGTGGTGGGATTGATTTGTTAGTTGGCAGGTAGGGAAAATAAAAATACAGTTTAAAGGAGAGCGACAGGTAAAGGAGAGCAGGGGGTTCAGGCATGTGGGTGGAGAGGCTGGGGCGGTGGAGAAAAGGTCTTTCCTCAGACAACTGTAGAGTTCAGAAACCTCCATTCAAGACCAGAGGGTGGGAGGGGACTGCGTGGGAGATAGACTAAAGAAAAACCATAAAGAAACCCATTGAATGGGAGGGCAACGTAAGAGATGTGGGGACTGATGAAAAAAGTGAAGGACTGAGTTGGTGGGAAAGAAGAAGAGGAAAAAAAAGTGAAGAAAGAGGACAACAGGCGCACAAAGGGGGCATGGAGCATGAGCCTAAGAGACGGAGCGAGGGAGAGAGGTAGTCCCGTCCATCGCCCCCTCAGCCCAGCGACAGTGTCATGAGGAGAGAGGAGAGCCTGGCTGCTGGTAGCCACCCACAGAGCAACAGTAACCAGGGGAGCCCTGCTTCTGCCTGCTTGCCTCCCACTCTACATCCAATAACAGCCAGTACCTTTCCTCCCACCACACTGCTACTTACAGGCTCTACTTATTACTTCACCCACACACACACATCACACTCTGTATCACTCCACACACAGGCAGACGGCTGATTAGTCAATGATGGTGGGAATGAAATCTGAAACAAAAGGTGTGAACGCTGTCATAAGACATGGAGGTGTACTGCTCCTCCATGGGGTTTCCTCTGGCATTTTGCAGAGCTGGTTGCCACGTTGACATGCTGATTCTTGTTTCGTGTTTTTGTGATTACAGATGCAGGTAGGATGACGATGCATTTCTGTCAGTTTAGGGACAGTCACACATGCTGGTGAAAAAAAAAAGGAATCTCAAAATAGAGCTGGTAGGGAGATGATGAGGACAGTAACGAAGAAATAAAGTTAAAAAGAAGCAACGAGTATATTCAATATTTGTTGCAAGAGTGTTAGAAAAGCATTATATTAAGCAACTGTCTTCGCTTTTTTACCTTTCTGTATTTCAAGCTGTTCATAATAGTTTGTCCACTTCTATTACTTTTGCGATAAGGTCTTAAAGGGTTTTTTCAAGGCGATTTTTATTTAAAGGAAGTTTTTAATATCTGTTCTGTAAGTCTTTTTGGAATTGTAGTTTTTTGGTAGGAGTGACCTTTCCCTCATGAAGAGGGCATATAATACATTCCTGTCAGCTCCCAGAGATGAATGTCATCCAATTTACAGGACAAGAGTTTTAAAATTCAGTGCAGTCTAAACTGATTCACTGACAGAAAGCAAAGCTGTGTCTTTGTTTTAAAGCATTCGTAAGCATTTCTGAGTCATGTTTTTTGGTATACATAGTAACTCTGCATTTAGAGCGAAGATTTTACATGATGCTCATGAGTCATTGCTCATCTAATTTTATCCCTAAACAAAAGAGTTATTTCTAAAAAACAAAACAAACCAAATTTGACTTACAAAAGACGAATCTTTTGTCGTGCTGACAGCTCTGTGAGGCCTTACTAGGAGACCATCATGCCTTGAGCTAAATGCATGCAGTTAGCATGCTATCATGTTCACAGTGAAAATTCTGTTTAGCAAGTGTAATGTGTACAATGTTCAATTTCTTAAGTTAGCACATTAACTTTTCCTAAACACAAATTACCATTGAAGGTGGTAGAACTAGTTTTGCAGGAATTTGGTCACAAGCAAACTAAAATTTTGACCTGATGATGGCAGCAGAGGAAAAGTTAGAGAATCACCAGAGTCAGGCAGATTTATCCTGGAGGGACCATGTTGCCATGGCAATCCATCCAGTAGTTGTTGAGATTACAAGTTATGCTATGTCGCTGAAGTCAGTAGGATTTTACTAAAAAATGTAAAAAAAATAAAATACAGACATATACAAGAGTAATGCTGTTCAATCATCACTTTTGGGCCTGTATTTATGTGTGGTGGCGACTGTGTATGGAGACACACCTCCCTCTGCCTGTATTTTGATGTTCTGATTCCTTTGGGACATTTCTGGGTGGGGAGTGTGTGCATGTCCGCCAGCAAATGACAGCGTGCAGGTGAGGTTGAGAGCACCTCGGAGCACAGCGACAGGATGCCGTCCAGAGCGAAGAAAGTTGCTAACGTGGATGTAGCGTGTAAAGAAGGAAATATAGCAATAATGAGGTGAAACGGCAAGCGGATTAAACTTGTTCCAGGGCATGAGTGAGTCTTGGTGTGACTCTTAGCTGCTTTGGAGCACTGAAAGAGAGGCTGGGAAGAGCGATGCAGGAATTGGCCTGTTTTGTGATGGACAGGTAGGTGCTAAACACCAGTGGTTAGTTTGTTAGCTTGCTAAATTATCAACTTCTTCATTAAACAAAGGTAATATTCCTACATAACTTGCTGTGTAACGTTAGGTAAGCTTATAACAGTACACGTGGTACCAATTTGAATGCTGTGTTTACAAATTACAATGAACGAATGCTACTGACTCTACCTTTTACAATATTTTCACTCAGTTCTAAAATACATGTTTGGATACATGTAGTCACTAAGTGGTCATATCACCTCATCACATGACCACTTTATGGTTTTTAAAAATGCAAATGCTTATTTATTGCCTGCCATGATGAAGACTCTTCTGAGTCAAAACATATTATCTTAATATAGAAATTTTAACATTATCAGAGGGCCTCAGATTGTCCATCAGACTGGAGACCTTCGTCATTGACTTCCGTCAAGACTAAGATGGACAGTCACTGCTGATTTTAATTGTTGAGATATTTCAGTCGAGACCAAAGGAAGTTTAGAAGATGCCGGACTGACAGATATTTTTTAACTGAAAGCAATTACACATTAATGTTGTGCAAATGTGTGCAGCCTATTGAAAGTAGCTGGTTTAAAACAGTCTCAAGGTCGTCATATCTTCTACCATCAAAGCATCTCATAAACATTTCGTTTTACCACTGAACACAATAGCAAAGGGAAGGATGGGAATGGATAACCATTTAACTGAGTGAAAAAAAAATTCATTTGGCCTCTCTGCTTACAAATTTAAGTGGCTAAGGGCTGCGTTAAGTACAAATAGAAGCACATACAGAGGAAATACAGGGATGTAAATGTGGTTTGTATGTAAGAATCTCTTGGTTCACTGCTCCTCAGATGTTTTAGCAATTCCCTACTAGAAACACACAGAAGGACAAACACACACACACACACACACACACACACACACATGTTTGTACAGCTATCTTTGTGGGGCCTTTACATTGACTTCTATTCATTTGTACAGCCCTAACCCAAATCCTTAACCTCACCCTAACCTTAACCAATTTTTGGACCCCACAAACATAGAAAAACAAACACACACACACACACACACACACACACACAGATTGCAGTGTGGTCGACAAAATCGGTTCATAACCAAAAGCTCACAGGTTCAATAATAAACAGTCTGCTGTTTAACAAAATAACAGTTACACAGACTGATAAAATTATGTTTTAAGACTCCAAATTTGAAATTAAGTGTATCATCACTTTCCTGCCCAGTCAAAATATATTCCTAATGGAGCAATACAACAGAGCTCAACTGGATGAAGCTGTTTTCCTCCACAGGTGAAGGTTTTACACCAGTCTCTTTATATTCACAATGCAGTTCAATCTTACATCCACTAGATGGAGACACCATTCTTCTATTTTCATCTCTTTTTGGGGTTTCCAGCTGATTTTCAGGGCAATTCTAGACTTAGTCAAGGTTTCGAATACACTCAGTCCAAACATGCTCTACTGTGCTCCTGAACAAATTTATCTATCGAGCTGCAGGGGACTGGAAAACAAACTAGGGCCTCTCTGTGCCTCTGTTAAGTCCACTGAAAAAAATGTAATTTTTTAAACACGCCTATCGATGGTTCCGCAGCAGACATCTTGAGGACCAACACAGGTGTGATCAACAAATGTCTTCATTCCCTTAAGTGTCACAGCAAGCCAGGTTAGTGAGTGAGCATGCACAGTACCAGAGCTCTGGAACAAGCTCACCTAATAACCTGATCCATTTCATGATGGACATTTTGAGTGTCAGAGCAGGAAAAGCGTAGGTGACATTAATGACATTAATGATGGCTGCTTGAATTTAGGTAAACTTGTTCTGACATGTAGATGTTCCAAGTTTTATATGATGAAGGAAACAACAGAAGGAAAGACGACTCCACCTCAGGTTGTTTTAAGCTGTTCCGGTGCTTATGATCAAATTGCACCATATTAATTAAGAGATGACGTCTTCTCTGTTATGTTAATTTAATTTCACTTTTTTTTTTTCCTGAGCAGTTAAAGGTCTTTCGTAGGACTAGACCATCAACTCATTAAGAGGCCTAACAACAGCCATTAAATGTACTTTTAGGTGAGATTGTTTTATCGCTCTGCTGCTCGATGTCTACAGTCTCCTCTGAACCTGAACTTTTTGAGTTTCCTCTCAGCATAGAGAAAATGAAAAGCACAACTTTTTAAGCAACAAAAAGAAAGAAGAGTGTCACAGTTTTCAAAGAAAGAGGAAACAGTTGGTGAGAGAAGTACAAAGGATTTGAAAATGTAAGATAAGAGTCTCACAGAGGGGAGGAGGAGGAGGAGGAGAGGGGCACAGAGATACGGAGGAGGGGGATTTGAATCAAGGCAGAAGAAGTTTTTTATTGAAGTGTTGCGACCTTGTGACAGAAGATAAGAGTTGACTTAATGAGACTCTCTGATTAGCATGTTAGAGGTTAGTTTAGAAATAATCTCATCTTTAAATGAAGTTCATCATGTGGCGGTTGAACTAACCATGGCAGGAAATAAAAATCTACAGTCATAGACTAACGCAGAGTTTATGATTTAAAGGAGCATCACGGACTGTTTTTGACTTCTCTCTGTCAGCAGACATCTTCTCTATCCTCTACAAGTGTTGTTAAAATGTGACCATGTGTATACTTTGGTAGATGTCAGACTGCATTTTTAAAGCCCATTCACTTCCATTTGTGTTGAAACAGGTTATAGAAACACTACAGGACATGTGAAAGTTGCTAGGTACAGGTAATTCACCCTTCTAAAGAGAACGTCTGTGTTTATTTGGTCAAAAATCGCTGAGTGAGGGAGAGAGGGGAGACGTGATGACAAAAGTTATTACGCCTGGAAAAATAGTTCCTTGCCTGTACTGCCTTCCTAGCTCAAAAATTAGCATTCAGAAGGATTCTGACACAGATATTCTTTTTAACTAATGTTGTCCCACATTTTCAGGAACTTTCTAAAACGTTTGCTGAAGATGGACAAAATGTAAACAAACAGTACATCTCACAGATAGAACTATTCTGGGAAAAACTGGTTGGGTTTATGTAACCTACGTGGCCGATGTTGACACTGATATGATTCTTTAAGTATGTACAGAAGTAGCAGCTTTCATTCATTAGTCAGTTGAGCACTCTCCTATCGCACAGCGATAAATGCTACGGTTTCCAAATAATGCACTTTGCTGCCTTCAACACTGCAGCACTGAGCCAAGATTCGGGTACAGGAAGTGATGTCAGTCTGTGTGCCAGTTAGGGACAACTCTGAAATTCCCACAAAGCCATTTCCTAAGATAAACAAACAGAGCCTTCCCCCTGTGTGTGTATACACATCCTCACATGTCTCGTTCCCAGTATCCCTCAGCAAGCAGCCTAACTGTGTTTCTGCAGATTCATAAGAAAGTCAAAGCAGAGAAGATTAGCTCACACATGTTAACACATGCTTCATAAGAGTGTCATAACTCCCTACACGAAAAACAACGAAGCAGAGGAAGAGGATAATCAAACTTAATGCATTTGAATGCACTTGTCCAATAATGTAAAGATACAATAAGGCCAATTTAATTACAGTAAATACGTAGAAGCATAAAGGGGCCTCTTTGTTTCAATATATCTCCTCCCTATATAAGACATCCCAGTTCCCATATGTTCGACAGGATTAAATGAATCCTCTGGTCTTCTTTCTATTTATCTGCAGGGCATGATTCCCATGACCCATGAGCCACACAAACCAGTTTAGGGAACGCAATATTCTGCCCACTTTTGTTTTCCTCAGGGGGCTTTGGACTAAAGAACCACTAGATGTGCAGTGTTGACATTAGCGCAGCCCTCTCGCCCCTGAACCATGAGCCACTACTACAGGAAGCGAGTAAAGCCTTTCATAAGGGTGACGTAAGTTCACCTCATTGGCCTTCTTATGAAGAGGATTTATCTGTTGACTGTAACTTTGTAGGCATAAGAGGAGGAAGCTGGAATGGGATGAAGGGAGGAGAAAAGTGGTGAGCCTAAACTCCATTAGGGAAGTCATAAACTCCCCCATCAAAGTGTGAAATCTGAAGTAAAAGCCTTCTGTAACTAAATATCATCCAAACACACTTTATTGGCAGTTTTATCTGCCATAATCTTGTCAGATGGCATATAATTGAAAAAACAGCTAAAAGACGGGAATTTCGGCGGATTATATTTTATCTATGTGGGAGCTGTGGAGCAAACACAAGCATGAATACGCAGGCACAGCTTTCTTTGCTCCTTAAGTAACTTAACAGGTGTTCAGAGAATAACTACAGCACTGTGGATATAGAGAGTACAGCAACAGGCTACAACAACAATAATATATTCTAGTTTTTTACCTTTTGCTACATTTACGCTTTACGAGGAGACAATTTAGTTGAAGAGGACAAGGTTTAGGGAGATTTTAGTTAGTAAATCAAACTCAAAAAATTACAAAAATGTGTGTTTGTGGAGGGCCAGGGGTACCTCCTGATGTTTGCATTCTGTGAAATGAATTATCAGATTTTCTGCTTTGTTTTCTATTTTCCTGTTTATGACAGATAAAAGTTGTAGATTTATTTGTAAAGAATTATCTAGAGCACTCTACATGATGTTGGAAAAAGTAAATTTTTTGTGTCAGTCCGACTAAAACTGGTCATTTAAAATTCATGTAAACATATTAGTCTAACTGACATTGTACTATGTTGAATTTCTCGAAGTTGGACTAACACACCTAAACAATGTGGTTGGAGAACGATTTACTCTTGCATGCATACGCCTCAAACGACCTGCACTGGCCTCGGCATTCTGTGCATGATTGATAGTTTCCACGGCATCTTTGACCCAGAAGTCCAACAGCATAAATTTGTAGATGGAATCCAGTAAGAAAAGCGTAAAGTACGTACAAAATGTACAGCTCTCTAAATTTGTCCATGTTTTCACCTCTTGGCACTAGCTAACTTGTTTGTTGCTTGTTTGGTATGTGACATAATAGGTCAACTGGACCATAGCAAACAGCTGAATGGGGGCATATCGCCACCTACCATACTAGAGTCTGCACCTCTCCTTGGCTCTGGGTTCAGACCGTGATGGGCACTTTTAAGTCAATCACGGCCCATTTCAGAGAGCATGTGTTCCTACTGACTGCTCTCAACTACGCTTCTTAGCAACAGGTGAAATTGCTACGAGCTGATTGGCTGTTGAAACAAGTGACATGCCTCGTATTCTAAAACTGGCCTCTAGCGACTGGACAAGCTGAGTTGCAGGCAACACCGTCAGCTGGCTTGAGTCAAGCTGAGACGGACCAGTTTACACTGCTGCAAATTTCCCTGCAACGGTTTTGTCTCGTCATGAATCTTTGGTGTAAACATAAAAGAGAGAGCGACAAGAAACAAAATAAAACAAGAGCCAGAGCAAAAACAGAAAGGGAAGGGTGCAGTGGAGTTGCTTCCTTAGGAGTCTCATGCGACAGCTAGCTTGACATTGCTTGACATTACCCCCTACCTCCACCCCTCCTTTAAAATTGCATGTAAACACACTGATAGTCAAAGTAACAGTTGTTTATATATAATGTGAAATGCAGGGAGAGTAAAACACTATTCTGTTTGTGAAACTGAGCCTGGTTGTCGCTCATCAGCCCTGACAGATGATGTGGGCACCTGTTGGTAAACCATCACCATTAGTTAAAAAAAAAACAAAACCAAACCTTGACCAATTATGGGCAGTGCATGAAGCCGCAGGCAAACAGTGGAGGTGGAAGTGGGTCCATTTCTCTCTACCTCTAAACGCAGACATAAATCAGTTGGCTTTGAAGAGATGGATGACGGGGCTAATTCCCCGAGGAACACAGGAGCCACTGTGTAAAGTGAGACAGCTGAGAGAGAGCAAGCATGTGTGCATACAACTAAGGACTTTACTGGCTGTGCCGCCACTGTATGTCTTTACTGATGGGTGCCGACATGTGCTGTCTGGACCAATAATATCAAAGAACAAAAAAGCTGTCAGCACAGTCACGAAACAAGAAAAGACCGTTCCTGTATCTTTAAGGTAGTTTGCCTAAAACCACAAACTGAACCAGCATCAGTAAACTAAACCAGTGCATTGTAAACATAAACATTTATGGAGGATTGTGCGTGTCAAAATACCACTTTAATTGAAATACTGCGGTGCTACAGAGTTGTCCTGGCCTACTTATCATATTCTACAGACTAAAGAAAATGTCTTACGTATGTTAATGTGTTTTCCCTCTAATATCAAATTAAATCACAGCTGCGATAGAGTGGTAAGGGACTGATGTATTTTTGTAGGCCAGCATTGTGCTGGTTCCCTCAGCAAAAAGCTTGTGGGATTTTTGAATGAGATTTAGGATTTTCGCCGAAAATCAGCTTTGTGATAAACATAAGTTTATGATACTTACATGTGTTGTTCAGCATGAAAATCTTCACTGATGAACATCACAGTTGTGTATTTTGAAGTGTAAATGAAACTGCCAGTAGCAAAAAGCACTTGTTTGGCTAAATGAACTACATCATGGTCACATGACTTAAACGTCTCCACCTCAAAGCATTTAGCTTCTGATTTGATTTAGCGAGCTTACATTTCGACATAACTCTCCTCTTAGTGTGACCTGCTCTATACAATGATCATGTCTATGTCAGCAGCTGGTCTCACATCCTTTTAAAAAATATTCTATACTGCATTTTGTGCCTTTTTCATTTGATGACATTGGCATTTTTCCGAAAACCCATTCGAAACACAAAGACTTTCAGACAAGGGGACCAAAAGTGCAAAAACACTAACTGACTTCCGATTTCAGGATCTATTACTTCACCATTCAGTCCAAATAATTGCATTTTGAGTGTAATGTATTTTGAGAAAGAGTGTAAAATGCTGTCACAGAGTAGTGGACTTATTCAAATACTGGCTGTGTGTAGGTTAGGTTTCAACCTGACAAACTGTTTAGATACCATAAGTGCACTGTGCACATTGCAGTACTGCCTTTTCTGGATAAACAGACAACAGAAAGAAATGTTTGTCCTGCTGCTCCGAGGACGTCTCATTCATCAGTCATAGATGCCTGCAGAAGCTGTGACAGCAGCTTGGTGGGGGTTCAGGAGAATCCACATCTACGTTCACAAGAGCTCCTTTCACACAGACTGCTCAAGGTGGAAATATTGTGCTGTTATTCCACTCTGCCATTCTGTATAAAAAGTAAGATCAGAGATGGTTGCAGTTTTTGATTCTAAATCAGCAGCAGATGAGTTGAATGGATGTCTGATAGAAAGGAACGTTTTAATGATGCGTTATGTTTTGCAAACCAACCCCGGGAGTATTTGAAAGCAGCTAGCAGCAGTTAGCAGCTATCTCAAAGAAGAAGAACAGCAACGTAAAATGACTGCAAACTCAGGAAACAACAAGCTTACCATCTGAGCAGTGGAACAGATCAACCATCATGTATAAGAGATGATATGTACGTTACATGTCGCGTCAGATGCTAACACTGCTGGGCAACATATCATGGCTGTCATGCCTTTTGAGCTTTCAGAACACCAGCATGTTATCTAAAATCACACAGTGAGGTGAAATTATTTGACACTAAAAAAGAAAAAAAAAATCAGAGGCAGCTTTAAAAGGGTCTTTGTTGCAGAGATACAAGACACTCCTCAATAACCCCCCCCTCAAAAAAAAAAAAAATGTTGGAAGAACAAGAGAAGGATTTTGCAACATCGATAATATTAAACACATTGTCTGTATTGATGGTTTTTATTTTTGACGTCAGTCAAAGAGCAGCCTTAAAATATGTCTTTGATCCTGCAATATTTTACAAGAGCATCATCACTCAGATGTGATAATAGGAGCCTTTGAGAAGCAGCAGGTTGCCATCAAGAGAAAGCAGGGAGTGAAACAAAGCCGGCCCTTTGTGCCAGCGTGTGTGAGCCCAGTGTGAAGGAGCCACAGAGGTGAGAAAGTGCAAAAGCAGACAGCATTTTCACACCAGCTGGAAGACACCACATTCCTCTGGGGTTCTTCATCGTCAGGAAATGAAGGGCAAAAAAGAATGATGACCTGTCAAATGCCATGCTGCCTCTGGTATTAACAAGTACAAAGGACGCTGGCAGGGCCTCTTTACAGGGCAGTTAACAAACTCAGTGTGATGAAGAAAAGGTTTGTTAGAACTGTCAGCAGCACACAATATACAGTCAGACACTATAAACCGACTTTCAGTAAAAATACAAGGACACTAGATAATTTATAGTACATCACGTTGAGTAAATTATCACAGTTAAGTTAACACAGTTTTTATTGTTTTTTAAAAGCTATATTACTGCTGCTAATGGATATTTTACAACAACCTCAACCACAACTACTGTCTCTATTAAATATTTAAAATTAAATTTTCAAAACCAAGTGGAAAAAGAGCATTTCCAAATGTGTGCACTTGTGATCTCATGCAAATAGCTCTTATTTAGGGCAAAGTAAAGAGCCTGCTGTCATTTTTTGGACAGACACT
>JAQFJA010000021.1:28433423-28447283 GCA_029874485.1 Naso brachycentron
ATCTTTTAATAAAAACAAATCTATTAATACTGTGGGACGGAAGAGTACCAGCAGAAACAGCTAAAGTGAAATGTGAGATAAATAGCTGCAGACAATAAGATCCAACTGCACCTCTGCAAACAGCTCACCTGCAACAAGTAAAAAAATTTCTTCTACCTGCTGTGCTGTGTGATGGAGAACACTCAAATATAATGCAAAAATAATGCTGGACTTTAACTGTAAAGAATTTACAGGGAATTTAATGTGGATATCCACCATTTTAGTCCTTTTAGCATAATGAGATCCAAATCGCTGCCATGCTGGGCTGATGATCCAAGTTAAACCAAATCAGCCAAGCAGACACATGTATGGAAAAGGGAGGATATTTTCAGGAGGCTAATAGAGTCAAATCACAATTTAATGTTACTAATCAACAAAAGCTTACAGATGTAAATTTTTATGTGGATTTGTATTAGATTATTTTATCAACCACTTTTCATGTGTCTTAACACGGTGAGAACTATGTCACTCGTTGCCTCCTGCAGCCAGAAATGATCTCAGCAATGTGCAGAAACAAGGAGAGCAATCTGAAGAAGATTAAGGTGACTGCGACAAAGTATGAAGTTAAATGTGACAGATCCAAGTCTAAACTGTTTACATTTATGAGAACTTATTAAAGCATAAAAGGTCAGAATTAACACGTTCCTTCCTTGAAGTGAGAGGTATAGTAACCTATTTCTCATTAAGTGCAGAAGATTCACATGGGGTGGTTGTGGCAGGAAATGACACAGGAGCCTCACCTGAAATGATATGACACTGATAGCACACATGCATTTCCTGTATGTGTGTTTTTAGCCGTTAATGCGGTGGTTCTCTGTTACTCTTTGGTTTGTCAGTTTAATGGCTGTGAACCTCTGGGTATTTGGCAGCATCTCTGTTTCATTCCAATCAACTGAACAGATACATGCCGGCCTGCTGTGCGTTTGCATTCTGAAATTTAACTTGTCAGCACTTTCTTAAATGTAAATCCCCCTAGCAACTCAACTCTGACAAGCACTGTCTAGAAAGGCATGCTGGGAGAACGAGTGGAAAATCCCAAAGTATGGGCAAAGTCGTGGTAGTCTAGCAGTGCGATGCTGCAAAGCTTGGTGCACAATTAATATTGTTCATTCCTAAAATTAGAGATGCATGGTTTCAAATCTGGCTCCTACCAATGAGAAGTTACTTAAAATAATAACTCTATCTGTTTCACAAGTAGCTAAGCAGTGAAAGAAACTTACCTGCAGATGCAAGACAGGATATTGCAAGAAGTAACAAGGGACAGGAGAGTCTTCTCGTCATTTTGGAATTATCCTGCAGCTTCCAGTATGAAGATGTGTGAAAAGGCCTTTCTCTATGAAGTGTCCCTCTCAATAAAGCAGTTTACAGGAAGTCAGCTTCGACGCCCACCTGCAAAGTGAACACAAGTAGAGAAAGTCATCCAGAAGAAGCAGGTTGCACTAAGCATGGACACTCAGCAGGGAACTGGGCTCTGCCTAATACACCCTGCGGGAGTTATGAGATGAGACAAAAGCGGCAGCAGTTTGGAGAGCAGGGGATTAATGCAGGAGGGTTAATTGGGGGTCTTGCATGCTTCAAAGGGTCGTGCTGCACACACCTTCCATGTCCATGGCCGGTCAAAGTGTGTGAGGTGTGGGACGGCTGATTGGCTTGCTGGGTGTGAAACACTTTGGAACATGTCATGGGTTATTAACACACTTAGAGAGAGCATCAGGAAACCCTGGACACTCCAGTGGGGTCTTAAGCAGGCAGTTCAGCTGAACAACAACATCAGCATGACCTCGTCCGAAGCCAACTTTAAACACTGGGCAAAAAAATCATGTCCTTAAGAATGGCCAGTGTTGTAGCCATTGATCAGTCTCATCAGTGATTCTTTATTCTAATTTTTTTCTGTTTTATTTTGCCTCCACCATTACTGGAACTACAGAGGAGAGGCAGCTAACGCTAGCCAGATGACGTTCTTAAAAGTGGGATGAACACAACACTGAGAATGAATCAGCAGATGTTGACATCAAAATGAACCCTAAGTAATGTCCAGCTGTAATATATTAGCAAGCTAGGCTAGCTAGTTTCCACGCTCTAAGTGAAATACAAACTAAACGACAGAATGGGTACTCTCAAATGTTCAATATTACAAGCTTAAATGGCTAAACAACGCTATACTGGCTTGTTGTTCAAAAGCAGTAAAAATACAACAACAGTCATAAGCTATGTAAAGCGATGACACTCTCTAGGCAGTAGCTGTCGCCTCCTATGCCACCCCACAGATTTCAGTCAGTTGCGGTGATGGGAAAAACCCACCCAGAGGATTGACGCCTAGTTGCTGTTTCCACAAGTATTTGAATATGAGCTGCAGTGTCATTATTCTTTGTATCTGCTTACGTGGAAACTGAAAAGTATTACGTTTGGTTGAGTTGTAACCAGAGCAATCCAGTGAAAGTGTTAAGTGTTGAAAAACAATTTTGGCAGTCAGGTAGACCTATCTGTGAAGTGGTCATATTATGGTCAAACCAATATTGGATGTTTTTAGGTCAATACCAATATTGATAGTTGAGAGTTATTTTAAAAATCCAGTGACAACATTCACAGAAAATAGTACTTTTTCTACATAATCAAATAACAAAAACACATTTTCTACAAGGATCTCTAAAGGTTTTTGAAAATGAAAAATAAACTTCTAAAGGCTCTTTTCCGGATGATGACACAAGTATTTCTGAATTACCTCAAACTTATCTTTGCTATTTGTTTAAGACTTAAGTTTGATGGTTGATGTCTGCATTAATCAGTCCCTACAGAAAGAGTTTTTTTTGTGACTGTTGCGGGCAAAAATCCTTGATTATGCAGCGTCTTTTCTGTAAAAATGCAATGGAATATGCAGGGTTTTTATGCGATTTTATGCGGTGAAATTGCAGGAATTTGCTAAAATTGCGGGAATTTGCTAAAATTGCGGGAATTTGCGAAGCTTGCAAAAAGCTGCAAAAACTGCAGGAGCTGGCAAAAAAAATGTGATTTCATGAAAAAAGACAAAAAGTGATTCTCCAAACACCCTGTTCTACGAAAATGCAGGCATTACGAAATTATGCAGGTCCCACATATTTTGCGTATTTTTGCGCGGAAATTGGCGATTTTTGCTGCGAAAGTACGGCATCTTTGAAAAAATGCAATCCCTTCATAATTATGCGGGCTTTGGCTGATTATGCGTTAAATCAGGCAATCGCATAGTCGCATTTTTCTGGAGGGACTGATTGACCTGACCTTAGCCAATGCATCACTGTGGCTCTAACAGGTATCAGGTCAATGTTTGGCATTTATGCATCATAGTAAGAAGACATCATTGGACTGGATGTGTTAGACTGCAGGTCAGAAATTCCTGATTTGAAATAGAACTGAATCACTGAACATTAACAAAGTAGTTTAGAATAGAATTGTTCCGATGCTGATACCAGTATCGGAAAATGCTGCCGATACCACCAAAAATGCCGGTATCGGCGAGTACACCACCAATCAGATACCATACCACGTTATTTATTAGCGGTAAGAAAAGGTACCCAGCTACTTCCCAATTAGCTCTGTTAGCTCTGATTGACATTACATACTTGAAATCAATTTTTCTTTGCAGCTCTAAAACAGTCTCAGGACGTTGGGCTGTCCTGTCTCTGGCAACTACTGTTTTTAAGGGCGATAGAGAGAATGAAGAGAGCTGACAGTGCTAGCAAAATTTCTGCATTTAGCATTTTTTTACACTGGAAGGTCAAAGGAAATGTGTAAGGATTTTTTTTTTGTGCTGATATCGGAACAATACTTGGTATTGGCCAATCCACAAGTCTGGGTGTCGCAAAGGGAAAAAATGTATCGGAGCATCTCTAGTTTAGAGCAAACTTTAACCTTATAGTACTTTTTTTTGCTCCATTTTGAAAAGCTTTACGGCGTAGAGGAATGACAACAGACAGAATGATGTCACTGAATCAAAGCTGTGAGCTGTGAGGATCAGAGAGAGCAGCATAAGAACATATAATTTGCTAAGACTTGGTATAATTTGTAAGTTTATGGATGTTCATATCCAAAATAATGCAAGATTATGGAAGATCATTTTAAACTGTACATCTGTGGTTCTAATTCTAGATAGTTACCAGGAGTGATTTGCAGCCGCAACCAAAACATTTATCTAAGAGCGATGTGGTTCAAAGACAAAGTTATGCAAACTACCTCTCTGAGTGGATTCTTTATGGCAACAAAACTGTAACTGTATCTGAAGGGAAGGTGCTCTGACAGGAACTGTGAAGGCTGCGTCAGTGACTCGTACAGAGCCACGTGGGAGAAACAGATGTGCGCCTATCCGACTCTTATTGAACCATAAAGGGTGAATGGGGAGGAGAGATGTACAAAGTACGAAGGTGCATCACTGTGCTGTGCATGCAGCTTACACAGGACAAAAGGGCCTTTCACTGTGCGGCGGCTACCGGCCTGGAGAGTCATTTTGGACGATCATGACAAATATTACACCTTTAGCTAGTCAAGGACAGCCAGCGCCCTCTGTTTGATTTATGCCCTTCCATGGCCTTCATCTCCTCCCTGACTAAAGGAAGTTTAACTACGCTGCAACATCTTCTGTGAGGCAAAGACATATCACAGGAAAACAACATTCAACACAAAGCAGTAACTTAGACTGACAATAATAAAAAACCTGATATGAAACTATTTCATACTACATTGAGAGATCACAGACAACAGACCTTATCCTTCTCTAACATGTTTTGGATTAGGCTGGTCAGGTTCTACTCCAGAAGCTCCACGCCACGGTGCTGAATTTGTTGCAGCAACAACTCAAATCACCTCATGTGACTTCTGTTCAACCCTGACCGTCTAAGCCGTGCAACTATTTCACCCAAAGAAGATCTGGAAAGCTCATCACGATGTGCAGACCCCAGACTGGACGTACAGCACGTTACCCAACCCAAGCCGCATACTTGTGGTCGCTTCAGCGTTAAAGGCCTGGCTTCTATCCGTGTCATCATGTATGCATACACTTGAGTTAAGTGTTGTTACGTCCAGAGGGCAAACACTCTGTTCCTGTAAGAGAGCAGCAGCATAACAGGCTGAGGCATCATCTGGTTCATGAGTAAGAAGTTAAGGCTTCAGGTGGCTTCTTAAGTCATCTTGTGGTTAATGCGGTCATATGACCTGCTGAACAATCTTAAATGAGCTCTTCACATCTCTCAGTATTAGCCTACATGTGTAACTGACTTTATACGTAATTTATGTGACTTTAAGTATTAGTATTGATGCCCATTTTTTAACTAGAGCTGAAACATTTAGACAGTTTAATGAAATGACAATAAAACTAATTAATTATACTTATAAATCACTTTATATTTGCTTGTTCCAGCTTTTCTTTGTGTAACTGTTCCTCAAACATCTTTGGATTTACTGTCGGTGAGGTAGAATCAGCAGCTTAAAGAAGTCAGCTTCATCAAGACCTGACCTATCAGACCAGTTTATATGTATGTTACTGTTACTGCAGCTCTTTAGGAAAAGATTGGCTAAGAAAAAACATTCATTCATGGTTACATAAACATCTCCAGGGTGGACATTCAGCTCTGATGAAAAGTCACTCAACAAGCATTAATAATCGAACAGTATTATCAGTCACTTAATGTAAAACATCAGATGGTAAATGTGCTAAATCATTAAATTCATGTTCACTTGGCTGTGTCTCTAGGACTCAAAACAATCTCCGAACTTATCCTCTGGCAAAGTAACACTGAATGACATAAGAGGCTAAAAATACACAGTAACGTTAGTTCATTTCTCACTGTAATTGCAGGCAAATTAGAGTGTTGTGCAAATAAACAACGGGCTGTTGACAAACATAACGACTAAATAATTTACTGGCAGCGAGGCTCCGCTGTCAGTCACGTTTCATCCCACAGGAGCGCCTGACTGACTGCA
The DNA here is from genome assembly GCA_029874485.1 of Naso brachycentron. Taxonomy (NCBI): domain Eukaryota; kingdom Metazoa; phylum Chordata; class Actinopteri; order Acanthuriformes; family Acanthuridae; genus Naso; species Naso brachycentron. The sequence goes on from JAQFJA010000021.1 coordinate 28,439,412, forward strand.
CCTCTGTATACATCTGGATACACGCTTTCACGCGTTTAATTCCCGTTTTTAACCCCCCAAAAAGCGACCAAAACAACAACGTGCGTAACTTTTAACCAGCGGTCTGGAGGCAGGAGCGCTGCATGTCAGCGGACTTGAGAAACAGATGTTCAGCTGGATTTATGGGCAGTTAAACTCGTAAGAAAAGACTGGCGATATTTACAGACACCGTGCGCAATGACAGCTTTCTGATAAGACATAACGTTACTCCTCAGGAGACGAGCTAAGCGGTGAAAAGCTCCTGAGCGGACGTACCGTTCAGAGTCTCCAGAAAATGTCCAAGTAAACTTGGTAGAGGTTGTAGTCGCTCCGGTGGATGCGGATATCAAAGCGTTTCTTCTCCCGGCTGGAAGTTTACACCATCCCGATGTATTACGGGAAACAGCTGCGGACGACGTTTGCGTGATAATCTGCAAAAGTGCGGATAAAAAGCCCCCGACGCTCAAAGTTTGGGACAGTTTACTTACTTACTATCTGTCTGTCTTAAACTCGGGGCTTCATAGTGGGGCGGGGCTTAGAGGGAGGAGGCTGAGCTGTGCGCGACATGGGCTGATGCAGGGCTTCTCAAAGAGGGGCGCGCGGGGTCCTCAGGAGTCCCTGCGAGACTGTCAGGAGGTCCCTCAGTTGATCATTTATACACGTTTTAATCCAAAACGAAGAAAGCAGACTGTTCGCCGAAAACCCTGAACACTCCGCAGTGCAGCCAGATGAGCAACCTATGCTCAAAAACTTTAAAGAAAGTTATTCTGTATGTTTGCAAATGGTCACTCATGTTACATGAGGGCCCGTGGAGTGATGTGTATCTATATGTGGGATCTTGATGCCAGATTGTGTGTGTGTGTGTCTGGCTAAGAAAGAGACCTGTTGCTAATCATGACACGCTTGTGTTCTTTAACTGAACACTGGAGCGTCTATTGGCTGCACAAAGAGGGCTAAAATCTCCCTCTTACTGATGAAAAAAGATAATAAGGATGTAGAAAGATAAATCTGCACAATCCTGGTAAACTGAGTTCAACTAAAAAAAAGCACCAATACACAAACATACGGGGCCTTTTCTTAACTTGAGCGATTGCTTCTTTTCCACTTTTTTACTAGGCCTATACCACAGATGCAAAAACAAACAGCTGCTTATAAAATGTGGTTCGTTGCCTATATGGTGATGCCTTGACAACAGGGCAAGGGTGCCCCACAGGTTATTTCCATTTCTTTAATGTACATTTTTGGCATTTTTGATCAAGTGCAACTAAATCAGAAAACAATGAGACATCCTGGGTTCGAATCCACGTCCGCTAGTCTAACATCAAGAGGGTCTTGGGGTCAGGGCCTTTCTGTGTAGAGTTTACATGTTCTTATCGTAACTGCGTGGGTTCCCTTCTCCAGGCACTCCGGCTTCCTCCCACAGGCCAAAGACGTGCAGGTTAGGTCAGGGTTAGGGTAAGGACACACCGGGCTGAGAAGAGGAAACAAGACCAACTGCTGCATCTTCTCTCATTTTCTCGCGTCTGCCTCTGTCTGGGCCAAAAATTTGCTCTTGGACACACCACACTGACTACACCCAACGGTCTGCTGGCATGTACATTCTGCGCCTGTGTGCCTGCCTGAGAGGTCATAACTCTCCATACCAGCAGGTGGCGGTAATCTCTGAACTCGTGATCAAAAATGGAGGAAACGGAGAAACTAGGAGATCCACGGACAAAACAAAGCCGCTTTTGTTTGACTACCTACCTTGTCTTCATCCTCCACGCAAGCAGGTAACATTAATGTGAATAATTCTTGAGAATGCCTGTGCCGCCTCCTCCTCCTTTGTACTGATTCGCTAGCTGAACAGCCTATCAGAGCGCTCTCTCTCACTACTGACACCTTCTGACGGCTGACGCCGATTCATTATTCTCAATCGGCTCCGACGAGGTCTGACAAGGCCAACTAGTGCTGACGGTGTGGGACACACTGGACCAACTGGGACCAACTGGGACCACTGACTGGAGCTGACCTGCATCTGGCAGGACCATCAGGCTCGTGTGTCCTTACCCTTAATTAGTGACTCTAAATTGCCCATAGGTGAGAATGTGAGTGTGAATGGTTGTTTGTCTTCATATGTCAGCCATGCGATTAACTGGCTACTTGTGCAGGTACCCGCCTTCACCCAGTGTTAGCTGGGATTGGCTCCAGCCCCCCTGCGACCCTGCAAAGGATGAGCGGTAACGAAAATGAATGAATGAATGAACATTCATAGATTATATTTAATTAGAGCATGGCTCTCTTGAATATTCGATTCTGAATGGTCAATTACCAACATTCAGCGGTGTTTATTTCTCGACAGACCACCGCTGCTCTGTTGAGCTGTCCATTGTTCACTATACATTATTCCTTACTTACATGGCTTTATTTAACACTGAATTCGGATTGATCAATTACGACATTCTAAGGTCTGTTATTTTTTAAACAGCCGACCACCGCTATGGACAACAGACCATTGCTACAGACATAATTCTGATCACAGACACTGAAAGACAATTATATCAATTCGCAGAAAGAAGTCCAGTAAAATTACCAACTGCAGCTCAGTTGTGTCAACTGCAAAAGCCCCACCAAGAACGAAACACAGAGATGAATTAGGAGAGAAATGTCAACATCAATATCCTCAGAGAAGTCCCATTCACCTTGTCTCACTTCACCATCAACGGAAATGTTCAGCTTAGTGTAAATATAATCGTTCATGGATAGGCCAGTTTTCATCGCTTTAAAAGCAGTTCCCACCATGGAATTGAATGGACTATTTTATTAGCCACAGATAAAAATCATTTATAAATCAATAAAATAATTTTTTAGTCAGTACTTCATGTCATATTATTAATTTCTTTGGTTAAAAACTATGTAATAAGCGGGATAATGTCCAGCGATCTGGTCATTATTGTGAAATTAATCCCTTCAGGCTGATGCGGCAACAATGGCCAGCTAGCTGGACATTATCCCATACTTAAAACAAGAAAATAGAAGAATAAACTTCAAAATCAGCCTGTGAAACACAGATTATTTGATTACTGTGCTGCCAGACACAGAGAGCCAAAAAAAAAAAGAATCACTAAGACTGGATGCTGCAGTTGAAAATAAATGCACCAATTAGGTAACTGTTAGTAATGCTGTCAGTTAAGTGAGTGTTAGAATGCAGAACTTCATGGAGTATTTCAATTTTTCTTTGTTATTTATTGTTCTTAGATAATGTTCTTCAGTCCTCAAGAAATGCGAAAGGTCTTTAGAGCCAGTGTTTGGTTGTCTGCTCCGAGCTTCTGCAGAAACATGGTGAAAAGGACTCACTTTCTCTGTAAATACAAAAGACCACATGAATGAAAACCAGTTCTTATTTTCAGGTGATTATAGGCTACACTAATGAAAACATATTTTATGAATATTATTCAATTCCTGCCATATTCTACAAAATAGACCCCCTTAACTCCTACACAGGGAAACAAAATAACTTCAAAAAATTAATTTAATGATATGTACGCACACTCAACCTCCTATGTAATTTCTAAATGTGATATATAAATTTCCTTTTGTATATTATTGCCATTATTGCACCAGACAGAGGAGGTATGTCTTTTTATTTGGAAGTCAAATTATAAGTCTCAAGGTCAACATAGGCAAGTTCAGATCCTTAACTTTGAATTTGGAGTCAGTCATAAACAGTCATAATGCAACTTACCGCTGTGTGTGCAGTTTCAGCCATTGAACCATGTTGGATGATGCTGCATCTCCATTTCGGATTGTTCACCTGTTTTGCAAACTGCAATTCATTTTTTACCTCTCGGTATTTTTTAATGTTAATGAAATTTCTTTGAAATATTCAATTTTTCTTTTTTCTTTTTGGAGCTCAGAAATTGAGTTCTTCATGATTCTTTGTCTGGATGCTTTGGGATTGGTTCAAACAAAGTGGATCTTAGGAATTAAATGCTGACTTGCTGACCTTGGAGGAATGTTTCAAGTCCTTTCAAGTCAAAGGGCTCAAATGTGAGTGAAGTCAGAGTCACTGGTGTAGAAATCCAGGTGGAGTTGCAAGTCTTTTTTTCCCCTAAATTCATCAAATTTGAGACTTAAGTCTGGCTTGAGTCCCAGTCATGTGACTGGAGTCCACATTTGGGATGTAAAAGACATTTGTGCCACACACTTTCAGTTCACCACCCCACAGGTGAATCACAGGCACTAACCTGTGTGCAGAATGATTTCTGTGAGTGAAAGCTGTCACAGCCTCCTGAACAAACGCAGCATTGCTTTGCTGTGATATCAGACTTCCAGCGAAAAGAAGATGCTGTGTGACTCAATACAACATAAATGTCAGCTTAGTGATTTAACACTAATGAGATGGCACCTGTGACAAGAGGGAAGGAAACTTTTGTTGTGGAAAACAAACACATACATACGCATGCAAAAAGCACCCTTGTGCTGCTTTTGAGAGTTGACAAGAAAACGCTCAAAGGGATCAAATAATTTTACATCTCATACATATGCATGTTTCCGTTAAAGTGTTCCACTTTGTTTATTTACACTGTTAGGGCTGTGATACAGCTGAGAGGAAGGGGAATAGCAAGCGTAACAGTGTATCAAAGAAATATGCAATCTGAGGCATCTTCACTTTCTATTAATGTAAATTGACTCCTTGAGTTTGTATTGACCTAGTTCACTACGCAGGCTGTCACGGCCAACAATGCTCTATCAGAGAATTCATGATGCATTCATGATGCATTCAGTGCAAATGCCACAAAGTATTATTGCAGAAAATAATAAAAGATCTCACTAGTTGGTTGGTTTGCATTACAGGCTATTAAGATAATGCATTTTTAGACAGTTTTGTGGAAACAGTGTGTTATATTCCGAGTCTAAATTTAATACAGCCCAACTGATACACCATATTTGGGGCCAGTGCTGATACTAATATTAGGTAGTAAGAAAATTCCGATATATCCAATAAATCCGGTGATATCACATATAGAAAATATCAGTGACTCTGGTTATTAAGTAGCCTGCTTGTGGCAAAGATATGTAATAAGGCAATGTATCTTATGTTTTAACAACTAGATTCCATACACAAAGATGGCCGTCCATTCAAACCAAAGAGAACTGCTCACCCAGTGCATACACTAAAAAAGTTTCCTGGCTTCCAAGTTTACTTCCTGGTGTGGCCCACTGAATATGTGCAGTTAATTCCCCCACCAGCCCTGCCCGTGAGTTCCCACTCAGCCCATAGACTGTGTATTGTGGTTACGTCATTGATTTTAAAATCACTTGTTACAGCTCATGGAAGGTTTTACAAATACAAAATGTCCATGGCTAGCAAGGATTCCGAATAGAAAGAGTCATGATTAGGCTCCTTTGCAGTTCCAAGTGCCTGTCAACGATTTCAGAGATGTCTCTTTTGCAATGGTGGCCGATAGGGAAAATGCTTTTTGGGCCAGAACAGCCAGTGACGACTACGCCAGTTTAGGAGTAAGGCAGTCCTGTCTGGGTTTTATCGTACTTTTATAATTTTCAAAAACTCTATTCCAAACATCAGTGCACTGAACAGTAAACACTTCACTTAATAGTTATTAAATAACAAAACACCCTCTGCTGGACAAACAACATAATTACACCGTTTTTAATCAGTAATCGAAGCATTTTTCCAGCCTAACATATACATTAATACCATATCTGCAATAAGCTGAAATCAGCCGATAATGTCAACAGTTTGATATCTTTGTAGAGCCCAAATATTTAGCTTTGTTGTAATATTCAAAAAATCTTTTAATCAACATACCAAAGTACCATGATGTGCTAAGCTAACTTTTGAAAATAAAGTTGAATTTGTAGGCGCATTATGTCAAAAGTCAAACAAGGACACTATAATGTGACCATTTATTATCCATGTTTAAAGGCAGATAACTGTACTTTTCCATCGGACTGATCTCTTTTGCTAAGTCTTGCTAAAGAAATACATACAGACATATTATATCATTCTATATCCTCAGTTCATGCTGGATTGATAATTTTTAAAAGGTAGAGAATGAGGAATGTGTTGAAGCTGTGTTGAAGCCACAATAGAGCCATAATAGTAGATTCAAATGTTTTCATTTAATTTTAGAACAAAAAACTAATACAAGAGCCTCTCAACATTTTATGGAGAGATAAAACTGCAGAAAGGACATCAAAAAGATGCATTTTTATCAAGAAAATACCTTTTATTCATAAATGCTATTACAGAAATAATGGTGCAAAAGAATTTGTACTACCAAAAGAATGTATGAGTTAATTCATTAACAAAGGAAATAGACTCTTGATGCACATTTATTTGTAATAACCTGCTTTTCTTAAAATGTGTAATTTTTATTTTTCTTTGACTTTGAATCCCCTTTGCTTTGTCTCTGTTGCAGCAACATCTTTTGGACAACTCTACAGATTTGATTTTGGGTGGATTGTTTTTGGACTGCTGACTTGAGATATCAGATAACCAGAGCAGAGCGGAATCTGCTGTCTCATACCTTCTCAATCACATAAAGGCCACGATAAAAAGGCAAATCCAGTGTTTAAACTTTCCTCCAGCTGGCTCAAGGTACCATGAGGGCAAACGGAGCAGGACAATGGTCACACTTTGATTTAAAACACCTATGAGTGACAGGAAAGATTGTCGTTGTTGTACAGCGTGTCTCTTATGTAGTACTGGGTTTTATGCACTAAATCAAAACAGAAGCACATCTGAATTCTATTCAAATGTGGACTTTTCTTTTAATTCACTTAAAAATCAAACCACATGCTAAATGGCCCACTCCAAACATCTTTAGTTATTTTGAACGGGCTCTCCATCTTTTACCAGCAACATATGAGGCACGTTATAATAATTTTATATTGAAAGGCTGATTCCCAACTGATTCCCGTGTGTAACAAGCATGCTGTCCATGTCTGCTTCAGTTTTCCATAAACACAGTTAACTTTGAAAGTAAATTATCAACACTGACATCCCTCTCTGTCGGCAGGCTTGCGGTAGGATTCCTGTATTTACATGTATTTACACATTTAGGCTTTGAAGTGCGGATTGTATGTTGAGAGGAGTTCATAGTTTATAATTCATCTCTTTACATTTTGAATAAGGAGTGTATCGACTCGTATATTGTGAGATATGTACACAAGAAAAGAACATACATTGTAATTATCTGGTAAACACAAATATGGATTCTGTCGCCCTCTTCTGGATGATGGAGAGCAAAATCCTACGGCCTGCTCTGTACAAAATATTTCCAACCAGGTAATCTTTGCTAAGGGATTCAGACTACTACAACAGTGGTGGTTGTAGTAGCAGCAGTAGGTGAAGAGGTAGTTGTGGTGGGTGTTGTAGTATTAGTGGTAGTAGTTGTAGTAGTAGCAGTGGTGCTGTAACTACTGTAACTCACTTTTTACCTGTCTTAGCAAATCTCTCATACACCGGTTGCAAGTTGTACAAAATGCTGCTGCCGAACTATTGAGCAGGTCCACAGAACGATCTCATGTAACACTGATCCTCATGTCTTCACACTAGTTGCCCAGACTGTGCTTTTGAAGTAGTAGCTCCTACACTCTGGAGCTCCTTGCCATTGAACCTGCGTAATGTGGACACTGTGGATACATTTAAAAAGCAGCTTAAAACCAATTTATTTAATCTTGCTTTTGTTTAATTGATATGATTTTTACTACTATGCTCTGCCCCTTGTTTGGCACCCTGGCTGTTTACAGGTCTTTTATTGTTTTACTCTGTTTGTTTTACTGTTTTAGTCTGTTTGCTTGTTTCATGTTTTTGTTTTTTGTAACTTTGTTGTGAAGCACTTTGTG
>JAQFJA010000021.1:28454064-28468219 GCA_029874485.1 Naso brachycentron
TGTTCCATCCAGATATCTTACTGAACTGTCAGCAGATGCATTGTATGAATGTATTTCAAATGAAGCACTGGAAACTCTTTGCTCTTTGTTTAGGAAATCATGTGATGTTCACAAAGTTGCAGCACAGTCTGCTACAGACAGTTTTCTCCTTCATGGCCTGTGGACGACACGATGTCTGATGTGAAAGTCTGTCTCACTGTGTGTGAAAATCCGCCTCCGCCGGAGGTCTGGAATCCCAAGAGGCCCGGACGTGTGACCAATCAGCTCCAGTATCTGGAGAGGGTGGTGATCAAAGCTTTATGGCGGCATCAGTTTTCGTGGCCTTTTCTTCAGCCAGTTGATGCAGTGGCACTGCATCTGCCAGTAGGTCAAAGAATTTTAACTGTAGCATCTCAATGTGCTGATGTAAAGATGCCATCATGAGATTATATCTTAATTGCTCTAATCAAGCTATTGTATTTCAGTATTTGACCCTAAAATCATTTGCACCTAGGAGACTTAAGATAAACTTCATTGTCCTCAGAGGGAAATTTGTCAGTGGGCACATAGTGCAAAGTAGCTGCATGGCAAGTACTTGCATGACATATAGTTACAGGGCTGGGCAATATAAAGATATTATATTGTATTGATGAAAACATTACATTAGTAAAGGGACCTGAATGTAGAGTCAGCAGCATTTGTTTTGTTGCACCTTATAAACACAGCATTCAAATTAGGCCCCTCGACCCGGTTCAACACCACAGAAGTACCCTAGCACGTACTTATACTGCTTGTGCCTACACAGCAAGCTGCATGGGAATATTGCATTTGTTTTAATGGAGAAGTCGATAATTTATCAAGCTGGCACAAGCTACTCGCCCTTGTTTGGCTCCTGCCCGTCCAACAGGCTAACTCTGTGTGCTTCAGTGCTCGACAGCGGCTGAAGGCCAAACCCAGGTTCACTGTTGTTCTGGAGCGAGCTTTATCCACTTGCCATTTCGCCGCACTAAGGATATATTTCCTTTGCTTCGCCAATGTTCGCATCCGCAGTTTTTTCCTGTCTGAATGGCATCCAGTCGCTATGTTTTATCCACTCTCAACCTCACCTGCACGCCTTCATTTGCTGAGGGAAACACACCCACCCCTACTACTACTTTTTTCATTGTATTAATTATGGATGTAGCAATACAAAAAATAAATTGTCTCTGATTGCTGAAATCCTCCTTACCAACCACTGAAGATCCCTGCACCTCACCTTGAGAGCTGCTGCCTTTGACTGTGATGTGGGAGTGAAAAACATGGTGCATTAATTTCAGTGTCTCTGTTGTCTTTTAGGATTATTATACAATTATTACTAATCCTATGGATCTGAGCACTATTAAAAAGCGTCTTCAGAACAAATATTACTGGAAGGCACAGGAGTGTGTACAAGACTTCAACACCATGTTCACCAACTGCTATATTTACAACCGGGTAAGAGAATACTGTTGGTGGTGCTGTATTACAACCAACTACACACAACTACAACATGCAAACTTGCACGAAGAGAAATAATACACACACAGAGGAAAAGGTAGAAGGACGTTTGGAATACAGAAGTAGGTTCATGAACTGACACAATGTTTTCTAATCCATGTTGCTGTTCTGTCCTACTGTAATGAGCAATGACCTCATGTTACATTGAATTCTTAGTTTTAGGTTAAATAAAACAAGATATGTTATCTTTCCACAGCCAGGAGATGACATTGTTTTTATGGCACAGACCCTGGAGAAGCTTTTTTTGGACAAAGTCAATCAAATGCCTAAGAAAGAGTGCGAAGTTACACCAATTGCGGCAAAAGAACCCGTGAAAGAGAGAAAGACAGATGGAGGTATGTTGCACAATGTCAGTCCCTTATGACGAAATTTATGTTTTTGAAATTGGTGTGTCAGATAACCCCCACAAATATTGCCATGTTAGAACTTTGCAGTGTCGTCGTCCGCTCATTTGGCCACTTTAAATAGGCATCTGACTCTTGTGCATGTTTTCACTTTGACTCCTGTCATGCAGGCGCAACAAAGCAGATATCCCTTGTGTCAGAAGTTGTTCTCCAGCAGACAGTAACAGTCATTCCTCCTGCTGTGCCTCAGCTCATCCCTTCCGTCCCGCTCTCTGCACAGATCGATGCAACAGTGAGTATTATATTTGCACATTATACATACTGATTTTTTTCATGAGATCAACTGTCTTTGGCCCTGTTCCCACCTGGTATTAACATCCGGCCTGAGTGATGCGAGCACAAGTGGACAGCCTTAAAAACAGGTGGGAAAGCACCCGAGAAGCACTTGAGATCCGATCACTCACACCACATTTGGAGGCGGTCTGGGCCACATGTGGCCACACTGTTTTAGCAGTGGGAACAGCAGTCCGTCCTGGGCCACATTGAAGGACTGCCTACTAAACTGACATCTTCTGTGTAAACGAAAGTACAGAGCAGCCAGATTAGTTCGTCATTGTTCTTTTCTTGCCAGTGTGAGTGAGATGCATAATCAATTATCTTGGTTAACTGTGGAGGCTAAACTAAAATCTAGTCTTTTGTTGTTCATGAATAGGGTAATTTCGAATAATACAACCACCTAAATTCTTTCGTAATAAATCAATATATAGTGGTTTTCGTCATGAGTGTGTGACACGTCACATAAGCATGGGCCTTCTAGTTGTACCATGTCCACAAACAAATTGTATGAAGAGAAGTGTTCTCTGTAGAGGTTCTTCAGTCTTCCCCACCAACATCAGACTGATCAAAAATAGATACTCCTTCAAAAAGTCACTAAAACAAAAATTGATGTATTACATGTAAATTTAGTTGTTGCTGCTTTGGAACCTTTTTGTCAACTACGTATTGTTGGAATGAAATTAGTTTGTAACAGTTTTGGTAATGTTTCTATTACATCTTACCGTTATGTACTGGGTCATGTCTGAAGTCTTTCATTTTCTCAGTTCTTGGGCATTATTTCAAAGTTTGCACTGCATTTTATTGTCTTTTGATAGTGTGATTTTTAAATTGCTATGTTTTTATTGTTGTTATTGTGTGGACCCCAGGACGACTAGCGACCACCATGTGGAAGCTAATGGGGATCCAAATAAAGAATGAAGTACGTACTCATTCTCTCATCAATGACATATTAAAGTGCGAAACAAGAAGCGGTTGTGCGGTGATGCTCCACCTTACAGTTATTTTAGTTTGTCCTATTAGTTTTGAGCCTCTGAAAATGGGAAATCAGAAGTGGAGACGCATGTTAGTGCCAGAAAAACTTGTAGATAAGCGATTGTTTGTTTTTAGCTGGATTGTTACAGTGTTTGGGTGTCAAAGTATACAACTTAGATTTGATGTTTAGTTTATTTTTTTTAAAAAGAGAGTAAAATATGTTTAATTTGTTTTGCTATAAATTATGTTTTTTATATTTTTTAAAAGGGTAAAATAATGCTTTGGGAGTTTTTGAGTTGTTAGCAGCAGCTCATTTTGTGCTTGTATGACAACAAAACAAAACAACACTGCATTCATCTGCATTGCATGAAATCAGTGATGATGGGAGTCTTTTCTTAGACTTAAATTACATGGGCAAAATCTTCAGGTAAATCGCATTGCACATTCCATATCGACATGTTGTGATTGTGATGAACCATTAACCTCTTTGAAATATTCAGATTAAAAAAGGGTTCAAGAGGAAAGCAGAAGTGACACCCTCTGCCACCTCAATGAACACCTACAGCGACGTCTCATCTACTGGGGATTTTTTGGCACCTTGTAAAGTATCATCCAGGCGAGGCAGCAGCAGGCCCATCAAAGCTCCAAAGAAAGACTTGCCCATTTGTGAGGGCAAGAAGGCCAGACTGTCTGAGCAGCTGAGGTACTGCAATGACATCCTGAAGGAAATGTTCTCCAGGAGACATTACGCATACGCATGGCCCTTTTACACCCCTGTCGACGTGGTTACTTTGGGCTTGCACGACTATCATGACATCATCAAGCAGCCTATGGACCTGGGCACCATCAGGGTAAAATTAATACGATGATGTTGCATAATGGGAGTATTTGACATCATTTTCGGTCATTTCAAAACAGTTCTCCTGACCAAGTGTTATTTCCTCAGAAAAAAATGGATCAGCGAGAGTATTCAAATGCAAAGGAATTCGCTGCTGATGTCCGACTGATGTTCTCCAACTGTTACAAGTACAATCCACCCTCGCATGAGGTGGTCTACATGGCAAGAAAACTGCAGGTACAGATTGATTTCTGTTGTTGTTGTTGTTTCATAAAATCAGCAAGGCAGGATTAGAGGGATACACCAACTTTTTCTAAAATTTTGTTATTTGCCTTCCTCCGGAGTTCCAGACAAGAGGATAGATACCATTCTTGGGACTGTGCGTGCAGTGACAAGGAAGAGACGGGCAGAGCTTGTCCACTGCTAATTAGCTTAGCTCAAACACTGGTAGTCATTGGGAAGTGCTAGCCTTCCTCCACTTAAAGTCATCAGATTAAACTTTCCAACTACGCTAAACGGTTTTGTGTGCTTGTTGTGGCGTTATGTTATTTTTAGACTCTGATTAGCACTTTATGTATTTCTTCTTCTGCTGCTGCTGTGTAGTGGCACATATACGCCCTACTGTTTACTTCTGGTATGTTTTTGATTCAGAGTTATATAAAGTGTTAATCTAAGTCTGAAAATAATAACATTTAGAGCGGGAAACATTTAAATGAAAATGCAATAGTTTCATTATTGGTAGTGACAATTGTATGTGCTTAATTATTATTAGTAGTATTTAAATTAATAGCAGAAGTAGTGATGCCCCAGTTACAAAATTCAACTGTTATTTTCTTTTTATAATAAAACTTTGCTTACACACTTTAAAGTAGGCCTACTTTAAAGGTACTCTACATGACATTTTTAACATCCGTAAGTACAGTTGTGATAAACCATTAAAAAATTGCTTAAATATGAGTTTTTGTGGGGAAAGTAAGACTTGTCTTTATGCTTGTCAGACCACGCTGTTTCTTTTTTTGTTTTTTTATGATTGTTTGCAATGCTGTGTACTGTGGATTGGTTCCTGTGTTGCAGGACATATCAACCTTAAGAGCAAACACATGTTTAGTCTTAATTTTATTTCTATAGAGCTTGGGAACAACTTGAAACACGTTGCATTATGGGGCATGTCAGCCATTTTGGAAGCCACATTGGTCAATTCGCGAACATGTTTTTCTGCAACCCCCTGGCGCTGAGCAACACTCTGCTGTAGTGTGTGTATTTTCGTCTGGGGGGCGAAAAGATTCATGTAAACCCTACTGCCACTACAGTGAAACAAGAGATGTAGCTTCCAACATGGCCAATTTTACAGAATGCACTGCGGTGTGACGATACAATCTTGAACCCTTTTAACACTAAAAAAACAACATTTGTTTGTTCAATAGGAAGTTTTTGAAGCACGGTATCTGAAGATTTCCCAGGAAGCAGAGAGTTGTTCCAAACAGTATCAGAGGATAAACAAGGGAAAAAGAGACAAAGTTGAGAGTCTGTCGACCTCAACAAGTTCTGAATCTGAAAGCTCTTCGGAGGAGGAGAGGGCTTCGGAAGAAGTTGCCACAAAGCTAGCTTGTCTGAAGGAGCGGGTTGGTATTTACCACAAAAATGGCTTTTGAGAAATGATTCAGTCCAGTGCATTTGACCTAACTGTCTCATTGATGGCTGACTACACAGTTGAAAGCTGTCCGTGATCAGCTGAAGAAACTTTCTCAGGAGAAAACAAAGAAGACAGACAAGTTGAAAAAGGAGAAAAGGTCAAAAGAAAAGGAGATGGTCAGACTAAAGCACCAATCCTCAAAAAACATGGCCAACAGCAAGAGCTCTCCTTTGTAAGTGAGCCCCTGTTGATCTTTTAATATGGTTTGTATTTTATACTTTTATACCTTATTTTAAAATGTGCTACGGCTAACATGATGTTTCGTATGTGTTTCTAGAACTTGGAACAAACCAAATATTCATGGAGCCTTACCTTTAAAATGTAAGGATGAAGACTCATCCAAACCAGTGACTTACCAGGAGAAGAAAAAGCTGAGGTTCGACATCGACAGGCTGCCAGGTGACAAACTGGGCAAGTTGGTGGACATCATTCGTGCCCAGGAGTCCTCTCTGCAAGGTCACAGTCTCGAGGAAATCGAGGTCGACATTGAATCGCTTAAGCCGTCCACACTGAGAGCCCTGCAGAGGTTTGTAGCAGTGTGTCTGAAGAAATACAACAAGAACGTTATCAGTAAGTAAAGCTCAAATTTTATTAATGTTTCAACTTTTTTTTTTTTTTCCACCTAAACAGAAAAATTACCTTTGTAAGTTCTGCACACCTTATAATCTTTTCTGTCCTGCAGAAAAGAAGCTGGTGATGCCCACAGGAGGAATGCAGACTGGGAAACTGAAGAATGCTGAGAGATCTCAGGTTTACAGTAAAGAGCAGCGCCTGATAAAGAAAAAAAAGCCAGTAGGTAAGAAATGAATTTGATTAACAACGTCATCATCACAGCTACGAGCCCACATCTGTGGTGTTGCCTATAAAACTAAACGTTGTCTGTTTTTTAACAGTTAAAGTCGTGCCATCCCCTGACCTCAGCTACCATCCATGCCTCAGTGGAAGCAGCAGCAGCTCATTGTCCAGCTCTGACAGCAGCAGCAGCAGCAGCAGTCACACCAGCACATCTGAAAGCAGTGACTCTGAGTCAGGTTAGCTGCTCTCACCTCCCTTTGTTTTAGCCTTTCATTTTCTTCTTTTCTATTAAAACAAGAGATGACAAATGGGCACAGTTCTCCTGCTTACAGCTTACTCCTACATACCAAACCCTGTTTCTTTTCCCTTCATTAAATAGCACATTGTTTTAAACTTGAGCTATGACAGCACAATGCTGCAGTGGTTACCACTGTGCTTCATTCAAGATTTAAAGTGAACTCCGCCTTCGCCCATTGACAGCTGGGATTAGACGTTTTCACATGGCAGGAACCATTTTATTGCTCTAAGACACTCCCATTTTTATTGCATCTGCACTGTAGGAACTGTGAACTATCATAGCTCTTAGAACTGCAATTTGAGGAACTTTCACCTTCAAAGTAGGTACTTTCACAGCACATGAGGAACTATTGTGACAAAAGTGTATGTTGATTGGTTGAACTTAGGAGCCAGCACCAGCAACTAGCGTTTTTTTAAAAATCCAACAGCTGTGTAAACAAGACAACACTAAACACGAACCAGAGCTCACAATGAGATCGTCTTTGTTTTTTCGTTGTATCTTCTCTGAGTATTAAAGATGTTCAGCTTGAAATTCATGGTACATTTTCACCACGAACTAGACAAAAGCATGGACAGGTAATCCAGTAGCCTTCAATTGTTGTTGTTGTAAGTTGTGCAGAAGTTCAGTTTTAAGTCACATAGAAGTGACGTTAGAGGGTGACGTAAGGGAATCCTATTGGTGGTGCGAATGCCAACTGCAAAAAGCCCTTAACAGTTTATAGTTGACCAGGAACTGCCCCGTGGACAGTTCCTCTCAAAAGGTTCCTAGAGCTGTTTGGTCCAAAAACTTCCATTGACTCCAGTCCCCCGCTCTTTGTTTATTTCACACACACTTATAATAATTTGTCAACATAATCTATGCAATAATGTAAACCTTAGTTTTAGGTAAACATTTTATTATATTTTAAGTAATTGTTTTCTGTTTATGCTCTCATATGTATGGAAATTGTTGATTTTTAGAAACTGTGAATAAATAAGTTGAAGTTCATCACAGTTCATCGAAGTATCTGACATGAATACAGAGAAACATGGTAAAATGTTCTATATGAACAGTTTGGGGGGAAAGGTGTCACGTCTGCCTCTGTAGACTGTGAATTTCTGATGTTCACGCCTTTCAGTGCCAAAAAGACAGAAGCAGGGAAGTAAAGACCCTTGCCAAAAGGTTAACACAAAGGTAAATGCTTCCAGTTTTTGCTTATAGTCATTTAGTGTTTCATCGTGAGATGACTTTGGTGGTTACGATGCAGAGTAAGACTGTAATTTCTTCTTAAGTCAAAGGTGACTCATGCTGCCTGTAGTAAGCAGATTTCAGAGACCAAAGCTTCAGAGAAGACTTGTCAGCCTGCTCCTGCTGTGCCGCCATCGTCAGCTGACACCAAAGGCCAAACATCAGAGTGTGATGCAGACCAGACCTGTAATGAGCTGACCTTAGCCCCTCCAGGTACTGCTGATATTTGGTTCTCTTTGTCCCTTAATTAAGCATGAGTTAGGATGTGTCATAAAATGTACATTATTTCCACCTGCAGCAATTAACTTCATGTTACAGTTGAATTTCTTTAATACTAGAACGGCCATTTTAACCGTTACATACATGTATATGTCACATAACTTTGTTGAATTAAAAATTACAGTGCAGCTGGTCCCTGACTTTTCCTAAAAATTATGTATTTTCCTTTGAAATGAACTTTATACAAGTTCCACTAATGGCAAAGAAAATGTGATCATTTCAGCTTATTTCAGCCTGGTGCGGTCATAAAAGCCACACGGGCTTTGCCGTGGTTAAATTGATACATTTTCACATGGTGCAGTTGCAGCTTGGTTGCTTCACAACCATCATTGTCTCTGTCAAAAGTAAAACTAGTGAAACTCAAAGCAGCACGGGGCAGAGCTCACCTGCATCAGCTTATTAAATGAACTGTGGACATCTGTGAAAACTAAAAAAAACTAACGGCTACATCTAACTACAGTCTCTATACTCAAATGACACAATTCTCCCATCTACTCTCAGCAAAGCTCTGCCTCCTAGCACTGCCAGAATTGATACATTTTTTCACATTCTAGAAGCATTTTTTGAATTTTAGAAAGGATGCAGGCCAGTCAAAACTCTGGCGGTTTAGTCACAAGACAGTTTGTGACAGTTCCACTCCCCTGTCAATAGAGGGTGACACAGGAGTGGATTTTAAATCCTGCCCACTCCCACTGACTTTTTTTTCCCCCTGTCCCAATCACATGATGAATAGTGATTTTGATTCCATCTAGTGGGAATCCCGTGACCCACAGGATTCTTGAAAAAATGTCAGCCTCTAATGGATGTCCATTCTTTTACAAAATTTGTCTTCATCCTGTTTTTTGTAGCCGTTTGAACTTTCAGCGACCTTTGAGAACATCGATACCTCCCAGAAACTCTCGACTCAGCTTCTTTAGCTGGTGCCTCACATTGACATTTCTTATTGCTCCCTCACTGAATCATGAATGTTACAAAATCTTTTAATGAATCTTCACTGCTAATCACTAATCAGCTTTCTCATCATCCCATATGCTTACTATCATTCAGAGAACAAGTTCAGGAAGTGAAAACTCTGTTCTAAACAGGGCTGAGCAGGAAGTGAGGGATGAACAAACTACATCTAACTACATCTAGGCTTCTTCCTGCCTTCAGCTGATTTAACTGGTCACTGTTCTTTCTTTCTTGATGTTTGTCACAGTCAACACCTTGCCTCTCACATGTTATGACACAGTGATGGTAATTCATAATGTTTACATGGATTGATTTAACTCAAATATTGACCTTATTCTAAATAAAGTCCTTTTCACACAAGATTAGTATTACCTCAGGACCTCATGTAATTTAGAAATTACCCCGTGATGTACAAAAAGTCTTTAATTCTCTCAACTTTACTAAAGTCGTCGCCTGGATATGATTGAAAATGTCACATCCAGTCTTTATGATTTTAGTTGTCAGTACTAATTGAAAAGGGTGGTCCCTAGGCCGGGGCGTTAATGTTGCTAATATTTAAAGGCTACCACATTAATACTATGAGCTCTAGAAAGATGAAAATATGTTCCTTATGCGCAAGTCATCCATCCCTGAATATTTAGAGATTTCGCTCTTCTGGTGGATTTAATTGGCTCCTTCTGAGAAGAAAAGCAAGCCGACCGTTACTGATTTTGCACCCAGAATGCTGTCAAACTTCATTGTTTTCAATGCAGCCTCTGTGTTTGTCACTAAGAAAAGGTTGGAAAAAGGCGTGCACTGAAAAAAAACAAAATACACCCTTAAATTACGACGATTTGCACGGATACATTATCAGGTGACCTCTGTGTTTGCCGAAATATGGTCGGTAATTTGCCTTGGAATTTCTACTTAACAATTTACTTACATGGCCAGTCCGCACAGGATTAAGATCACAGACGTCCTCCACAATTACTACAAATTGCCAAAGGTCTTCATGTAATACTAGTCCCGTGTGAACAGGGCTTAAGACAGCATTTTGATAAGGTGTTTACATAAGTTGCTTGTAGAATGCATCAGTTTGAATGGTAATGCAATTAAGCACCATAACACTTGTGTCGCAAAATGCAGCAAAAACTCCAACACCACCTCATATTGTGATTAAGGTGTTCACATGCAATAACCTGAAATTCAGGTTATTGACAGATATTATTCAGGTACTGAAAAACATCTGAATATTTCACACATCTTAACCTGAATATGATTTTATCCTGGTTAAGCCAATCAGAAAATCCTGTTTACATGGAAGTATCTTAATCAGAGTATCAGCTTTACTGCATTAATATTGAAATATTGTCTGTCTTTTCCTGTTTGACAGATTTATCTGCTCTTTTGTCCCCAATGGCATCTCCATCAGTTCTGCTGGACTGGGCCGCCCCCCGTTTTGAGGTAAATCAGTTTTTGTGATGACTCTGGTCCTGGATTTGAAGGATCTGTATCGTAATAACATCACACAGGTCAGTTGATTTATCTGTAAAGATTCTGTGTCATTTTTGCCTTAGTGTTGACCTAATATGTCACTACGTAGTGTTGACCTAATATGTCATTACGTAGTGTTATTTAACCTAAAACAAGAGCTGCTGAGTACATGTTATACATTAGGCAAAGTTGCATTTACAGAGGACTTTCATGTCTGAACTCAACGTCAACCAGTTTTCACCATTTTATGGTAGATAAGAAGAAATCTGCAGAATGAGAGCAGCACAGTTTACTTTTTGTTCAGGCAGGAAAAAAAAGTGCAAATATAAATTAAATGTTCTGAATCAAAAGTGTTTCTCTCCATTTAACAGGATTAAAAAATTCCGCCAATATATATATATATAATAATCATAGGAAGTATTCAAGATCTGTCATTGCAAAGAAAAGTTCCAAAGGCAACATGATCTGTGGTTGCAGTCCTGCAACTGTAACCATGTTATCTTTCCAGTGCATATCCGTGGTACTTTTATCCTGAGTGTATGTCAGTCGTAGTGGACAGTATTTTAAAATGCTGGCTGTTTAAAGAAGGAACGAAAGATTTTAAATGTTAAAACTCATTCTTTCTTCAGGGCCCAGTGTTGTCCCCTCTGAGAGAGAGCCCCCTGCTGTCCAAAGATGACTCAAGTAAGGCACAAGAGGACGCTCATGTACCTAAACAAGCACTATAACTGTGACAGGAACAATAATGATGTCAGCATCCACACTGATGAACAATAACCCTCTGTAAACAGCAGCGCAGAGCGCACATCAGAGACTGCATCAGCACCAAAATGACATTTTTTTCATGTGTAATTTGGAGCCTAATATTACACTTTGAGTATTTAATTAGTTGTAAACCACAGTAGTCAAGACTGAATTATTAGAGTAATGTTAGAAATGTTTCCTAAATACCATCAGTTAACTTAAAATCTGATTTTATTCAACACAACATATCACCTGCTGTGAAAACAATCATGAGATGCTCACCTGAACTTTTTTTAATCCAAACCTGTGGATCCTCTGCTTGTATTGTTTTGCACACGTACAAACGAAGATTCAGCATGACTTATAATTGTCTTTCTTTACCTCTGTTCTGCAAAATACATAAACACTGAATACATCCATCCAGCCATGTAAGCACCCTCTTGTGCCATAAGTGGAAAACAACACATCTTCATGTGTGCTACGATTTTGATTGGCTTTCGGTGTTTCTTTCCTTCATCAAATCACTCTGAAAGTGAGCCCAACGACATCGTTTGCCACTGTTGTTGTCATTACAGTTGTATTGTGGACTCTGTCATCCACTTGAGTTGGAACCATTTTTAAAACTATCGTAGTTAGTTATCTTATTCATGGCGGACAGAACATTTATTTTCAACGTGATTCTTCCAGATTTCAGATACCCGGAGGACCTTCCTGACATTCATGTCCCTTGCAACAACACAGCAACTAAATCTGCTGAAGAGGAAAAACCACCAATTCCCAAAAAGGTTGGCGCTGACTACAGAGTTTACTCTTGAATTGAAATTATAGGATTTTTAAACTGAGAACAAGGATAGTTTTGGTTTAGTTAGCTGTCACATTTTTTGCATGAAACTATACCTTAGTAGGGACATTGATTATATGAAAATTTAAAAAATATCCTTTAAAAATCTCAACTTAATGACCCATAAACACTTTTATCATTTCAATAGAAAAAATGTCATCACTGTGTACCCGTTCCATACTTATATCATGTAGTTCACCGTTTTGCCACTAGAGAGCATCAAAGTACTATACGTCACAAATAAATGCAATGAAATGTTTTTCCATACTGTTGATGCCAGGCATAAATAAAGGCAGTTTATGGATCCTACTCAGTAACTCCTCCTCCCACCATATTCAGCGCTGACTACAGGTCTGTCTTGTATAGGACATTGTTCTGAAGAATGCTGAGTCTTGGGCAAAACTGGTGAAGCAGTCTGTTGCTCCAGCTGCAATCAAGTCCTCTAAGGAAAGCTTCCAGCAGTTCCGTAAAGCTGCCATAGAAAAGGAAGAACGTGAGAAAGCACTGAAGAAGAAACAGGTGGAGGAAAACAAGGAAGGGGAAAAGATCAGGTACTCAGCTGACATATTCAAATGGCTTTAAAATTTAATTACTGTCCTTAGATTGGGTGTAAAAGATGCCGAGAACACATTGTTTGGCATCATTCCGAGCATCCAAATCATTGTTGTTAGAAGGATGCAGAAAATTCAGCGCAGAACGCGTCGCAATAAAGTAACACAAAAAAAAGAACATTATTGAGTGCTGGCATTTGTAATGGAAGCCGAAAGAGGCCGTGGTCACTACTATCTTTTTTTCATTCCGTTATCTTGAGATCATGGAATAATCATCTCATTATCACAGGATAACAGCTTGTTATCTCATGAAAATGGGATAAATTAATGCATTATCACGAGATAACAGAACTTGTTTCTCGTGATGACAGGATAACAGTCTGTTTTCAAAATTAAAGGTTCCTTCCTCTTCCTCTTTACTAATAATTTTTATCAGGTATCAGGATTGTCGCCAGCACCTGCATGTAGATGCCTCTTGGCACCTGTAAGTAGCTGAAAATGTCACATAACGGAATATCTATTAAACAACGCTTACTGTTCACTTATGAATCCTGCCTGACAGTGGCAGTGACCTTGAAGGGCCAAATCTGTGTGATCAAGAACCAGACACTTGCTTTCGATTTCTCCATAAGTATCCAGTGATCTCGAGATGAAAGCTCATTATCGTGTGATAACCAGTTAAATTGTCTCATTATCACAGGAAAATTAGTTTTTTAATCTTGTCATAACACATTATTTTATCCCATTATCACGGGAAATTGGCCTTGTTCCTGTGATAAGGACATGATTATTTCGTGATCTCGAGGTAACAGAATGAAATAAGATAATAGCGACCATGGTCACTCGGCTTCCATATTTTGTGACTTTTGGACATAAGTTAGTAGATGTTTTTGTTTTTGAGTGTGCTTGCACCCGGACTTATACCTGAATTAAAGCAAAACTGCACTTTTTTGGGATTTTAGCCTACCTTTCCAAAGTCCCGATATAAGACAAGAACATAGATGTCTCTCCCTTCTCTGTGTGTTCAGGTTGCTAGATACCCGCCCTGCGCGAGCAGTTTTGCACATTCAATAGAAGTAATAGGAAGACACCTTTACCAGGGTCTAAAGCCTCTAAAACGCATCCAAAAATCTCCAGCATGCTCCATGTACATGTTGTGACAGTGCATATTCACCACGCTATCAAGACTTTGTCATTGTGGGTAAAAATACTGAGGAACTAGTTGTCTGGGCGTAGACTGTGATGTGTCACAGGTTACTTGCACATTCATCACACTATTAAATAATATTATTTTCTTC
>JAQFJA010000021.1:28473551-28485052 GCA_029874485.1 Naso brachycentron
CGTCTTCCTGATAATTACATCATTGTCCACTTTTTCCCTTGAGGCTACACTCGCTGATAGTCCTCCAAACAAATTGTATTGTTCTATTGTGTCCCTGAAATAGCTCAGCTCTCAGCGTGTTGTGAACTCTGTATGTAAATGTCTTTGTTTCTTCTGTCCACTCAGGAGTCTGGCCTCAGGTTTCACTATGTTGCTGCTGGAGAGCGAGGGAAGCCACTCATGCTGTTTTTACACGGCTTCCCTGAGTTCTGGTAGGTCAAAGGGAAACCAGGTGGGGGGGGGGGGGGGTAACACTATTACTGTAGCTTCACTGCACTCAGCTGCAGCGGACAAACAGATTAGAGAGATTATGCTTGTTCAGTCGTTTGGTGTTTGTTACATCGGTCACCCTTTTAAAATTTCCCCTGAGTGTGAGAAATCCGTGAATGTAATGTTTCAGCTTTACTGTTAAATCTCTGCAGTCTGACTCCAAAAACAAATCCACTCCAGCAAGGAGTCCTCATTCACAGACATGATTTTTGCTGTTGGGGGAAAAAAAAGGCTCCACAGCATTCAAGATCTCTTCCTCCTGATGTGAAATGAAAAACGCTCGTCGACCGGGGCCGTAGAGGTTGTCAGGAGCTGTAAGCTGGTCCATATCCTCTGACAGGACAGGGATTAATTAACAGCGGAGGAAAGCTTTTTCTGCTTCACTTGCCATATTCTTGATAGAAATGATGAACTGTGCTGAGAGTGACATGGTTTGAAAAGAACTCTTCACACTCCTTTAGAATGTGCTAATTCCTTCTTAGAAAATGGGAAAGAGGAGTGTGTATGTGTGTGTGTGTGTCAGAGGGAGGGTGGAGGGGTCTGAGGGGCTGACTTCGCTTTAAACCTCATCTATATTCTAAGATCTGAGGGTTGAGAGGCGAGATGTTATACTGACTCATCAGATTCACAGTCAGGGCTCTGCAACTTGCTTCCTCTCGCTCGTCAGCAGAGGAGGAGGAGGATGAGGAGGAGGAGGAGGAGGATTTCAGTCCTGATGAGGAGCCTCTACAGCAGACAAGATCTTCAATTAGGAAGTCATCCCAGTGCAAATGATCAGTGGGCGGATTAGAATCTAAAACAGTTTCTATTATGCTGAGGTGACCTTCACTCAGCTGGAAAGAAAGCTGAGTGCACACTTTTGTTAGTTTGTAAGAATCTCAAATTTGTACAGCGTAAGTACTTTTAAAGGAGCACTCCAACGATGTTGCACATCAAGTTCAGTTTAATTGTTATGCAGAGTTGTACGAAACCCACTGAACACAGATGCATACAGTGTTAAGTGGCTCTAAAGGGGGATTTTTAAAGTCTGAAAAGTGCCCCCTGTGATGTCATCAGAGTAATTTGGGTTTGGGCTTGGAGACTCTAAATCAGGGGTGTCCAAACTTTTCTCAAAGAGGGTCAGATTTGGTAATGTGAAAATACCAGAGGTCCAGCGGTCCCCCCTGACATTTATTTGAACCATAAAAGGTAAAAGGTTTGCCATGTTTAGCAATTAGCATGGCCACCTCCTAGCTTGCTTTGGTGGTATTTTCATTTGACTCACAGGCCCTGATGAAGAATCGCTGTTGTGAGGCTGTGAGGCCCTGATAGTTTTTTTGTATGCATTAGCATGTTTTGTCTGGTAATGTCTCTTTACACTGAATTTCTTAAATGCAGCAAGAGCCTCTTGGCAAATTAGGGGAACACAATTGTTTCGTTTTTCAGTGAAAAGTATTGTTATTTCCATCCCTCCTGGACGCGGCAGCCCTCAACATCAACTTCCCTCCTCTTATCTACAGTCACCATGGCAGAAATTTGCTGCTAGGGGTCTCAGTATGGGTCACACGGCCAGGCGAGGTTACACGGTGGTGCTGCCACCATGGGGTGAAACAAGAAATTGTATTTGAAACTGCATGATTTATTGATTCTGTTTGACAGTGCTGATGGGCCATACATAATATATTTTAAGACAGAAGCTGTGGGTCGCATAAAATCTGCCTTGGTGCCGTGATTGGCGTCCGTGCCGGACTTTGGACATATCTGCTCTAAATGTTTCACTGAAAATCTGTGTTACAAACTGGGAAGTTAGAGTTGACAGACATGTTTCATGCAGATAGGTAACAATGAAAGATGCAATTTAATTGCATTATGGGGAATGTAGGAACCCTAATTTTGGGGGTGTGACCCCATTGTAAGGCCCCAAAGTTATGGTATCTTGACACTTATTTTTTAGGCAAAGCAAGGCAAGTTTATTTGTACAGCACATTTTAACAGGAAGGCAATTCAAAGTGCTTTATGCATTACAAAAGGATATAAAACACAAAAGAATGAAAGGCAACATAAAAAGACACTTAAAATACAAGTAAAAGAGTTAAATTGGATGTAAGAAGAATCTAAAATAGAAGAAGACAGAAAAAACAGGAGACTTAAAGTTTAATTGGCCTCTTTAAGTATGAAAATATTTAAAATTAAATAAGCCATCTTTGCATGTGTTTGTGTGCCTCAGGTTCTCCTGGCGCTACCAGCTGCGTGAGTTCAAGAGTGAATTCCGTGTGGTGGCCATCGACATGCGGGGCTACGGCGAGTCTGACCTGCCGCTCTCCGCCGAAAGTTATCGCTTCGATTACCTGGTGACTGATGTCAAGGATATTGTGGAGTACTTAGGTGAGGAAACACAGGAGAACTATGAGTCTGTTATCCTAAAATAACTCCCAGGGCGGATGCTGTTTTGACAGTGTCTCAACTCCAAAATAAATTTGTTTATCAGTCTCATACCGTGGACAGCCCTCGAGCCTGTAGCACGGCATGACAAACTCCCTGTGACTCATTCTGACTGAACATGGGACACAGTGCAGATACGGAGCCTACAGCCTGCTGACTGCATGCTAACACAAGCAGGAAGCCAGCCTCAGGCTGTCTGCACACACCAGCATCCACTAATGATCATCTGGCCAGGATAACATTTTTTGCTCTTTTACTGGCGAGCACATCACAGTTTTTTCTGTTGCTTTAAATGTGGCAGTATTTCTGTATAATATAACCTTTCTCAGAATTGAAATGTCACCAAAGCTTTGCTAATGACTCCAAGTAAAGTAAATGGAGTCTGAGAGCTCTATCTTTGTTTTCTCCTTCACACCTGTCACCTCAGATTCAAGTGTGTTCTGCTGCCGTTTCAGGACTAATTATAAGATAACTGAAGTAATTCAGTTGGCTATGTCTTGATTTTGCTACACATACACACCGTCCTTTCTTAAAGAATAATCCTGGTTTATTAAAACTTGGGTTTGATGTTTGTAGTTTGGCAGTGATTCATAGCCTGGAAACCAGCTGAATCTGCAGAATCTGTTGCATTTAAATTAATGTGTATCAAGAAGCAAACTACACTGTAATCACATGAATAGCTACAGTGCAAATATAAACAGTAGATCAATTACTGTGTTCCGCATGATAACATTTAACGTCCCAACAACCTCCATAGTCTCATTCAGCCACTTGTTAGTAACCGCCTTTTTAAAAGGAGCATACCAGTCTATTTTTTGACTTCTCACCATTAGCAGAGATCGCCCCATTTTCTACCTCTTTTAATCCATTTTCTGTCGTTCTGAAGTAGCCAAAGAAACTGTGCTGAAGATACAGCCATGTTAGCACAGGTGATGTATATTGTGTGAGAAAAGAGACGTAGTTCACTAAGTGGTTTCACAAAAAAATATGTAGTACTTTAAGTTGCAGTTAGTAATTTCTGCTAACTAGCAAGCTAATGTTAGTTGTAGCATGAGACGCAACTCGGCCGCGTCCATTTTTGCCGGCTTGCATTTTACTTTGTTTGTTGTCGCTCTCTCTCTTAAGTCCAGTTTAAACTGAGACGAAACAGTTGCAGGGAAATTTACAGCGGAGTAAACCGGTCCATCCCAGCTCGAGCTCGAGCCACCTTATGGTGTGGCGTGCAGGCACTCTGTTGTTGGCAGAGACGAGTCAGAACACGGCAAGCTAATCAGCTTGTAGTGATGTTACCTGTCACCAAGAAGTGCAGACTGGCTATTAAGGACAGAGAGTACAGAGAGCGTCACTGATTGGACAAATGTAACAGTAGCGATAAGATTTTATCCAATCCTGAACACAGAAGCATGATGGGAAAACACAGATTTCACGATACTCTCAGACCACGTCACTTACTAATAGCTGTTTGTTTGTATTATGACATTTTTTCCAAATAGAACACAAAAAGTTGTAGATGTTTACCCCAAAGTTACCTACTGAAGCTTTAACTATCTTCACGACAAACTGCAGCTTTAATGATTTGTAAATTTGTCTTCAAAAAGTGACAAACATCATACTTGAGAATAAGGGAACAATTTAAACAATATGGAAAAATAATTTGTCTTTGACTGCTGAACAAAACTTTCCTGAATAAGATCCCATGGACGGGAAGTAGACGTGCGGGACATAGGCACTCTGTAAGCAATTCATCCCTCTAACGAGAACGTCTGCATTTATTTGGTCAAAAATTGCTGAGAGAAAGAGAGAGGGGGGAGCGGTGAGTGATGGAGATGAAAGTTATTATGCCTGGAAAAATAGCTGCCATCCTAGCACAAATATTAGTGTGAAGAGGGATTTTGATACAGACATTCTTTCTAACTAACATTTTCACATATTTTTAGCTACTTTATATAACGTTTATTGAATATGGACAAAATGTCAACAAACAGGATATCTCATAGATAAAGCTATTTTGGAAAAAATGGTCGGAGTTTATGTTACCTATGTGACTGATTCTGACAAACGACAATGGGGGCGGGTACTGGCAAGGACTTCCTAATGCAATACGCATCACGAGACATGGGTCACAATAAGATGTAGCATATCACGAAAATAATAATGCATTATTGCCCAGAAATGGGGACTTGTGCTTGAGACTTGGACTCAAGTCGCACTCAAGTCACACACACAGTGACTTGAGACTTGAATTGAGACTCGACCTCAAAGACTTCAGACTTGACTCAGACTTGAGGTTTGTGACTACTGAACAATCTTTTTTGTTTTTTTTTAGCAGTAACAAGGTCTGACGAGCTAAATCTTATTCCTCTCTTGCACATGCGTCGTTACCCATGTGCGATCCTTGCTATTGTCTGTAATACACTACATGCTTTGAATTCCATACATATAGCTATGCTGTGCTCTGAGCAGACTGACTGATATGCAGCACATGAACGCTCATTACCACCATAGAAGACTTGAGACTTGACTTGGACTTGCGCTCAAAGACTAGTGACCATTTCTGTTATTGCTGCATTGATTCTTTGAGCACAGCCCTAAAGAACAATGACATGTAGTAACGCTGAGGTCAGACTACAAGATAATTTTGTGTTAAAATGTTCACTGTGTCAGATTAGGCGATTAAAGAGCATTTGCACTCTTACCCTGTCATGGCCCAGAGACATGACAGACTACCGTCGCTTCCCAATCAGTCATCGTCTTCAGCTGACAATATGCGTGACGTCACCGATAAGAAAGCACTCGCCACTGACTACTGCTGCTGACAAGCTGTCGTGGGAGGTGAACAAAAAAATCAGACATGCTAGTCTTTCTGTCATTAGGTCATGAGGCGTCCTAGATGCAGGATTGGTTATCGTCCAATATGACACAATATGCGAGATAAAACAATTGATTGTCTCGTCTGATGCTCATTGATTCTTTCTGAGCCTATCCAAAGCTCTACGTCTTCCCAGTTGGGCTATTATCCGGCTGATATGGTGTAGTCTGACCTCGGTATAACACTGGTCCTTTTTGACACGTAAGGGCTTCACAAATCACAAGGGATGTTTAGTGATGTGTTTTATGTTGTAGGTCAAAACATGAAGGTCTCCTAAGCTTGTCAACAAAGGAACTGGAGGGTCAACATAACTCATCTCTTGATTATAATACTCATTCTTGTGTTGTCTGTTTGGTCCATTTTTATTTTTAGAAATATTGAGTAGTGCTTTAAATGCTACCACAAATCTGTTATTCGTAACCTTGTGGAAATCCAGCCCAGAGGCCCCACGATGGCCTTTAAATATTCTCACGTGGTTTTAAAACACATTCCTTATGCAAAATTTACTTGTGAGAAAGTGCGTCTGTGAAAGATCGAACGTTGATGCTTGTAGCTTCTCGCATTCTTCCAGCTGTCAGTGTTGAAGCTTTAACAGGCTTTCGGGAGCTAAGTACTCAATGATGCATATTACTGTGCAAATGATTCACTTAATGGTCATTTCCGTGGAAGTGGGAGGTTTCATTGATCATATCATAACTGCTGCGCTCTGATCTGTTATTGGACTACAGAGCCCTGTTAACACCAATATTTAAAACCCACATGTTCCACATACACAGTCAGCTGGCTAATGGTCCTACACCAATCATATGTTTGGCCTTTAAATGTGCAGAGCAAGGAATATTGATTCTTTTTGGTCAGCACCCAGAACAAGCAGATGAAGGCTGACAGCAGAAACAGCCGCAGCCCGCTGTCTTTTTCCAAAAGCAGCTCCCACACTTAAATATATGATATTACCTTAATTAGTGTGTGTGATTTCAACGTTGAGATTAGGCCTGCTAGTATGATTCATACCAGTGGGTGTGAATGGTGCCAGCACAGGTACAGGGATGAGTTTGTTGGGGCTACAGCAGTAATGTGATCTGAATCCTTTAGATGAATGTCTGACCTTGGTCTGCATTTGGCTGTTTGTCATGAAATACATCCGTCTGATGGGTGTAAATGGCCTCTGAGGGAAGGAGCCAGCAATAAAGAAGCGACAACAGTATTGATTTTCAGGCACCGACATGCTTTAATAAACACATCAGTATCAACATCCAGCCTCTGTTAGAATTGATAGAAAGCTGTCTTCTACTATAATGAAAAAGCACTGATTTATGTGCATTTACTTTTCTTTTCAAGGATACAACAGATGTTGTCTTGTTGGTCACGACTGGGGCGGGACCATCGCATGGCTGTTTGCCATTCACTACCCAGAGATGGTGACTAAACTCATCGTCCTTAACTGTCCCCATCCGTCTGTGTTTGCAGGTATGAGTTTATTATTTGCAAACAAACGCATCCTCAAACGTTGTTCTTTATGTTATCTTTATTGGATTATTACCGTAATTATTGCCATTAATTAGGAAGTATTCTTACTTCAATTTCATGTTTGCGTCCATCTGGCAAATCTTCTTCTGCCTTAAGGGGGAGATGATGAGGAGCTAATTACGGAAGGCTCATGTGAAGCTGGAACAGCAGGTTTAACTGGTGCAAACAGAGAAGCAAAGTCATTGAGATTTGTCACGTCCACGACCACAAATGACTTGGCCTTTAACTACCATTCAACAACTGAGCTCTCCTCCCTTCCTCCTCTTTCCTCTCATCTCTTCCAGATTACACTCTGCGTCACCCGAGCCAGCTGCTGAAATCCAGTCATTTCTTTTTCTTCCAGCTGCCTCGCTTCCCGGAGCTCATGCTCTCCATCAATGATTTCAAGGTGGTCTCTTATGTGTGGGCTTAAACGGTTTCAAGGTCAAAGTCGTGTGTGTGTGTGTGTGTGTGCGTGTGTGTGTGTGTGTGTGTGTGTGTCTTATGCGTGCATGCATGTGTGTTCATGTGCATGTGCATTGGTGTATGTTGCATGTTGTTCAGTGTCAGGCTAATTTTAGTGTTTGAATGAGTACATTAAAAATAACCTGCTGTGAAAGAGGTTAGGAAACAAAAGGACCAACTAATCTTATAGGAAATGTTAAATTATAGATTATTAGCAGATATATATTATTGATTAATTCTATAGATTAATAATACCATTTTATATTCTTCTTAGTAGCTTTAAAGGACCAGTATTACTACGTGTCACTGTCTTTAGTCAACACTGGCCACATAGGTTACATAAACCCCGCTCATTTTTTCCCAGAATAGCTTTATCCATGAGATATCCTGTTTGCTTACATTTTGTCCATATTCGATAAATGTAAAAAGGAGCTGAAAATGTGTGACGTTAGTTAAAAAGAACGTCCGTATCAAAATCCCTCTTCACACTAATATTTGTGCTAGCACTTGTAAGGAACTATTTTTCCAGGCATAATAACTTTGGTCTCCCCAGCCCCCGGCTCCCCTCTCTTTCTCTCGCTCAGCGATTTTTGATCAAATAAACACAGATGTTCTCTTGAAAAGGGTGAATTATCTATACCTAGCAACTTCCACGTGTCCGACAGCATTTCCATATCCTGTGTCAACATGAATGGCAGTCAATAGGCTTTAAAAATGCGGTCTGAGATCTTCTAAAGCAAACATATGGCCACATTTGAACAACAGCATTTGTAGAAGATAGGGGGCGATCTCTGCTCATGGTGACAAGCCAAAAATAGACTGCTGCCATGCTACGTTCCTTTAAAAGGGGCGGTTACTAACAACGGAATTATGCTGAGCACAGAAACCAATCTGCTTTTTAGTTTGCCAAAATTAGACGAGTATGGTCGTTTAACTAAAATTATTCAGCATAATTTATTAGTGGATTATTGTACAATAATGATATGAGTCTCTAAAGGAACTAGTGACAAAAGGTGTTCAATAAATATAGTTGATTAGAAGTTTAAGGTATCAAACAGATAAGAGGAGAGGGATCCAGCACACTATCCGATACTTGCAAAAAAGTTTATTAAATATACAACATTTTGGTCCTGTGGACCTCCATCAGGTAAACAGTGAGACAAAGGGACCTTCAACACATATAAAGGCTAAACCCTCTAGAAAGAGGCCAAGCAGGTAGTAGGAGATGTGAGGCAATTAGTTCCACAGTCTGTGTCGATCTAACCAATTAGCTGGGGTATCACACTCTCAACAATGGACAGGGTATCTGTCATCAAAAAGCCTTTTAATCAAGTTTAAAGTAGCAAAAATGGATATGCACAAATACTTCATACTTTTGTACAGTACTTTAGCAGATGTAATCACTTCCTGTCCACCACTGTTTCTGACCCTCTTGGAGTTTTTAGAAGTAAAAGCGCAGCATGAAATGCTGTCGAGCCAGCAGTAAGTCAGGGGGGCAGAGCTGTGGCTGAAGGTCATGAGAGCTGATTTCACCACTGAAGGAACTTTTCTGACTCATATTTCAGTGATGTGGACGTCCCTGTAAATGTTTTCTGGATCAAATTGTACCAGCTGCAGAAATTCACCCCAGTATCTGCTGCTGTCTCTGCTGCAGGCTCTGAAGGCCTTGTTCACCAGCCGCAGCACAGGAATTGGAAGGAAAGGCCGATGGCTCACTGCAGAGGACCTGGAGGCGTATCTGTACGCACTGTCACAGCCGGGAGCTCTGACTGGAGCCCTCAACTACTACAGGAATGTCTTCAGGTGGGGAAAAGTTCTCTCACTGAAAGATGGATTATGTCACAATTTTTTATTTATTTATTTTTTTAAAGAAATTTTATTCAGAGATTTAGAAATATCAGAAAACAATAAAAGAAGCAAAGCGGCAATACGAAATCACTCATTGTAAGTAAAAGTTCTGAATTTAGAATGTAGTAACAAACGAGAGAAAGTTTCTCTTTCAAAACAATGACACAATGTTACCAGCCTCCATATCAGATGAAAATCTTTGTTAGTGACTCAGACAGAAATGTTCACGGACGAGGTTATGAAGTTTGATTCACATTACATTTAGTCACATTTGCTGACTTCCTTCCTTACTTTCTGACTGCTGTTACCCCGGAAGTTAGAGACAAGAGACAGAATTAATTCCAATTTTTAAAATCCCAAATGCATAGACGTTTCTTAGAGATCATAAGATGAAAATGTTAATTATATATCAAGTAAACTTATGCATGTATTATAAGTAAAATATAGCCTATCAATAATACTTAATAATATCAAAAAAGTTCTCAAAAATCAAAAATGCAACCCTCTTTTATTAATATACTAGTATATTTTCTTAGATTCCAATTACTTGTATATATGTTATATATTTTGCACCCTGTTGTTTAGTTTAATTTTTTTTTTTAAAGGCATCTTATCGTACAAGCATTATACAGCAGCTACTGCAGTAGGTACCCTGTTGCCATGGGAGACCATTTCCCTGTTACTGCAGCACTTTGAGTATGTTTAGGTTAGTTTGATTATAGTTGATTATTCTGCATATGATGTGTTCATTTAAATACTTTATCAGTTGAGTGCTGTGCATATACAGAGCATGCATTATGGTTTTTTTCAGTGCAAATTTAGTAGTGCCATCTTACTGTCAGAGCTCTAAAGGAACAGAACACTGAACCTGTCCCTCAGTCAAGGCCACAAGCTGATAAATATTTATATTGACATTCTCCTTCAGTCTTGCATGTCAGAGTGACAAGCTGGACGTGAGTTGACGCCACAGATCAGATCAAACAAAGTATCAGTGCAGCTTTTCTGACATGTGAACTGTACATGCATGGCTGAGCGCACCATCTGCTGCCTCCTCAATGAGTTATCTCAGAATAGCTTTTATATGCTTACGTAAAAGAAATATCACTGACCCATGCCCAATTAGTTTCTCCACACGCGCATACTGTACCTAAGCACAAGGGACGCAGATACATAAACACACAGCGACTTACATCCATCCATTCATCCATCCATCCATCCACCTGTCCATCCGTCCATCCATCTGTCTGCTTCATTTATCCTGTCCAGAGTGGTGGGGGACAGGAGCCTGTCTCAGCACATTGTGGTTTAGTGCTACCTGTTTTGATGCAGTTGCTTCTTTCGTTGATAGAAACTGATTCATGTTTTATTTTGACAAAATTTAAGACATGTGCTTAAAGGGATTGTTTGCCTTTTTTATGTGGGGTTGTATGAGGCACTTGTGCCTGGCAGTGTCGTACCTGCAGTAAATAGCTGTCAGCTCGCTTTCTGTCTGGAGAAGCAGCACCGTGTGCCGGCGGGAAACAGTTATGCTGTCAACGGTAACAACAGCAACACATCTCTAAGCCACCAACAAGACCACCCACCTTAAGTATAACTGTCCCTTGACGTGTACGCTAAGTTTTTGAAATTCTTAGCGCTTTACATTACTGTCATACAGTTGTTTTCTCTGGGTCTGCATTTCTTCAGCTGCACAATGTCCATATTCCTTTGCATAACCGCAAGAAAACAGCTGTCTGACAGCAAGATAAAGCGCTACACATTTGCTGTAATTTAACGGAGACGAGGGGCAGACTGGGATTTTTGGGGTTAATGTCTGTACTTGTATTAGGGAGCAAGAAATATCCGATATATTGGCCGTCACTATATAAATTAGGGGTGGGGAAAAGAATCAGTGCATCATATTATTGTGATATTTTGTGTGACAATATTGTGCCGATTCATAGATAGCAAGTATCGATATTTTATTAAATAAATTCTTAATAAACGTTGCAAATACGAATTCAACTTTTTAAATATTATGGAATAATAAAAATCAGTTGACTTTTCAGTCCACTAGATGGTGCTAAGTGCTCACTGTTGAGGT
>JAQFJA010000021.1:28506061-28518865 GCA_029874485.1 Naso brachycentron
TGTAAAACACAGCATGCAGAGCCAACTGAAACAGCCTGCAGGGCTCACTTCCAAATGCATGAACCTCATTATGTGACACGTTGGCATTGCTAAACATAAGTATACGACATTGTATCGACTTCTATGGGTCAGAAAAATGGAAAATAGCTCTCCTTAATAATATAGCACTCTGTAGTTTCAGGCTTTACATTGACACTGAAGCCTGCTGTAATTTGGCAAAACATATTTACATGTAATTCTTCATAGTTACATATTTACGTCATAATTCAAAACAATATCATTTTAAGGCTTCTGGAACCAAATTCAAACCCAGAAAGAGAAAAGTAATTTTCATTTTAAAACGTCCCCCTAAACCATCAACCATTAATCCAAAAAAAAAAAAAAAGATTAATCTAATCTAATATCCTAATCTTAAATTGGCTCAGTACATCACTAAAGGCTGATTGTTCATCTGTCAATACAGAGTGCTTGATTTGATAGCATGCACTCTGTATGCAAAGTGTCATTATGGCAAATAATCAAATCTAAAATATACCTGTATTTCGAGTTCACATATATTGGGTCACTCCAGTGTTGTGGTCTCAGTGATTGCCTGTGGCTTTCACCTGTTGATTTTGTTTGGTGTCTGCACGCTCAGTGTCAATAATAATGTTGTTTTTTTCCTCTGAACACTTTGTCAATTCCATTTTACTATGTGCTTGTTTTAAATATAAACATGCTGCAGATCACAGAGCCCTCAGAGCATCACTTTCCCGCTTCAATTCACCAACTCTTTCCTTGTTTGTCAGCTGCCAATCGACGGAGTTCAGAGGACAGTCCTCGAGTGTCTGTCCCTCACACACGCCTTAGGCCTTCAAAACCTCCACGTGCTGTGCAAGAGGTGAGTGTCTGCACCCAGTTTGCTTTTTTTTAAAGTTTATTTGAAAAAGGCAAAGCATTTTATTCAGTGGTCCTAAAATTGTAATTTCCTGTCAAACTTGACTGTAGAAATGAATTATTAATGCATTATTTGAAAAAGTGTGACCTGTTTCAACCTGTCGCTGTTCTTTCACTGCAAGATACATCTTCATCTTGTTGCTAGGTAACCAGCATGTGGCTTCATACTTTTGTATGATTAAGAAGTCGATGTTTGGGGTCAATTGTGTAAAGCAGTTTGCTTTTATATGAATGAAAGCGCTACTAATATAAGGAAACTGTATTAATATCTGGTATCCTTTAAATTGATTACTGTCCAGGCAGAAATCTTGATTCACATATCTTGACAGGTTTTTCATTTCTGATTTTTAGAAACTTAGAAAATTTGAATTTAAATGAAGAGGTCCAAGTTTTTCTGCTCATTGCGTTAAACTTGCTTGTGCACATGGATCACATTTAATTGTAGTTGAATACTCTGTCATTATGTCTTTAAATTCTGGTGTGCTGCACAGCTGTGATCACTTTCCCTTCTGTTCATTTGAATATATTTCACGTAGAGTTCTTCTGTATCTGTTACGACTGCAAGCTAACACAGCTCTCGCACACTGCAGTGAGCAGGCGAGACGTTTGTGAATGTAGGTCAGAGGGAAAGGATGTGCTGAGTGAGTCTGTGAGTTGGTTCTGATTTGAAGTTGTGTGTGTGTGTGTGTGTGATGGGATGTGGCCTCGCCATGTTGTCTCTGCTGAAGCTGATGAGTCACGCAAGTATGATGGTGAATGGAGCTGCGCTGCTGTGTGCAGCAGTGCGTCACTGACCTTCTCATCCTCACTCACTCTGTTGTTCCCTCAAGCAAAACTCTGCTGAGCGCCGTGTGAAGCCTCCGAGCCTGAGACGCCTCGAGGTTTCACTGCAGAGACATAGAAAAAGCCTCCATGAGTTTGTGCAACTGCCCTCACACTAAACTGTCCTGCTAAAATGAGCCAAAGGCAAGTTTTCATCCTCTTGGACATGTCTTTTCAGGTGGGTTGCTGATCATTTTGTGAAGACCTGGTGTGAGAGAAACTTTTCCCTCCTCCCTCCTGAGCTCCACAGAGCCTGTCTAACAGCAGTGACTGACACTATGGTGAGCTCCTCCCTCGCACACTCCTCAGCTGTACTGTATTCATGTAATTGCACAAATGTCCTCAACCCGTTCTCCAGTGTTCTCCACAGGAAGGAAAGTCAAACATGATCTAATCAAAGATGACCTTTATTAAATTCTCAGTTATTAAAACCAGACTAATTTAGGATGTGGATGTTGAGAGATGGGGAGTGATCCAGCCTTGTAATTGATAATTGAATCTCCAGTCTGTCTCTCATCACAACTAAGGAGGTGACTCACTTTATGTGAGTAAAGCAAGATAAATGTACTATTGTTTAGTCTTGGCAAGTATTGAGATCAGCACCAGCCAAGAACCATCACACAGCTCAGGGAGTCCCTGCACAGATCAATAGGTCCTTGGCAAGAATGAAAGAGTGCTTCTTTATGTAGGATTGTGTTCATTTGACTTTATTTTGTGTTCTCACCTAGAGAGAGTTAGCTGATAGATGTCTCCATTCAGACTATGCAGAACGCTGTAACCATGCTCTGTGGCACAGAGCAGCTGATTGGCAGTCTCCCAGAAGTCAAGTGGGCCCAACAGGTGAGGAGTCTTGCCACAGAGCTGCAGGAGGAGAGCCTCGATGTCATCGTCCAGCATCTCCCCAGAATCATCCGCACTCAGGCCTTCCAGGACCTTTGTAGGGTGAGGCTGCGCTTAACTGTCTCCTGTCCTGTCATGGCCTTTGGAAACATTCAGCACAGGGTTTTGTGGTTTGTTTCACATCATCACAGAGGGAAGAGTTTACCCAGGAGCCCACATTGTTGAAGAAGCTGTGTTCAGCCATCAGAGAAAGAGTGACTGTGGACAACTGCTGTGATCTTTTCACTGCTGTGTACGATCTGTGTGGAGGTGACATGGAGGAGAACTCACTCCTGGAGCAGCAAAGACAAGTAGAGGTAAAATGAATCAGAATTTCTCTGATGAACCCTTTCTCTTTTTTCATTAAGAGATGTCTAAAGGGCCAATCATATCCAGAAGCGTCACACCAGGCACAGCAGTTTCAAAAACGCCTTGGAAGCACAAATGTAGGTAAATGCAGCCAGTATTAACTTCTTGTCTGTGTTCGCTAATTCAACTATTGTTTGTGCCACAGGAAAGACATGGTGAGCAGTAAAACCGGCCTCCTACTTAATTTAATTGGATGCTTCACCCAGAAATGACATTGACAAGCGATGCAACTCGGCACCTTGAGCTCAAAAGTTGAAATTATTTTAACTTTTAACCGGAGCAAAAAAAAAGCGCATGACAGGCTCACTGTACCAGAGGAAAACAGTGCTTTGCTAGCGTTCCTTTTCAGTTTGGCTCTTTTCTGTGACCATAAGGCTGTGCTCGATGTACTCTAGTTCCCCATGTAGTCCTGTTTAGGGGTGGGTCAAAGTATTGATGTGGCAATATGTCGTCATCCTGACTTGGGAGATGCGATTATCGATTCGCTGGTGCCAAATATCGATATTTTAATTAAAATAGCACTGCGCTGTAAGCAGATTTCCCTGCCAATTTGACTCACCAGCATCACTACTCCATGACTCCTTGCAGCGGCGTTTATGACACAAATGAGGGTAACATGAATGAAAATGAATTGACCGAAGAAGAAGACAACAGTGGGTTAACAACGGACAGCCATGTAAAGATTTAATAGTAGAGGTAGAAGTAATTTAGATTTGTGCCAGCCACTTTCAAGGCTAAAGTCTTGACCCACTTTGGCTTTTACATCATCGATGGGACAAACCAGTTTTTTTATTAATGAATGTAATGTATGCATTTTGTATTCTTCAGTATACAATATTGAAAATTATTGTAGAATCACTGTGTCATATTATTATTATTATCATGAGCCACAATGTCTAAACATCCACACTGGGACTGCCTGAAAAGGTGTTTTTTTTCTACATCCAAACAAAGAAAACATTAAATTATTTATATTTAAATTTCCTGCATTTCCTTCATGTTTACATGCTAGCAGTCTTCTCTCTCACTGCCATTAGAGCTGGTTCAAAAAATCTTTTTTCTTATTGATCTTTATTCTAATGATGCAGGGAATCTGTCATAGAAAAACTGCTCAATAACACTGAAGGAGGTCAGAAACTTCATAGGTCACCTTTAACACACATGACACATAAGATGCAGTCCGCCTTAAGCCTGTGAGTAACATGAACATCATCCCCTCCATCCCAGCGCTCATCAGAACTTGACCTGTATGATTTTTAACCTTAAACTTCTTTAGATATCGGCGTAAAATGACTGTGTAGTGAGTATGTGTTGATGCAAGTATTATAATGTTGGCATATGGTGGTTAAGTGTAAAGTTTAATTTGTACAGTGTGTTGTTCAGCTGTGTTGAGTAAAACAGTGGAGAGATTACAGGCTAACAAAGTGCATTGTGTGAGCGGGCAGGTTAAGCTTGTGAGATGACTTCCAGGGGAAAGTGACCCGGCTGCTCACGTTAAAGCGCATAACCCCTGTAAATACCGTACAGTATGGCAGGATGGATTATGCTGAGGGAGAGTGTGACGTGTGCCTGCGGCCTGCACTAATCTGCCCGTGTGTACGTTGGTGGTGAGTGTGCGGTCAGTGCAGCGGAGGAGGCAGGGATGGCTCCTCCCCATCTCCCAGCCCTGTTTTTATAATCAGGCATGGAGACAGGAGTATGGGCATCAGCCGCTGACATCACTGATTTCGCTCAAGGGAGCTCAAGTGGATTCTGCAACAGAGATGGAGGGGGGAGGGAGGTACAGAGAAAGGGATGGAGGGAGGGAGGGGTATTTGTTGCCATGGCGAAAGATTCTTCAAGCAGCTGCTGATTCGCTTGTGCTGTAGCGCACCCCTTTTCATTCTTCTCCTCTCCCTGTCTGTGTTATTGCCAGCCGTTCAGGCAGGAGATTTGTACTCTGCGCGCTCGGCTGTGGACCTTCCTGCTCCAGACCTTTTATGCAGTCCGCCACACGCAGGGATGGGAGAACCTGCCCTCTAAGCACAGAGAGAGGATACTGGCCGGTAAGGAAAGGATATCTTTGTCTTGGTCAGACACAGGATATACGTGCTCTGTGTGTGTGTGTGTGTGTGTGTGTGTGTGTGTGTGTGTGTGTGTGTGTGTGTGTGTGTGTGTGTATGTATGTATGTTTTTTTTCTCCCTGAGCCAGCCGAGCGCTAAAGCAGCAGCTCTGCATCATCACAGATGAACCGAAGCCCTCGGAGCATATGCTAGCACTTAATGATTCCCTCTGTGAAGCTGCTTGGTCACTGCTAAACCATTTATTGTTTGGCTAGTTTTGTTGTTAAAATTTTTTTGCTTCATGTTAGCTTCCTTTTGAAGTCCCAGGCGGATGAGTGGACGCTAACGTGGTAACTGCAGCAGACGCGCCATGCTTGTTTAAATGGGTGGGAGTGAAGGGCAGGATTCCCGTGTTTGTGGGTCCACACAAATACAAATAATATGCTGTTTCCTCACTGCTGAGCAAGTAATGTGCCGAAATGTGCCGCATGAATAATTTATGCTGCTGGTATCAGTGTGTGCTGATTAATCCTACATTTCTTTCCAATGTAATCTGATTCCGGCTCTTACATGCAAACATTAAAAATAAAGAGCATTTCACCTCATTTGCTTTTGATTAAATAAAGTAAATTACGAGGCTCTGAAACTACTTTTATAATAAGAACAGATTGCTTTTGCTTTGTTTGGAAGAGTCTTTTCCAGACATGACTGTCTGAGAAACTCATCGATTTACATTTGCTTCCTGATGGTCAGACAGTAAACACAGGGTGTGGAAACCAGAATTTGTGAATGAAGTAAATGACTCCTCTAGCTCACCCAGGCAGCCCTTTTCATCCGTGTTATTCTCTTGAATGTAAATAATCTATTTTTCGGATAAAACACCAACTGGCTAATTGATTTTCTCTTCCTTTTATCCTGTTTTGACAGATGCGATTGATAAAGGGGACAATCGAAGACTTGGTAAAAAGCCCGTATTCACGAGCTCACAGGTAATGTTGTCATCTGTGTTGACCGTGTTGAAATATTGGCTCATCCAAGAAACCACTGAAGCTTAGTTTGTCAATCAGAACTCTGACTTTGACCTTGCTGATGATGTGAGGATGTTTGAGCTCAGAGACACTCATGCAAGTTTGTGTAATCCCTGACAGTGATTACAGTGTGTGATCATCAGATGCCATATGTCATAAATGCCCCACCCTCACAGGAAGGAGAGATCGTATGAAATGAGCAGCAGGGCCTCTCCAAGCAGATGTATAGCTAAGATAAGCATGGCTAAGTGATCCAGGCAGGAGATTGGCAAGATGGTCGGCCTGAGTGGTTCTTCACAGCAGTGCACCTCCCATAGATCTCTCAGGAAGTTGTTTGATGCAGTCACAACAGGAACGTTGTCTGTTTCTGGGCTGTTTTTGTTCCGATTCTCTAAAACTGCAAGAAACGATTTACTAGGCTATATGAGATTTTTGGGGCCGATGCCGATATCAATATTGAGGAAGCAAGAAAATTCCGACATCCGATCTATCGGCCAATATTCTATATATAATAATCTGCGTGTGGTTATTAAATACATGTGACAAAGATATGTAATAAAGGTAGTATTTAACAAACTTTATTCCAAACATCAGTGCACTGAACAGTAAATACTTCATTTATTACCAATTAAATAATGAACTGTCCTCTGCTGGACAAACTATGTAATTACACCAATTAAATCACTAGTCCAGGCATTTTTTCCAGCCTTAGAAAGCAGTTTTATTATCGACGATTATCAGACAGTATGTACGCCGAAAACGATAAATCTGCAAGAGGCCAACATTGGCTGATAATATCGGCAAACCGATATATGGGTCGAGCCCTACAATTATCTGAAATAATTGTTCCTCTGACATTAAATGGTTAAAATGTGCCCCCAGTTAAGTTGATTTGCAAAAGCTCACGAAAGTAAAACAAGACAGTATTAGACAGCAGTATTAAGACAGCAGCATTTCCTTTTACCATTAACATTTGCTAACAAACCAAACAATCAGTCAAGTAAAGAGAGAACACCTCAGGATTTACAGAATTAGAGTTATGATTGGCTAGTTGGACTACAGAGATCTTTGGGGGTGTGAAACAGGTTCTTCTCAATTGGCTCCAGCAGCTTGTGAAAATGTGCAGTAATGTTCAGTTTCATGTAACTGCACTCTGGTTATTTGCTGATTTATCCAATCTTACAGTTACATCACAAATATTTTTTCTTTTTTTTTTCCTCTTACAGTCGAGGGCCGTAAAATGCTCTCTGTCTGCACCTGAGAGTCCTCCTGTGCGGCGAACCCAGAGGTCGTCTGAAAACACAACTTCTCTCTCTCGTAGTCCCGCATCAGCCATGAAGTCTGATGGGCTGGGGACGTCTAACAAACCAGGAGATGGCCATGCAGCCAAAGCAAAGAACGTGAAGAAACCAGGAGACCGGAGTGTAGCAGCCAAAGCAAAGACAGCAACAGCTGGAACGCCAATCGTCAATGGCACCGGAGCTGCAGGAGCCAGGCGGGATATCACTAGTGCTAATGGCCCCAGAAGCTCTCATGGGGCCAAAGAGCAAGACAAGAAGCCAAATCCAGGTGCACGTCCTAAGACATCCCCCCCGAGCTGTATGTCTACAAGCCAGACAACGGTAATTAAGGCTCAGAAGAGTTCAACGGGAAAAGCCGACAGCACTGCTGGCACCACCCAGGCTCAGCCCAGCACTTCATCCACATCGGGCAGCGCCTCACCAGAGAACGGTGCCAGCAGCCCTCGCAACGACTCCCACTCCCTCCCAGGTTTACTCTCTTTATTGACTTCTTTAAATTTAATCATTGTGACTGACACCAATTACAATGTAGGACATTGCCGAAGTGTCGGCAGCTCCAGGCATTTTACCGTAGCTGCGATATGAAAGAACCTGCAGACTAATTAGTATGATGAATGTCGAGCTGTGGCCGAGAGGGATTTTGGGAAGACATGGGCAGTGTTGTGTATGAATGTTGATTTATCAGGGAACAAAGCGCATGAGGCTGTCCTTGGCAGCCTGCTGGTATCAGTGTACAAACTCACAGCAGGACAGCAGAGGTCAAAGCCCCACACAGCTGTCACACAGGCGGGGGAGACTGATCAATCTGAGCTTTTGTTGTGAGGATGGTTTCAGGGTGGTGTGCTAATCCTGACTGATTTTAGCTTCCATGGCTGAAGTGCGCCTCAGCTGTCCTCCCTGCTGGTACCACAGAACAAACCCCACCCCAACATGTCTGCCTGCAGATAATTTGGTTTATTCTTGACTATAGTGAGGGTCACGTGTAGAGAAGTTCTGTTTATTTTTGGTTGATTGTTTTCCAAACTGTCCGCCCTGACAAATTTTTGTGCATGTGGTCTTTTTTCTGATTCAGGTGCAAAGCCC
Source organism: Naso brachycentron (assembly GCA_029874485.1). Taxonomy (NCBI): domain Eukaryota; kingdom Metazoa; phylum Chordata; class Actinopteri; order Acanthuriformes; family Acanthuridae; genus Naso; species Naso brachycentron. The sequence goes on from JAQFJA010000021.1 coordinate 28,514,523, forward strand.
AAACACCAGGCAAAGGTGGTGAATAAAACCCAACTGACAAAACCTCAGAAATCTGATACAGCAAAAACCAGCAGGTGAGCTTTAACTCATTGCATTATGGTGCTTGTCAGGGTGCTGTTTTCATCACATCTTGTGCATTTAATTAAATGTATGGTGTAATATTTAAACGGATACACCAACTTTTTTTTTTTAATCAGCCTCCCTCCGAGTTCCAAACAAGAAGATAGATACCATTCTTTCGACTGTGCGAGCAGTAAAAATGAAGAGACGGGCAAAAAAAAAATCTGAGTCTAAAAATAACAATGTGGTGAACAAACAAGTCACAACAAGCACACAGGACCATTTAGAGTTACTGGAAAGTTTTAGGTGGAGGCAGGCTAGCACTCTCCATTGTCTACCAGTATTTGAGCTAAGCTAATTAGCGGTGGGAGAGCTCTGTCTATCTCGTTTTGTTCCAGCAACATGTTTCAAACAAGTTGGGAGAGCAGCGACAAAAGACTAAAAAAGTGATCGATTGTTCCAAAAACCCCTGTTTCGAACATTCCACGGGTAAACAGGTTCACTGGTAACACGTCATAGTATCATGACTGAGCTCATTCATTCACAAAGAGGGAAGGAGAAAGATTCACCACTTTGTGAACACGATTGTGCAAAGGATGTTACTACATGGGCTGAAGAACTCCTCATAAAGCTGTCAGTCGAAGGGCCCGGAAGTTGACTTCTACCGGAAACAAGAACACGGAGACATCATGAGAATTCCTGATCATCTTGAAATCAAATTCTGAAGTATTGCTTACCCTGAAATAATTAAATCACTTTAAATATTTAAACAAGAAAAAATGAACTGAACTGACTTGTTCTGTTGTTTGCATTAGGTTACATTAGAGCTATACATCTTCAGTTTAATATGAACATGTGCCATGCATTCTCACTGCATTTTTGACATGACCAGATTAAGTTGCAGTATGAGCTTAATGCTAATATATCCAACCCCCATTAGCTAAAACATTCAGGGCCATAAAACAAACAGACTGCAGGCTCTGACATGGAGTTGTGGGGCAAAGAAGATGGCTGTTGCAGCACAGTAACATAATGTTGTTTTTTAGGCCACATGTGGCTGTCAGGAGGATAAAAGCAGCTGTGTAGTGTTTTCTGACAGGCCTGTTATTAGTCCTTCAAAGGTGTTAAAAATACCCGTCCTACAGTCAGCATCATCCAAACTCCATCTGTCCTGGAAGCACATTAATATTTATAGTCTGCCTGGAAAGCAACCATGCAAGTTAACCAATAAATAACTGATAACCTAATGAAACATGCCTCAGTTGCCTGTTTGGATTGGCTTCTTTTGAAACAGATGGTGCCAGTACAGTAAAAGTCTACTGTATGTAGTATTCGAAATGTGTTCCTAGATTTTGGGTCACCACTGCTGAAATTATCTGTATTATTCTCTCTTGAAGAGCAGGTACATTAAAATCTCCTCCAACCTAAATTTACGTGATAAAACTTTGTATATTAATTATATATATATATACATACATATATATTTTTAAATATGACGGGTGTTCTCTTCCTAAAGTCAGATTTTATTAAAAACCAGGAAGAACATTCTTCTCAAGGACACAAGTCACAACTTGAAAGTCTTTGCATTAATAATCAGCTCATGTCTCAGAGGCTTGACCTTGACTAAATGGGAGAAAGAACTGTGCTGCCCCCTGCTGGGCTCAACAGTTAATTCATGATTTACTTTCTGTGCAGCTTTTCTAAAATTTTTAGTGAAAATTTAAGTCAGAGGTGTTGCGATATTGTGGTGAAAACAGTCGTGGTCACTTTGATGTTTTATGTTTGTCTGTTTCACCCATCACAGTCCGACCAATAAATCCAGTGTGAGAGAGGGTGGCAAAGCAAAGACTGCTGCATCAGAGAAAACCTCTGCTGGAGGCACAGCAGCGAGAGCAGACATCAAGGGAAGAGGCACACCAGACCACCATGGTGAGCTGCTCAAACTCTGATGGCTTCAGATGTCTGTCAGTATACCGTGAAAAGTATTAATGCTCTTTTCTGTCTTGGGTGTAGTGTCCAAACATGGATCCTCTGTGAAAAAGCCAGCCTCGCCCAGAAAAGAGGACAGCAAGGACGGGTTGAAATCCTCAACAGCAGACAAAGCAGCCAGTGAAGCACCTAAAAAGAAAATCACAAAACCTGTTTCAACGACTGCAGCATCTGTTAAATCCAGCGTGAAACCAGCAAAAGCCTCTGCAGCCCCCTCCAAGCAAACCTCTGCGGTAGCTGCCAAGTCTGGACCAAAGCCGAGAACTACTCCTGAATTATCTATAGAGAAAGCTTCTCTAAAATCTGGAGGCACTGTAAAAACATCAGCTGCTGCTGCCTCCAAGAAATCAGGAACCAAAGAAAAAGAGGCAGCAAATGTTAAAAATGTAGATTGTAAAACTGAGCTTGCTTCAGCTGAAAATGTTGACAATGCTGCAGCGCAAAAAGATAGTAGAGAAGTGGCAATGTCTGAGCAGTCTACACACACACAGCCAACAAGCCAGGTCGAAGGGGATCAGCTGGGCCTTCAAGTGAAGTCAAGCCCTGAGCAGAGTCTCCAGAAGACAGAAAACATTGTCAGTGCAGCTGACGAGAGCAGGCTAACAACAGCAGCTAACAACGCCCCCCATGTCAAATCTGCTAAAACAGGCACCTGCAAACAGTCTCCAAGTGTCGTCATTTCTCCTCATATCAGTGGAGGGCAAACTCATGACGTCAGCTCTATGAATCCTTCAAGAGACACTGAACGCCCTTTAGACACCCCCTGTAGCATGGGAAGCACCGACACTCCCCTCGAGGACTCCTGGAGTGGCATCCACCATCAGGTCAGCCCAGAGTCTGAGACTGGCAGCACACACACGACTTCCTCAGATGACATCAAGCCTCGCTCCGAGGACTATGACGCAGGAGGCTCACAGGATGATGACTGCTCCAATGACAGAGGCGTCTCCAAGTGTGGCACCATCCGCTGCCATGACTTCCTGGGTCGCAGCAGCAGTGACACAAGCACTCCGGAGGAGCTGAAGATGTACGAGGGTGGTACTGGGTTGAGAGTGGAGGTGCGGCTGCGTGGGCGAGAAGCAGAGACCACGAGTGAGGAGGAGGGAGCGAGACAGCGTCCTCGCTCCTGGTTGCATAGAGGTGAAGTTCCTGTAGAGGAGGAGCACTCAGAGGTCGAGGCCACTGTGACTACCAAGAATGTGCCCGACCAACAGCTCTTCTCCTCAGAGGAGGAGGAGGAGGAGGAGGAGGAGGAGGAAGACGAGGATGAAGAGGCCACAGAGGATGAGAGGTCTGAAGTTGAGGTGATTCCAGGTCACGCTCCACTGCCACCCACTGAAGCCTCACAGCACTTTCAGGGGATCGTCAACCTCGCTTTCGATGACGACGGCGTGGACCAGGAGAACGACCAGCCTGACTACCAGTCCACTTCTAACTTCCGTCGCTCCGTGTTGCTCTCCGTCGACGAGTGCGAGGAGTTGGGCTCAGAGGAGGGCGGCATCCAAACTCCACCTGACAACGCTGCAACTCCCTGTGATGTCTTCGAGTCTGACTCGACAGTTACCAGTGAGCAGCAGAGCCACCTGCCGTGCCATCTCGAAAAAGCTGGTGTGAAGCACAGAAAACAGGATGAGGAACAGGAAGAGAAATCCTCCGTTTTCCTCACAGAGATCCAGGAACCTGTGCAGGAGAGTAATCACCTTCAGGTGGATGGACTGAAGTCCAGCAGCATGGACGCTGACTCTAAAGACCTCCCTCCCCAGGAGCGCCCGTGCCACCTGGATTTGGGACACACTGAACAATACAACGGAGGGCCTCGCAAGCATCATGCCAACCCCTCAGAAAGCAAGAAAGCTGAGTTACATCTGGACTTAAATGAGCCTCAGCTGACAGGGGACCCTCCTGTACATGCTCCCCAGTCTCCAGCAGGTAATGTATGATCTACGGACTCTTCCTAGACCCCAAATCTGAACCCATCCCTTATCCCTTAACTCCATCATTGAAGGTACAGTTTATCCCTGCAAGATTCATTCTCCTCTGACCTTACCCACATCCAACGTAAACCTGCCCCTCTTCCAGAAAAAGGATATTATTGAGTGTCCCACTTTAGGAACTAGATATGAATAAAGTTCAAATTCAAATGAAATCAGTGGCTATCATAATTCATAGCAAAACACTTCCTTTCATTTCAACCCATTGATTGTGTAGCTGTTGTGAATTTGAATTTGCAACATCAATATCCTTTCAAAGATGGAGCTCGGTCTCTCCATCTTAACTGTACATTTGAAACAACT
>JAQFJA010000021.1:28547396-28559052 GCA_029874485.1 Naso brachycentron
AATTTCAGATATTGTGTGTCAGCAAGAGTGTAGACATACCTCATCTATAGTACTGCTGTCAGATAGGCTATGTAAGCATGTTCAATTAAACCTTTTAATTTAATAAAAGAAATGAATCATCTCAAATATTCACTCATTTCTGAACACAAGTCATTTGCTTGAAAGAACATAATTTAAAATGGGCAAAATTATGATTTAAATCAATGTCTCTGAGTACTATCAGCTTGTTTCTGTTGTAACAAAGAAAGTATAAAAGTGCTCTTTTTTGTGTTTGATTGCACAGTTAACAGCACAGTCTTATTCTCTCTGTTTTGCAGACAAGTATTTGTGCAAGAATCTCACAGCTTTTTATTCCACACTTCAAACTGTCAGTGATGTCAAACCTTTTGGAAGTGAGTAAAAATATCATCTACACGCTAAAAGGCTCCAAAGCTCTTTCTTGTCACATGTTCTTAAGATTTGCTTTAGTTTCCCCAGAAGAGAAGAGAAGAAAATCTTTTGTTATGAAGCCTTTTAGCCAGAGTGGATCCTTTTAATGTCACCTCCAGGATTCATTTGTTATTAGACATGACTTCAGATGAAAGACTAAACCAGGCCAACGAAGCGAGAGCGCGGTTCAGGAACATAAGCAGTAAAAGGATTGAACACAGGTTTTTTATGTACAGTTACAGAAGATGAAAAGATGTGTGTAACACTGCAGAGAGCAGCAACCGTGACACCAGTGCCCGCTCTGACTGAGCGACGGCCGTGCAGCCCACATTCAAACTGTCTACTGATACGAGATGCTAAATGAACCGGATAAACATGTCTTTAAATCAGCGGACAGCCCCCGCCCCCAAACCTGTGGTTCCTCCACACATCCACCCCCACCCACGGCCACCAGCAGCAGCCCTCCATGGACTCACGCTGTTCAGGGCCCCCAACCCCCAGAAAACAGCCCAGCTAATGGAAAGCTTTCAAGCCAGAGAAAATGTCGGCTCTCATTTGGCCTCCAACATTTTCTGATGTCACTGTGTGTGTGCGTGTGTGTGTGTATGTGTCTGTGAGTGTGGTCAAGGTTTTAGATTCACATACACCAACACCTTGGGACACACCATAAACAGGCCTGAAAACAACAACAGTGTCCATCCCCGTCCACACACACAAATGAACACACACTTGCACTGACCTACATTAATGTGTCATGTCATGTTGAGTTTTAAAAAATAGGCACTTTGAAAAAATAATGTTTTAAAACTGTAGACCTTCACCATTATAAGTGGCAGTTGTAGTAGTTATCATACACCTAATTTATAGAGCACCTTTTTAAACAAAAGTTGCAAAGTACTTTACAAAAGAAACCACAACAATGAAATAAGAAATAAAACAGGATCAAAACAAAACACAAAAACAAAAAATAAACAGTGAAGTGGTCAGTGGTGACTGTGTTACTGATACTAAACCAGCATTACATGTTAAACAGCACGAGCTTAAACTGTGGTGGATAAAAATGGGTGACAGAAAAAATAAAATCAGGATTTATAATCAAAGTGATTTGAGATGTGATTTAAAAGAGGTTTGCATATTTCAATTATTTGGCCAGTGAAGCTGAAACAGGTGGAATATAATCCCATCAGAATAAACAGGATGAGAAAAACTGAACGTGTGTGTGTGTGTGTGTTTCAAACAGCACCAATAGCTGTAAGGTTTTAATGTTGCAGGATAAGAAAAGATACCTGATCAGAAATATGTCGAGGATTTAATAATAAGGCAAAATGGAATGTGATGCCATCTCAACTAATAATATCAAAAAGACTGAAAATACAGAGAGAAACTGCAAGGATGAATTGACTAACTGATTAATCGATGGAAAGAAAATTAATTGCCATTATTTTGATAATCGATTAATCGTTTTAGTCATTTTTCAAATAGAAATTAAAGAATTGCTGGTTTAGCCTCTCAAATGTGAGGATTTGCTGCTTTTCTGTGTCGTTTATGAAAATACATGAGGAGTCTTTGTGTTGTGGGTTGTTTGGACAAAAGAAACAGTCTGAAGACGTCACAATGGACTCAGGGAAATTCAGATGAGCAGTTTTTGCACTTTTTTGAGATTGCATGGAGTAAACGATTAATCAGTTAATTGCGAAAATAATCAGGAAATTAGTTGATACCAAAATAACAGTTGCACCCTGAACTATTTGTAGTATCATTTCCTATATTTCTGTACAGACATTTTCTAAACTACTCAAGTTCATGAGAGGCTGTAACCTTACCCAGCATGCAATGGGTAAGAGTCAGGGTTCATTCTGCACAACCTAGTCATCAGAATTAATTGTACATTTATTACATTTACATTTATATTCACGTATATGTTGAGACTTTTCGTTTTTTTATGTAGAAACTTGTGGGAAAGGTCTGGTTGGGTTCGGGCACAACAAACCGTTCACAAAGAGATCATCGTGTGGCCTAAAATGTCTGGTTTTGTTGTCACAAACACAACAGGAAAATGTCCAAATGATCACAACAAATTCTGGCTGACACTGTGACACAGTGTTCTGCTGTCCCCGCCTACTTCCTGAGCAGACTGTCGGCTCATACAGGCCTTCATACACTTTGACATGTATTGATATGACTGGTTTGAAAGAACGTTTCGATGTTTTACAGAAACAAGCTGACATTTAATTCTGATGACTTCAGAGCTGTGGTGACATCACAAGATACCAAACAAACCACATGAGGTCCTTTCTAAACTTGGACTAAATCGCTATAAGGTGTTAAAATCTCTAAATAGCATAAAGATCATGAGCCAACATGCCTTCTTGTTCCATGTCGCTCTGAAAAAGTCCACAGTTGCGTTAAAGCCGCGCGGCGGACGTGCGGCGCAGCTGCGGCCGACTCTGCGGGAGCGAGGCCGACTGTCCTCACACGTGTTCGGCCTGTCAGTTGCCTCGCTGGTGTCTCTTGTTATTATTTTCCTCTCATTCTGCTGCCTTTTCTTTGCCGAGTCATGAATAATTTGTGGCTATGCCTTGTTGCTTGATGACAGCTGTGCACTTGGTTCGCAGTCTGTTTTTCAGATCAGGTGAATAATGAATAAGCCTCTGCAACAAAAGAGCCATGTCCTATATGAGCCCTGCTTCTCCTCGTCTGTCCCAGCCTGGTTGGCGTGTCAGCTGTCCGGGAGGGGACAGGTGAGCAGGAAAAGTCTCTCTGAGAAACTTTTCTAAGTGAAATGCGTGAGAGCAGTTTAATTTCAGATTCACCTTCCGGGAAGTTTTCTCTGTCATTTCCTGCAGCAGTGCAGATTAATCAGTGCTTTTTCCTGCCTGCCGTTAGAAATCCTGTTTCTCTCTCAGGTTTTCTCTCGGGAACTCGTCTAACCTGTGTGAAATCTGCTGAACAGAGCGTGAGAGCAAATACCACATTATTATCACAATATACACAACAGGTCTGCTCCGCCTCGGGGGAGTAATCGCATTTGCTCTCTTCGTGGAGTCGAAGTAACGTCTCCCTCATGAAAAGCACAACGTGAATCTGACCGGTCGCCAGAAGCTGCTGATTCTAGATACTGATGCTCGGCAGTGTGGGCGTGATCTTTATCTCTTTTCTTTTTCATCTACGAGTTACTCTTGCAGTTGATGTTTTAATTAGACTCCCTGCTTTAGTGCACAACCATCACAGTTGTAAATCAGGAGATGGTTTCACATCTCCTCCATAAGTCCTTTTTCAGGAGTTTTAGCTCTTTACATGTAATGAAAATTTGGTTACTAAAGATATTTGTAGATTCGTCTAAACTCTTTCAATTTTTCTGATAATAAAACCTGTGAAAGATATTCTCTCTCAAGTCCAGATTGTTTAAAACAGTAGAAGAAGAAAATCAAAATCAAACACCAAAGTGTGTCTGGAAAATCTCTTTTATTATTCATGTTTAATTCAAGATTAATAATGAATCATCCAGAACCACAAAACCCGGACACTGAACTTTCTAATTGCACAACTATGTCAGCCAAGAGAGATGGATGCAGTCACACTGCCGGGTGGATGCATGTGCGGTTGTGTGTGTTTTTGCATGAGCGTGTGCTTATGGATGGAGATACAGGCCTGGATTTGAGCCTCAGACTGCAGTGCTCTGATTACTCGCCCACTCAAATCGATTGAGCCAAGTTCTATTCATATTTGATATGCCTCGGGGCAGTGGGGTAATGCTTTAAAAAACTCCACCGGTGCCCTTTGAGGAAATCTGGTCAGCCTAATGGCTTCTTTGAAGATGTTACTGCTTCTCTCTAAGATTGAGCGAATCATGCATCAACTTAAGAGATAAAACAGTTGCAACAGATTTGGCGTCCACATATCAAGCGGCTGTTCAGTTTCTTAAAGTTAAGAGAGGCGGATGTTGGATGTTTAGTTCAGGTCGACCTCTGCTGCACAGCACAGAGACGTCACACCTGAAAACATCCACTTGCCTGCTGCTTCATATGACAATGATGACTTCATTCCAAAAAGAGGAAACTCACCTGTGAGCAGATTCATCATCTGAGTCTGAACAGAGAGAGTGCAGTCTTCACATGGCCACATTTGTCTCTGTTATGCTCAGTGTTTCCTGTATGAGCTTCACATTTCCTGTGAGTGAGCTGCTCTCTTTTAAAAAGCACTTACACCTAACTCATAGTTTAGGCTTTGTTTAAGTCTGGAAACGTGAGTTTGTTTTTTATGAAGTTTATTTTATTTAAGGAGATTAAATGAGGTGTTTCACTCTGTGTCTCAGTATTTCTTTCAATTGTTAGAATTAAATCTTAAAGGTTTGTGTACATAGACAGTTTTTTTAAATGTGTTTTTGGGACACTGCAGTGGTCAGATGCAAAATGCAGGACTGTGACCAATCCAGGTTTTTGAGTCCAGTCTGTGGTTTGATTCAGGCAACAAAAGCACTTTGTTTAAAGGGCCAACTTTTTTTCTTTTTGTTATTTGCCTCCCTCCTGAGTTCCAGACAAGAAGATACATACCATTCTTTTAACTGTGCGTTCAGTAACAAGGAAGAGACAGGCAGAGTTCACCCACAGCTAATTAGCTTAGCTTAAACACTGGTCGTCAATGGGAAGTGCTAGCCTGCCTCCACCTAAAGTTATCAGATTAACTTTCCAACAACTCTTAACGGTCTTGTGTGCTTGTTGTGACTTGTTTATTTACCACGTTACATCACTTTATTTTTAGACTCAGATTAGCACTTTATGTAGTACTTTACGTATTTCTTCGTTCTCTTCTTCTGCTGTTGACTGGCGTGCATGTGCTCTGCGGGTTACTTCCTATCACTGCTGCTACTATTTGATTCTAAAACCACAAAAAAATGCTAATCTGAGTCAGAACATAACATTTTAATGGTAAATAAACAAGTCACAACAAGCACACAGGACCATTTAGAGTTGTTGGAAAGTTTACCTGATGACTTTAGGTGGAAGCAGGCTAGCACTTCCCATTGACTACCAGTGTTTGAGCTAAGCTAATTAGCGGTGGGCGAGCTCTGCCCGTCTCTTCCTTGTTAATGCACACACAGTCGAAAGAATGAATCTATCTTCTTGTCTGGAACTTGGGAGGAAGGCAAATAACAAAGAGAAAAAAAAAATTCGCATTTCCCTTTAAAGTGGAAAACCAACACTGAGGAGATTCAGCAGGGTTTCTGTGAACAAGCGCGGAGTCTACACCTGAAAATGTCTCAACTAAACCGAAAACTTACAATATAACATTGTTGAAATGATTCTCTGCAACCACATTAATCACACAGTTAGTGAAAAGTCAGCAAACGTAAAGCTGAGCTCTAAAGGAAAGACCTTCCTGTTCCTCAAACTGGGAGCTTTTCTGTTCCTGATGAGACGTGGGTGTCTCTCTGATGGATTAGCTCCTGGGACGCCTGCCATGTTTTAATCATACTGTCAGGCTGTCGTGCTCTCTGCGTATAATTCCTGTCATTTACATTGCGTGCTGTCTCTTTAAGAAGATTAAAATTTAATTTAAACAATAATCAAGATGAAAAAACAACAGCCTGACTGTTATCCTATGAAAGCAATAAAAAAACAATACATCGATGTTCATTTCATTCCCCCGTCATGTTTGTGCACTCCTCCTTGCCTTGGTGGAGATGCTGACGCTGTTTTCCTGCATGTGCATGATGGCCTCGGACACTTTCACAGAGATGGAGTCAGCTGCAAGCTCCATGTTGAATGGCCCCTCCAACTTCTCTGAAACCTGGTACAGAGCATCTAATTGAGGAGAGAGGGAGATACAGAAGCAGAGATAGCAGGGTGATAAAGTTTGCTTTCACTACTATTTGATTTATATCTGTGTTTAAGGTAGTCAGGTAAGATTTGGAAGCCATTCGACCTCATATAAAGAGAACGTAAAATAAATAGAGTATAGTGGTTGGACAAAAGGGTCCATGAGGGTAAAATGAGTTTTGGTGCAGTAGACATGGACTGAGCGATGAAAGGTAAGAGGAAGCACTGCACATGAAAAGAGGGGAAAAAAAGAACCTATGGGTTTGATGAAAGGGGAAAGGAAACATAGGAAGACAGATCAATTGTGAAGGAGCAGAGAAGCATGAATGATTAATGGAGGAGGAATTCATTAGGGAAAAGGGAGGTGAAGGTAAATGTGGGACAGAAGGCAATGAGAGAAGTCTACTTTTAAAAACCCTTCATTTAATGATGATAATAATTATCATAAAATCATCATAAAGAACAATTAATAATGCTTTTAATACCGTGGCATTATGTCTTGAAAATACATCATTGAAACTAAATAAGAGAAATACATTTTATTCTAACCCCCAAATTTTATCAAACGTGTCATGCATCTGACCCTTTAACCACCTTGACAGCAACATATAAGGATGTATTGTTCATCCTGCCCTCACTCACCAATGAAATTATTCCATTCGGTATCCAGGTCGGCTTGATTAGCTAAGCAGCCCTTCATCACGTTAAGGCACAGGGAGTGGCAGGGCCGCAGGGAGGGTACGCCTCGACACAGAGGGCAGTACCACTGACGCATCAGCCCGCGCACACACTCTGAATCTGCAGTCAGCTGGAGAAAAGAGCAGCGGGTCCAAGAGTCACAGCGAGAGGAATAAATACAATGTTGTCATTTTTACTTAAGAGCTGGACAAGGGAGATTTGACCTTCACTGTGCTGAAAACGAGCACTTCTTACTTAAGCAACCGAGTCTGTAAGAAAATTATTCCGAAACTGTCCCAGTATCAAAAAATTGTATTTCTCAAGCAAAAATAGGTCGCTCTGTCAGTCAGTCAACAACAATTCTCCACTCTTTGGCAACAACGTTTTTCGTCCAAAGAGGCTGAAATTTGGCATGGAGGTCAAGTGTGTATGTGTGTGTGTGAAGGTGTGTGTTTGTGTTCATGCCAACTGGCTAAAAGAGGGCGCTGAAATGGGTGTGGCCTTTTGCAAAAAGGTGTATAACTTCCAAATGGATTCACAGTCTTGCACGACATTCAGTGTAAAGGTTGGTCGTGAACCATATGATAGCTGATTAACTGTTCAGGCCAACTAGCAAAAAGGGGGCGTGGCAGTGGGAGTGGCCTGTAACAAAAAGGCACATAACTTCATTGGTCATGGCTTGCTTTGTCCCCCTCCATAACTCATCAAGCATTTGTCATCGACTCTTGTGGGAGGCATCACTGCGGATAGCATTTTTTAAATTTTTGATGCGTCGGTAAATTTATGATAAAAAGTGATGCCTAATCCTGAGATTCCAGTGGTGGCGTGTGTGCTTCTGAACAGCTCCACTGCAGGTTTGCTTCAACACAGCGGGACAACTGGAGTCGCGAGACTGACAAGATTTCCTGGTAATTACAGAATCACGTGCGACTGTGGCCTCTGAAAATCTCTGATCTGTTGACTTCACGCCTGGCTCTGCACATAATTACGATTTGTTTATGAAGTTTAGTGAAAAATGATCTGGCGTCAACATTGAGTGTTTTATTCTGAAAGGAACTGGATGCTTTGGTGTTGTTTCTATGTTTGACTTCCTGTCCTCCTCGACCTGCTCTGTGCTGAATTGCTGCATTGTGCTATAGAGGTCTTGCATATCTGCATATTTGCTGTGAAGGACTCCGGATCACCCACACTGTGACAGCGTACACAGCGGCAGTCAGTGGAGACGGACCGCACACGCATCACGTGAAATTTAGGGACAAGTGTAACATTTTTAGCTGCTGGTTGCAACTATTGCGAATTTGTGCTTGCGAACAATTTATTGTTCTGGATTACTTATTTTAAGTATTATTGTCCCATTTCAGTCACAGTGATTAATTGTGTTTATGTCTCAGGCAAACTGTATTTTGTAGTAACACACAATTACCACAAGATGGCAGTAGCTACATTTAAAATATCATAATGGAACTACGGAGATCACTGATTTTTTTTTTTTAAAGCACATTCATGCAAATTTTTTAAAATCAAAACCTTGCTGGGAAATGAACGGATTCTATTTACTAAAATGCTAAAGAGCTTTTAACTTGAAAGGGATGCAGGAAATATCAGTTTTGTGTTGACCGAAAAATGCCACAACAAAGATTTGGCGAGACGAACAGGAGCAGAACAGAAAACAAGGAGGCTTTGTACTAAAATATGACAAAATATACTTCTCAGAACACAGAAACGTATAAATAAAGGCCTGTCTCTATAAAAGCCCAAGTCTTCAATTAACTTACTGCATAACTATTTACTTATAAATCTTGCTGTTTTAACAACATGAAAAACAACTCACCTTTGTTGCTTTGTTAACAATATCTCGACCAGTAGCCAAGCCCTGAGAAAGCGCTCTGGCTGCAATGAAGGCCCTGGACACCTGAATTTTAAAAGGAAACAGAATAGAACTGAGTCTATTGAATTAATCATAATCAGTCTCCATACATGAATTACAGTTACGCTGTATTAAAGTCATTTGTTTATGTCCATGGTAACGTATGTCATTAAGAGACACATACTTGTACGCGCAATTTGCGGGGCACGTCTCCAAACGGCTGCAGCTGTTCGGCGTGTTTGCTGACACACTCCAGGTAGTCCTCACTGAACTGATACTGGGGATTCACCAGAGAGAAGACTCGCTCCACCAGTCGAGACCAGAAGTCTGAGAGAACCTCTGACAGACTCACACTGCCCCCTATGGAAACAAGAACAACATTCGACAGCATCCAATCACGTTAAAGAATTAACCATGAAGAAGTGGGTTATGTTGTCTTCACATTATTTTAAGACATAAATTAAAATTTTAGAGGGCATTTACAATTTGTGTAAATTTAATAGATTAGAAGAGTGCTAAAGACTTGTTGAGGACTCAAGATCCCAAATGTAGGACTTTTGACTTGACTTGAGACTTGTCTGTCTTTACTTGGAACTTGACTCAAGACTTGTGAGCAAAGACTTGAGACTAAGGCTACTTGAGATTTGCAGAACAATGACTTTGTCCCACCTCTGTGGATGCAAGTTGCTTCACAGGCCTGAGTTAGGCTTTTCACTGGGCTGGTGATGCTCATTCAGCCTGGGTAAAGCAATGGTCTCCAAACCAAAGCCAGACATTATCTGGTTACTGTCAACTTATGCTTGTAAACCAACCAAACGCAACGACTTTGCGCCAACTGAATGCAATTTCAAGTTTTATCAAGAAAGAAAAGGTAGACAACCGTGAAAGGAAGTTACCTTAATTGTGTTAGACAGAGAAAATGTTGGTTACACACACTACACAAGCTGTTTGGGGATCTTTGATGGACATAGCTGTTGCTGCTGTGAAAGGATAATATCCTAAAAGTAGTTAACTATTTTGACCAGCCACATTATTAGTCTTTCGACTAGTTCAAACCATTTTGATGTACATAACTAGGGCTGCACTAAAAAAAAAGTCATTACAGCATTGTATCGTATCGTGAAGTATTTGCCAATTCCCACCACTAATCTACAGAAATTCAGTGACACAAAATAACACGTATGCACTTTATTGTCATGTTTTCAATTTCAGTGTGTCCAGTTAAAGTGCAAGAGTGCACTTACATTTCATTTTTCATTTTAATGTTATGACAGCTACATCAGCGTGTTCGCTAATTTGCCAAAACTGTTCAATTAATTGGAAAGGAAATTTTAAACTAAATAATATTAACTCAATTGTCTGCTGCATTAACAATATAATGTACAATAATTTGATGAGTTAAGACTACTCGAATCGTACACAGCAACTTGTATTTCAGCTCTTTTTACATTTTCAGTGGACTATGTGAAATATTGCAATTGATCGTAACATGCTTTGTATTACAGTGTATTGTGATATTATCATACAGTGAAGTCCTTACCAATACCCACCTCCATACATAACAGTGTTAAAAGGGCAAGTTTTCATTTTGATCAAACACTTTCTATAATCAATGAAATGTAATTGTACCTTGTGTACAGTCATGCCACTTTCCTGGGTGTACGCTGCCACAGATGTGATACTCCAAGTAAAAATATATTGACACATTTTGTTAAACTGACTCCATAAAAACAAACACTGAACAATAGATTTATTTCTGCCTTTAAATATGGCTGCTCGTCGTCTCTTTACATGAGTCAAACTGGCAGACAGATTCTGAATATGTGATTCTCCGTTCTGCAGTCTACTATACAGCCTCAAATTAGCCATACATGCCGTTTGGCAAGGACAGGTTGACTAAGCAGCAACAGCCTGCAGACACGCTTGCCAGTGAGTGTCTGTCATGCCAAAACGGAGCGATGTGGAACAGAAACAGAAACAGTCATCCGTGGGATTCCAAATCTCACTCTTTTTTTTCCTCTTCAATTCTTCTTGACATTTCAATTCTCCTCAAAAGACCATCATGCAGCTTTTTGCTGTGGATTTACCGCAGCAGGGATGTGGACTTCTACAACTACACTGAGCTGCCAGAACAGTGAGGAATCATCACCAGGCTACTTCACCATCTCTACCAGATTACAGTCAAACAGTGATCCGCTTAAAGCAGCTCAGCACTGCTTATAAAGATTTAAAATGTTAAACTTCTGTCTTTTTTTTGGGGGGGGACAAGCTATACATCATTCGACTCATTAGATTATCTATTAACCATTTCTCTGTCCCTATCCCTTATGGCCTTACAGTTTCCTGTTTCAAGCTTTTATATTTGTGAATTCAAAATAGCTTTAAAAAAGGTAAAAGTTTTGCATTTATTTGTTCCTCATAGTGAAAATGGACGGACGCCCATAGAAACGATACAAGTCTGGCTGCCGGTTTTCTCTGTAATTGAGGTTGTTAGCATTTTTTTTCTGGCATTTTAGGTTATTTAAGTGTTAGATCTTCAGCCAACCAGGGTCCCCAAAATTTTATTGTTACTATTATTATTTTTTAGATTTTTGGGGGCTTTTAAACCCTACAGATCACAGTGCAGCGACTTCAACTTGACTTCAACAATGAAGGATCTGTTTAGGACAAGGGAAGGACACGTCTCTTTGTATATTAATGTTAAAAGTAAGGTTGAGGTTTTTTGTTGGGTCTGAGTTCACGTTAAATGCTGCAAACTGTTAAGAGCTGCTATTTCCAGATTCCAGCCGTTTGAGATTAACTTAGCTGGCCAGGCTTGCTTACGCTCTTAATAGTTATAAGTAACTCATATTAAGCAGCTAAT
>JAQFJA010000021.1:28618958-28630457 GCA_029874485.1 Naso brachycentron
TTGATTAGTGCAGCTCCAAATTGAACTGTTTGGCAATAACATCTTGCATCATTAATGTTTGCTTTAAACGGTGTTGCTGCTCTTTTGGCTGGAGCTCCTTGAAAAAGAGATTTTGTGATCTCAGTGGGACTTGGCTTGTTTAATTAGGATTTTAGTTACACAACGTAATTTTAATAAAGACATTTTGTATCTCTCCTCCGTTACTTTGACAAGGCAGAGATGGCCTTGAAGCAAAAAACCTGACTTAACAGTTGAATTATGGATAAAATGAAGAAAACATTTCAGATGTTTCTTTGAGTTGCACTGGGATGAATTTAACTCTTGATCTGTGTATCTTTAAAATCAGGAGTACATTATAACAACCCACATCTTTGATTCTTATCTGTTCACATGTCCTTTATCTTCTCTAGTTTATGATCTCCATTGTAACTACAAAAATCTATATACCATTTACATAATGTAAATATAGACCGTCTTACAAACACCCAATAGAAATAAAAAATGATCCAGTTTTCAATCATAAGCCCTTTAACCCATATTCAAATATTAGTTCTGCTGCGTATTATTGATTTATTAGTTCACTTACAAATCTGACCAACAACAAGTTTAACAGCAGTGACCACACAAGCAAATGCAGCGGGCTCCTCCCATTGATTTTTCCGTAGGTGAAATGCATCAAAAGCAAAAGCATTATGGAAATAAAACTCTGTGGGGAAACAAATGTATGGTTAGCCTTTTCCTAATCAATACTTTGTGGCTTTCATTTCAACTCTGGCCGGTTCATTTCTGTCTCTGGGATTGCATATTGACCCTTTGTGAGAGGAGAGAGTCATACAAACAGGGCTAATGAGGCGATATTGATTGTGGCTGCTGTGACAGCTATTAATTAGACACTGACTGGGAACTGTGGCCATTTGCTGAGGTGGGTGGAAAGAATCGGTCTGTTATGATCAGGTTGAACTCTCTCCTCTGCACCCACACACAGCCCTGTTAGTGAGCCTGTGTGTTCAAACCGTTTCAACCCTGAAAGCTCTGTGAAACGACTCACAAAGACTCGAGCGCACATGGGTGGGTTACAAAGTACTAACTGATGTTGAACTACTGAAGCAGAGATCAGAGCTGATCAGAAGCAGCACAATGCTGCTCTGACACTTGGTTTTTGCAGCCTGCACACCATCCATCCATTATGCATGCTTATGAAGCTATTCCTCTGAGGTTGTCTGTTAATGGGCTGCTGTGCAGAGCCGAGAAAGACATGAAAGCAGAGAAACAAAAGATGGAGAGGGCTGTGGGAGTGAATGACAAGAGGTTATTTATGCGTTTGCCTGGTATCACTAACAAATATATAAGCAGGCATACAGTATAAAGAGTGATCCAGATAAATGCTGAAAGAAGGGGCCACCACAGAGGGTTACACCCCAATAGCAGACCAGCATGCCTCTTCACTTGTCACAGACTCTGCGGGAAAAAAGGATGCCACATTGTCTGCAGACACTACAAAGATCTGACTCATCACAGTCCAGACAGCAGGCAACCCCCACCACACACACACACACACACACACACACACACCACCACCACCTCCAGCCACATGCGCACATACAAAGCACGCATTTCCACGCTGACTCAACACTGCGACATTAATGCATGTGAACATTACTTTATCAGCCGTCGATCTGCCTGCCTGCCTGTCTATCTGTCTGTCATGATGCTGTAAATGCATCAACAGCATGTTGTTCACACACAAGAAATGCAGGCACGTGATATTCCTGCAAAGACTGCAGCTTCCTGTCAGGGGAAACCCCCTCCCATAACTGACCAACAAGTTACAGCGTCATGTGCAAAATATCCGAGTAGTGCTGAACATTTACCATCAACTCAGTTTATGAAGATGGATAATGTTTGTAAATCCTATTAAATCATTACTGAAGTCAATCGAACTGGATGCAGAACAAAAGATTAGTAATAATTTATAACGTTCCACAGAGCTGCAGCTTCAGTGCTGCCTGTCCGTGTCTTTAAATGTTTGTGATGTAGAATGAATGTGTGTTTTTGGTGCATTAATATGCAGAAGCAATTAAAACAATTAAGAAAAGAGTAAGAAACTGGCAGATTGTGCAACTTATTCATGAACAACAATTAAGGTTTAAGATGTTGTGCAATCAGCTATTAAATATATGTAGATAAAAATGAAAATACTTCTTTTCCACCTTCGCTATAATTTGTCTCTTTTTAAAAACTACAAAGTGACTTTAATTAGGAACTGAAATTATAAAAATAACTGTAATAGTGTCGACGTGACTATCTTATTGCTGTCAGAAAATAAAAATCTTAAAAATCTAATGAGATTAAGACAAAGTAGATTTATCTTGACTCATACATGCTGAAGTTTGTAAATGTCATTTCATGGTTTTGGACACTTGACCTTTAAAGTGTGAAGCATCTGTTTGGAGCATCTCTGCAGTATTATATGAAGTACTGTAAAGGGAATTAACATGAGCAGGAAATTTGTGCTCAGTGTATTTGATTTTAAAATATAGAGATTACAAACCAAACAAAATCTGCCGATAACTGAGAGCAATATCTGCAGCTTAAACAGGACTTGTCAGTTTTGTATTTCAGTGGAAATAGCTTCTCTCCAAGGATCACTGACTGACACTTCTTAAGTTGTCACTGGGAGGCTGAGGTGGCCTAGAAAACGGAGCGATGCTGGTGGCTGTCCCTGGAGACTGGCTGTTTCTCCTGCTATTCGCTGCACTTGACAGTTTTTGTCTCTATATGTTGGAAGCAGTGAGGAGAGTGAAGCAAATGTCTCAGCGATACACACAATTAGCCAGATTTTCAGTTCTGAGAGTGTGATGATGAGGGAGGCATTTTAACCTCAATATTCAGCCAGGAAACATGCTGAAGTTCACTTCCTGTTAATGATCAAACTCTGTGGATTACATTTGGGTTTCTGAGACCTCCACATGTCCTTGAGGGGCTTCCCCGGCAGAGTTTAATTTGACTTTTGAGGAATGCCACAGTGGACCTCGCCTAATTTCATTCACATCAAACTGTTTCGTAATGTTCTTCAACATCTTCCCAGACGAGGATGAGCAGGGCAGCATCACATCAAACACACGTCTATGATTAAACATCATGACACGTTTAGCAATGTTTAATTCAAGTGAATGATGGGAAAGCAGCACAATGCACAGGTTTAATCTGAGGAGACATGAAACACAAAATAATCTGTCAGAAGCACCATGCAGACAGGAAATGCCCGGCGTAATTTAAGGTGATACTAAACTTTTGCAGCCTCACAAACAGCCTCTTTTGAATGTATGACTGTATCAGCAGGCTCATGGACGTGGTTGCTACAGCAACGGGGATCAGGATGATTCTTGTCGAGCCGTCGAGCATCAAGTGACTTTATGGCTCAGTGTGAAGAACCTTTAGAGTAAAACCTGCAAATTACCACCGCTCCATCAGCAATATGAATGTCAGATAATAAAGTATATGAGGTTATAGGCTACTAGTGGCCAATCAGTCGCATCGTCGCTTCTTTCTGCTGTTTAAATCCCAGTTCGTAAAGATTCAGACAGACCGAGCGGGAGTAGATTCCCAGCTGGACTTGAGGAGGGATTTCCCCGAAGCTTACCTGCACGTACAGCGGCTTTCTGAAGAACCCCCATGGAAACAGGTCTCGTGCCATGGCAGATGCAGAACATCTCATAAAAGCTGCTGAAGGACGAAATTCGGTATATACGGTATCAAACAACGCTTTTTGGACTAATCACGGAGACTCTCACGTGAAACATCACTGATTCTGTCCGCAGCGCCGTCAACGTGCGTGAAGATGCGGCGAGGCGGCGGCGGCGGCGGACTGAGTCTCATGTTGGCCGAGATCTCTTCTGGGGCGTTCTGACCAATTACAGAGGGAGGATGGCTAAACTCTCCCCCCCCCCTGCAGTTTGTCACCATGTCGCCTATTGTTTATTTATATAAATAGCTTTCATGCTGACAATGTCAGCCTTTTCTTCTCAAATTTAGCCTATTCCATCAATGGTGCGTTTTCACGAGTTTATCGAATGAAAATCCTTTTGAGTGGAAGACAGTGGTTGTGTTGGTTATGCTGTGGCTGTTGAGGCTCATTCTAGCCTGAACTTAATATTTTACATATAAAGTAGAGCTGCATCGATTAATCGACAATGGAAAATTAATCATCAGCTATTTTGACAATAAATCGTTCGGTCATTTTTCAATTAAAAAAACTAAAATGAAATAAAATTTAAAAATGCTGGTTATAAAAATAATAGGCCTAATTTTAAAAAAATTGTTAGTTGCATTCCTAATATAGTGTTTGAATGTGCATTGCTTATTTTAACATATGTGAGAATATGTCAGTTTTACAAATCGTTTTTGCTGAGATTTCACATGAGAATTTCACACATGAAAAACATCATCATATATGTGAAATTTGACACAATATGAGCCATAAACCCAGATTCACATCACAAATTCCAAAACCCATGTGTATATATTGCATGCATATTGCATAATTTATCACATGCTAACTGGTTCACATGTACCTTACTGTGTATTGTACAGATAAACTGCTTCATTCAGGCCTTAAAGCACAATTAATCCTTACAGCTTTACCAAGTGATAATTCTGTATCAGTGGTGTCATGGAATGTGAAAGAGGTCACATACTGTATAGTGACAGCGCTAAGAGTTTAGTCTTTTAGCTCACTGTTTTAGATTTATGGTCCGAAACGTTTTCTGTTTTAGTCCAGTTTCCATGTATTTTCCTGTCCACAGCAGGTTGCTGTTAAAGCAGCTGTAGCTACACTCCCTGTGCACCAACCATGAGACCTAATACAGGCCTAAAGGAGACTGAATGTTGAACCTAACATTCATAGTGGTCAGAAAGTTATTATAAAGCCAATCGCTAAAGTTCATCATTAAAACTTTGCAAGACAGTAATAAGACAGTAAGTTAAAGTGAAATGGCTTCATGCAGAGTGTATGATGTTTTTAAGCTAAAGCTGTATAGAGATAAAGGTAACAACTGTCATTCAGCATGATGCTAAAGGGATACAGATTTTATTTTCTTTTTGTTATTTGCCTCCCTGAGTTCCAGACAGATAGATCCCATTCTTTGGACTGTACATGCCTTGCAAAGAAAGAGACGGGCAGAGCTCACCCACCGCTAATTAGCTTAGCTCAAATATTGGTAGTCAATGGGAAGTGCTAGCCTGCCTCCACCTAAAGTCATTAGATAAACTTTCCAACAACTCTAAACGGTCCTGTGTGCTTGTTGGGATTATTTATCATGTTATGTTATTTTTAGACTCAGATTAGCACTTTGTCATTAGAATCAAATACATACAACAGCAGAAGAGGAAGAGGAAACACATAAAGTGCTAATCTGAGTGTAAAAATAACAATATCTATGTTCTTGTCTGGAACTCAGGAGGGAGGCAAATTTAAAAAAAAAAAAAAAAAAAGTTGGTATATGTCTTGAAATAGCTTTCATGATGTATTAAGCATTATCTCTGCTTGCATGTTACATTTTTAACAAAAAGTCAGCATGACTTCCTGAACATGTGGGATATAAAAGAAGTGGGAATTTAAGTAGATTCTGATGGAAAATGCTCACGCTTGTATTTCAGGAAATGTAGATTCAAGCATTTTTGGTGCTTGACACATTAAAAGTCAGTTTATGTGATTTGATGTTGAGCGTTATGTTTTTAATTGTCCCTCTTTAGTCCCGCAGCTTTCTGCTCCTAAGAACGGAACCAAACTGAATGCAGGATTCACAGTGTGGCTGCGTGATACGAACAAAATCTAAAATAATGATATTTCTTACATAATCAAATAACTGTCAATTTTGCAACAATGTTGTAGGAATGACTGTTTGAGCTTTTGATCAGATTTTGATGAATCAACAACAGTAATGTGGATACAGTGACTGAGTCACAGCAAATATTTAAACAGCTCAAAGGTTTCCATAAATTTGTAAAATGATCAAATCACTTTACTGTAAAGACAGCAGACAAGCCATGTCACAAGAAAATGATATTTAAAATTGGACAGTATCCAGTCTTTTTGCACAGAATCAATATAAAATCAATACATTTCCGTACCCTAAATCAGTGCTGTTGACTTTGCTTTGTTTGTAGACAGAATGGTTTACTTGTTTGTAATCAGTGGTTGTTTTTTTTAGCTTCCATTGGAAGCTGAAGATGCTCAGGAGGAACGAGTGCAGACTATGAGAGGATGCCATGACTGATCCATGTCAGCTTGAAAAATATTTTTACCTTCAGTAAACACACAAGAGTTTAAATGAGAAATGTGTTGCTGAATTTTGGCAATCATCGTATATCCCAACCTCTCCCACTCACACAGCTTTGTCATGATGTTAGGAAACCAGTAGGGGGCAGCAGCCAGCTAGACTTTTCACACACCGCTGTCAGGCAGCAGAGAGAGTGTTTGCTGTAAAGCTCAGATCTTCTTCACCTGCAGGTTTTTGTTTCTGTAGCTCAGGTTGATCCACAGCTTCCGTCTGTTCATGAAGGAAACTCTTCAGCTGATCGTCTGCAGTCAGGAGAACTCGTCTCCGGATGTTATTCCAGCTGTGTGAGCCGGCTGCTCGTGCTGGCACAGCACACACTGCGTTCCTCTCTGTGTCTGTCATATTGCTTTCAGTGGCCCCGTCGTTTTGTTTCGCTCGGCTGTTTGCTGCTCTGTGGTTTCAGCTCTCAGCGCGGCTGCCGTGTCTCCTCGAGTGAACACAACCTTGAGCTCAAACCTGCGTCTTCTTTGTTTGTGAGAGGATTAATCCATCTCTGTTTGTTTCCTGTGTGAGTCGCTGTACTTCATGCATAATCTTGCCGTAACCAAACATGTTTGCTTGTTTAAGTTCTAGTCTAATGTAGTCAGTTTATTTTGATGTGGTATAAATACTTCAGTATTTTGGATGGATGAACTCATTGCTGTTCATTAAAGCGTTCAGAGTGTTTGCTCAGATAAAATTGTTCCCTTTGTTGTTTGACGTAGTGTCTGTCATACTACAGGATGAAGATTTTTCTGTAGCTTTATATTTTCTCCAAATATTCAGACTTGATGCATACAAAGCATTTTTTGTAGTACTGCCAGTCAAGGCTGCATGATATTTAAGTAATGTCTATTTGCAATATTGGAGGGGATGAGGATTTTTCATTGTCATTCTAATTTTCATTAAGGCAGATATTTAAACGATAATGGTATAAATTTACAGGGATCTGCAAATTTTCATTGTCTTCGGTCTGTAGAAGGTGATGTGTGGGCCAGCACAACATCTACAGCCCCACAATATTTAAATAAATTGGTATTTTCTTGAGACACACACACATTGTCCTTTAGCATAGTTGTGCCTTGTTGTGAGATGAAAAAGTGCAGTAGAAATTATTACAATTTCAAGAAAATGTTGAGTCCTTGTGCAGCCTGACAGCAGCTGTTATATATTCTATTTGTACTAGTTTCCATTAAAATCACCTGGACAAGTTTAGGAATATTTGTGTGTTAAAATATTTGTGTGCGATGCGCTGATCTGAGTCATTGTTTCAGGTTTGGGATCAGGCTGGTGTTAGGCCCTCTGATGGAAGACATATTCTTTTATTTCCATAATTAAAAATCCTGCCAAAGGAGAATTTGAGTCAGTTGAAGTTTTGTTGTGGAAACATTCGATCTCAAAGTCACAGAAGGCATAGTGGAGTTTGCCACCATGCAGAGCAGCACTTTTGTTGCACTTTTGTCTGAAAATACTTGTTTTTCATGTTATATTAACCTGGTAACCTGCTGTTTTTTATGTTGTAATGTTGGTTTTATGCTGTTTATGCTGGGGTTTTTTGGCGCAGTTGCTTCTGAGAACAAGGTTAATTCATTAGATTTGTGAGCTCAGTGTGGATATCATCAAGGTTGTGCAGCGTCTAAAAATTACACATTAAACGGATTCATGCACTCACTGTCAGCCCAGTGCTTCTGTAGGCAACACAGTATATATCATGGTCCCATAAAGGAAACGGAGAGAGGCGTCTGCACATGTAGCCAGGGCCCAGACCAGAGACTCCGCCCACTCCACTGAGTGGACTCGATTCACTTGGTCGGGCATTGCACTGTGAGACCGCGATCCTCCCGGTTGAAAAAGTGATAATCCAAAAAGCGCTGCACTTCCAAGTCCTTCTGTAGCATTAAAATACAACAAAAACTTTACAGCCAGCTTTTATTCTCCGCACAGGCCATCAATTCATCAGTGAACTTTCTCTCCGCAGCGACAGCGTAACGAGCAGAGCGGCAGGTCTCACCGTGAGCTGCAGCTCCTCACAAGTCTGAAAACTTTGTGACAGATTTACAAACAAGCGTTACTTGGATAAACTGACGACATATGTGAAATCTACATGGTAACATTGTTGTCTAAAACATCGATAAAACTTACTGCAGTGATATATTAACAGTCCGACAACAAAACGTTTGCAGTCAACAGACTGCAGTGTGTGTAGACCCTTTGGGACGCTTGGTACTCCAACAAAAGGGTGACCAGAACAGGTACGGTAAAGTTAATTGGTACCCTTTTGACAGTGGAAGTGCAAAAAAATGTGTCTCGTACCATACCAAGCTGAACCGCAGCGCTCAGTGGTAACGGGGCTTCAGTCTCGCCTCATCAGAATCAGATTCTCAGCTTTTACTGGTTTCTGATGGAACTCGCGCAGTTCAAATGAATTTGCCGGATTTCATGAATACTCACACAAACAGGACAAGCTTAAGAATGTTTTTACTTTTTTATGGGCTGTATCCATCTTCAAGACTACTGCATAGCGTTTTTAGCCATGTTAGTGTGTTCACATATGGATGACACTGGCTGTGTTCCAATTCAGGGGCTGCATCCATCCCATACTGCATGAAGGCAGACGAAGGACACGACTTTGTTGGCCGCGGTGGCCGAAACGAAACTTCTGTTAAATGAGACGGTCTGGTCTATGGAGCATTTCCTGTTTTTGTCATCAACTGCTCCTCACGTCATGATGCACTGCTCCTGATGCTTAGCAACCATGGCACAGCATGTGCATGTAAAGTAGGAGCCACAAATGTTTTCTTTATTATTTTTATACTTACATCTAAAAATGTATCCTCTTACTGCTGTTCGTTTGTCCATTATGTTGGCTTTAAAAAGACTAAAAAGTTCGTTGCGGCCATGCAGTGAACCTTGGGATATGTTGGGCTGCGAAGTATTCACTGGTTGGATCATGGGTGGGAATTTGTGGGCTGCATTTAAAGGAGCCGACGAAATGGGACAGCCTTCATCTGTGACGCAATCAGTCTATGACTACACCCTGTGGAGGATGAGGACCCTCAATTGGGAAACACCACTGTCACCACCCTGGATCAGACTTAGAGGGACACGCCCACTTTTTTTTCTTTTTGTTATTTGCCTCCCTCCTGAGTTCCTGACAAGAAGACAGATCCCATTCTTTGGACTGTGTGCAGTAACAAGGAAGAGACGGGCAGAGCTCGCCCACTGCTAATTAGCTTAGCTCAAACACTGGTAGTCGATGGGAAGTGCCAGCCTGCCTCCACCTGAAGTCAACAGATACATTTTTTAACAACTCTAAACACTCCTTTGTGCTTGTTTTGACTTGTTGTTGAAATGTTAGGTTATTTTTAGACTCAGATTAGCACTTTATGTAATTGTAGAATCAAATATGTACCAGAAGTAGAACAGCAAAAGAAGAAGAAATATATAAAGTGCTAATCTGTATCTAAAAATAACATAATAATAGTATATTTGATGACTTTAGGCGAAGTCAGGCTAGCACTTCCTACTGACTACCAGTACTTGAGCTAAGCTAATGAGTAGTAGGTTAGCTCTGCTCATCTCTTCCTTGTTACTGCACACACAGTCGAAAAAATGGTATTTTTCTTCTTGTCTGAAACTTGGGAGAGAGGCAAATAACAAAAACAAAAAAAAAATTGGCATATCCCTTTAAGAT
This sequence comes from Naso brachycentron, assembly GCA_029874485.1. NCBI lineage: Eukaryota > Metazoa > Chordata > Actinopteri > Acanthuriformes > Acanthuridae > Naso > Naso brachycentron. Next base: position 28,628,973 of record JAQFJA010000021.1, read on the forward strand.
AGTTATTTCTCTGATGACTTTCATTTTACTTTGTGTTCTGAATTTACGACAAAAATCTTCCTCTAAGCTGATGGAACGCAAGACCTTGGTCAAACGGAGGAGGGCAGACACTGTGTTTACAAGCACAACCAAACCCACTACATATGGATGCCCTCAGTCAGTTGTGCGCTAGCAATTTATAAAGTGCAAAAGGCTGAATAATATATTTTGCCATCATAGTGCCTACTGATGTCAGCACAGCAACTCTACTTGTAACACTGTAACGCTGAAACACCAATATGTATACAGCTCTAGCTATTATGTAAATTAAAGCCAGAAGAGCACCACACTGCATGTGCAACAACCCAAATAAAAACACAGAAAACAATGCAATAAAATTGCACATTAGCAGATGGCAGCAGCTAAAAAGCAGAAATGATCAGCAGATGCTAAAACATCAACATCAAGCAGGTTTGTTGGACAGCAGTGAAACTAACAAAAGCAGCTTCTAGAGCATCATAAGATGATTAAGCACCCAAACAAATGGAAATAAATAAAATTATAAAAGCACCTAGAGCTACAATATGCATGGAAGAACCAACACAGAAAGTAGTTCCAGGGAACTGCTCACCACAAGGATCTGGATTTGCTTGTGCAACCAGGTCCTAATTACTGTTGAGTTTTTTAAATTGTATATTTTGGAACTTTGACTCCACAAACAGGATGCACTGCTCCCAGTTAAAAGTGGAAACCAGCTAATGAAGCAGCAAAATGCAGAGAGCACAGCAGGGAGCATGGCTCAAACATGAATATTCCTCTGCAAAGCTGTCACGTAGCATGCAAAGCCACATGAGCAGCAGCAACCGAGGCAACAAGTGTTGGAGTTTGAGCTAACAGGCGACCAAGAAAACAACATCAACAGCATCCATCTGCAACAAAATCCATTCATTTGACAATGCTCATAAACATGAAAACTCATATTCGTAAATCAGCAAATGAAAGCATCAAAATGCACATAACAAAAACGACCAAAAGCTGCCATACATTATGATTATTACAACCAACAGCATCATTATAAAAGCAGAGTTGAGCAGCCTGCAGCAACAAACAGCAGCTAAGCCCAAAGCATCATACACAAATTAAAAAAAACAGCACTCAATTTGCTGGAGTGACACAATGATTATTTAACAACTCAGAAACGCATGCGCAAACTTGAGGTTAAGATGTTATGTAGCACAGATGAGCAGTAGCACATGGATGTGAGCTTACGTTTGGAGAAGAGTGTGATTGTGTGACAAGTTTCCACCAAAGTGTGCAGGATGAAAGTCATGTTTACATCCACAGCCAGCAACAACAATCCACAACTAAATAACAACAGAGTGATGAACAGCCAATTCGGCTTATTACACTCATGACACCAAAGCATGAAGACGATGAATCATGTTTCAACACCAAACACATCAACAGCTTAAAGAGATATGCCAACTTTTTTTTCTTGTTATTTGA
>JAQFJA010000021.1:28646931-28658388 GCA_029874485.1 Naso brachycentron
CGCATGCAAATTAGTACACGCAAATTGGGATCTTAGTAGATCCGGCCCTAAGTCTCTCTTCAAAATATGTTCAGTTCCCCTCTTTTATTTATAGCTTGTTAGTTAACTGGAAATGAGGCGTGATTCACTGGTTACTCTTCAGACTTTCTTAAATTTTAGGCTTTAGGTGCAGGAACATGTGAAATCTGAAACGTCATTTTCCATCATACATTGTTGCCTGAAGTTACATGTTCCTCTGTTCAAGATCTGCACGAATATTGTTAGTAATGAAGCAGCCTTTTGCAGGCTGGGTTGGGTTGGAATGCAGCTGGACACGCCTCCCTGTGAGAACAGGGTGTTCCTGCTGGTTAAATAGCATACCTGAGTGCAGACAACCTGGGTGGAAACCTGTAAGAGCAGCAGTGCAGCCGCGTCAGCTTCTCCTCAGCATTCTCCTCTCCAGCATCTGAGTTCTCTTCTCTCCTCATCAGGTAAAAGGATATTGCTGCATTCTGCATGTTTTTGCAAAGTGCTATAGAATACTATGTAAAAGATCTCTGTAGCAATTCAAACAAAAGTATAGACCTATTGTTATTTAACTAAGGGAAAGTGTTTATTCCTTATTATCCAAGGAAACAAGTTCTTGCATGAATGGCCACGTTTCTCTGATTATGCATCTAACGAAACAGTTTTCACCATAACGTCAAATTTACTGTGAATGTCTAAGTAAGAATCTAGGACAAAGAAAGAATACGTGAATAAACTTGTTTATTTTCCTTTGGGACTGGTTAATGGCCAAAAAAGTTTAAGAAATGATGAATACATTAGTATGAGATAGACAGTATGAGATAGTCTGAATTGTTTTTTATCTTTGGCCATTGGGAGGTGCTTTTGCTGCCCCAAAATACCAGCCAGCAGTAAAAACACCAACACTTTGCATTGCAGTTTGGCAGTAAGTGTAGAGGACACTCCCTGGTACATCAGGTAATTTTTCCTTCCTTTTTTGGCAGCAGACTTACCAGTAAATTAATTACATAGTACCTGTATTTCAGGTTAAGCCACCAATGCTGCAGAGTTAAAAAAAAAAAACCCAAACAACACAAATTTGATTTGTTCTGGGAAAAAGAGCAACATGTAGAACTTATGAAATGATAAAAGTGCTCTGTTGAACTTTCCAGTGCTTTGTGATGTGCAGCATTATTTTTCCCCAAATTCTCGCATCAAGGGTCTCTCAAGTGATGTTAAAGAAGTGGGGATCACTGTGTTTCTCTCAACTGTTTTTTTTCTTAGTTTTTGCTGGTTTTATTCAATCAAAACTAAACAAAACAAGAATTCATTTTTTAAAATAAGGCTGGAACAATTCCTCATTTTCATCACTCCATAAAATATCAAAGTGTTGTGAAATAATCTGTTTTAATTTACTAAAGTTTAATTTATGTCATGACATTTTTGTATAAAAAGCAGTGAATTCACACATTTGAGAAGCTGAAACAGGAAAATGTTTGTGAGAAACTGACATTGATTTCTAATATCATTTTCTGTCAATCAAAAATTTGATTAATCTGGACACTCGTGTTTTTTCAAGTTAGTAATTATGCACGCTGTGATCTGATGGGTCAATTGTTAATGAAGTTGTGTCTTCTCTCAGGCCTTCAGCACTATGACGGACCCAGAGTTTGAGAAAGCAGGCAAGGAGCCCGGCCTGCAGGTGTGGCGGGTGGAGAAAATGAAATTGGCCCCGGTCCCTTGTGAACTATATGGAAACTTCTACACTGGAGACGCTTACATAGTGCTCTACACCACCTCTGCCCCCTCCTACAACATTCACACATGGACTGGTATTGGATTTAGATTCTATGCTGACACCTCAAAGCAAACTCTTCCTTATTGTAGAATGTACAGTGAATTCTCTTGTTTGTTTTTCCATGTTTGCTTTTTACCATCATCTGGTGTACAGGCGAAGAAGCTTCGCAGGATGAGAGAGGAGCTGCTGCCATCTTGATGACCCATCTGGATGACTACCTGAATCAGTCCCCAACACAGTTTACTGAGTTTCAAAGCTCTGAGTCAGCAACCTTCATGAGTTACTTCAAGAGTGGCATCACATACAAGGTGACATATGGCTCTTTCATGCTTTTTGTTCTCATTGCAAACCATTTAAAAATCTTTTTACTGAATTTAAAAGAAGGTGAAGTATGTCTTTATGAAACAAGAGAGGTAAATTAATGTCTGTATCAGATAAGAAAAGCAAAATACCAATGCAACCATTATTATGACCTAAGCTGAAGGTGTTGTTCAAGCATTGTCTGTTTTTATGGGAGTGCTATTTTGGGAAGCGCCTGCAGTCTTGGTTACTCGCTCCCTTGGGTTTTTCCCGAAATATTTCCATGGAGAGTTTGACCGAGCAGACAAAGTTGCTTTGTTGGCAAAACACTGAAGACATGCAGACATGAAAAAGGCTCCTGGAAAACAGAGCCAGTGTGTTTTTGATATTACAGATGTAAGCTGGATAATTCTGAACACTAACAGTGTTAAAATTAAGCTTACTTTGTTGTACCATTTTAATTCAGTTATTAATCCTACATATAGTGTATCATTATGCACCCTGCAAACAGCTGTTAGCAGCTGAGACAGCTTTTTTTGTATTTGCATTCCTCCCTATTTCCAGACAAGGAGATAGATCCCATTCTCTTGACTGTGCGTGCAGTAACACGGAGAGATGGGCAGAGCTCGCCCACCACTAATTAGCTTAGCTCAAATACTAGTAGTCAATCGGAAGTGCTAGCCTGCTTCCACCCAAATCCAACAGATAAACTTTCCAACAACTCTCAACGGTCCTGTGTGCCAGTTGGTTACTTTGGAAACGTAATAGTTTCCAGGTTACTAGTTGCCCTATTTAAAATGTAGTAAGTAATGTAACTATTCAATTCATTAAAGTTATGTTACTTATTATTTTTTGATTGCTTTTCTAAATTTCTAACAAATGTTCTCAACTGTCAACCATTTTCAAATGTTTAAACCAGGCAGTGTTAATTGCAGATGTGGGGCGCTGCAAATTAAAACAAGAGAACCAATCAAAAGCATCAGAATAGCATCAAACTTTACTAAACATTCTGCACTTCAAAACATGCAAAGCATCAAAATGAATATTATTTGACATATTGCCTAAGCTTTTTACAGAAAATATTCAGATGTAACCCCCTCTGTAATCATTACCATTTTCATAAATAACTGTAATTTAATTACACATTCTTTCAAAGTAACTGTAACTGATTACAATTACATTTATTTTGTCATTAAATTACATAATTTCATTTCATGAACTAGTTACTCCCCAACACTGGATATGACCTGTTTATTTACCATGTTATGTTACTTTTAGATTCTGATTAGCACTTAATGTACTTCTTTTAAGTCTTCTGCCTTTTACTTGTGTGCATGTGCCCTGCAGTTTACTTTCGATATTTGATTCTAAAATTACATGAAGAGAATATCAATGATGCATACTGTCAAGTTTTCATGTTTTATTCACTCTTAACCTCACCTGTGCGCTGTCATTGGCTGGGGGAAACACACCCACCCCATGGCCTGACTAAGCCAAAACATCAAAATACAGGCAGATATGGAAAGGCACACAGTCACCACCACACACATCCAGGGGCCCTTCAGACATGAAAGTGGTTTATATCTATGACTGTAACAACTAACTGTTGGTAAGAAACGCAAATTAGTTGTAATGTTAACCTTTACACCAATAATTAGTTGACATAGTAGATGTTAAAATCTTCATATCAGGCAGATGTTGTTTATTTCCTGTTGTAGATCTCATACTGTGTTCATCTTGACTTTGTTCCTGTCAAAGAAAGGTGGCGTGCAAACTGGTTTCAAGCATGTGGTGACCAACGTCATCAATGTCCAACGCCTGCTGCATGTTAAAGGTCGTCGCATGCCGAGGGGCACTGAGAAGGAAATGTCCTGGAGCAGCTTCAACAAAGGAGACTGCTTCATCATTGACTTGGGAAAGGTGATCTAAAGGGCCCAATAATCAAATATTTTCATAGCATAATACAAGCTTCAGGTGTTACACTGTTTCACCCCAGTTGAATTCTTCCTTTCCTCTGCTTCTCTCTTTGGAACATTAGAACATCTACCACTGGTCTGGCTGTGAATGCAATGCCTTTGAACGCCTGAAAACCACTGAGATAGCCATAGCTATCAGAGACTGTGAGCGAGGGGGCCGCTCTGAAGTCATGATGATTGATGAAGGCTCCGAGCCAGCAGAAGTTCTTGAGGTGAGCCCCCACCAAAATTTTTGTTTGAACTTTTTTTTTTTTTTCAGGGAACCTTTTGATATGTTTGAGCATGTGGCCTAAGGAAGACTTTATCTGACTCATTTGACTGCGAGGAAGGAGCAGCAAGCTAGTGTTAGAAAGTGTGACTTGCTCCTGTCATGTGCTTTCTTACTGTACAGGTGCTTGGACCCAAGCCCGACCTCCCATCAGCAAGTGTTGATGATGCTTCCAGTGAAAAGAGGAGCAAGAACGTGGCATCTCTTATTCTGGTAAAGATGCACAAATGTTTGGCTTTTAAATAAATTCCTATGAATAAATGTTACAGTCTAAAGGATTTAGATGATAAACTGATGCTTTGGTCATCTCTATAGGTTTCTGACGCCACTGGCAAAATGATGATGAATGTGGTGGCGGATAAAAACCCATTCAAACAAGAAATGCTCTCCCATAGTGAATGCTACATCTTAGACAATGGAGTGGACAATAAGATATTTGTCTGGAAAGGTATTATTAGACCAAGGCAGCTGTCTATATCTGCAACCTCTCGCTCTTTGCATACACTCTGATTTGTCTATTTATCAACACCCCGACTGGGAAAATATGAAAAGATTTTAGTTTAAAGTCTCTAACCACTGTACCAAACCCAAACTTGCAGGAAAGGACGCAAATGCAGATGAGCGCAAATCAGCATTTGCTGTGGCAAATAAGTTCATCAAAGACAAGCATTATTCCAATAAAACTCAGGTAATGTGCCATGCATTGACGGTCTGCTATCTAGACTTCATTCTGGCTGCCTTTGTTTCTATTCATGCGTGAGCTTGCTCCTTTGTGTAATTCTGATATGAACAGATCCAGGTCATGCCAGCCGGTGGTGAGACAGCACTGTTCAAGCAGTTCTTCTCTGACTGGTTGGACAAGGATGAGACCACAGACACTTGTCAGGGCTTCCCCATCAGCAGAATCGCCCGGGTGAAGGAGGTTCCCTTTGATGCCTCCAAACTCCACAGCAATGCCACCATGGCGGCCCAGCACGGCATGGTGGATGATGGCTCTGGGAATGTCCAGGTATGGTGACCAGTCTGACCACACTCATACTGTGTATTCGTTTCAACAGATCTCAAAATGTCAGTGTGTGAATGGTGGGTATTTGTAGATTTGGCGTGTGGAAAAAGCCAAAAAAGAGCCTGTGGACCCGTCCACCTATGGAGAGTTCTTTGGAGGTGACTGTTACCTGGTGCTGTACACTTACAAGGCAGAAAGCAAAGAGAAGTATATCATCTACTTCTGGTGAGTGCAACCTTTGCAGCATGGTCATATTTACCTGTCGGGGGCCTGGGTGTAAAATTGCCACTGTACAAATATATACAGTATATATTCATATTTATCTATGCACCATGTGAGCACAGTGTAGACAAAAATAGGTTTCAGAGGAATAGCTTGGGGTTTTTTTAGGTTTTTATACATAGTACATGTACTGGCAGTCAGAGCGACCACAGTTTGTGAAGCAAGATTACCAGTGAAGTTAAGCCATGTCCTTTTCGTAGATTGAGGACAGAAGCGGATGTGTTTTATTCGCCTAAAGGAGGCCCGCCAAATGAAATAAGTATCAGTTTAAGTGAATGCTACATTCAGCATATTTTTACTGCTTTACCTTGCTGTTGGTCAGCCCTCTCTGGTGGGACGCTGAGGCTGTTTTATTGCTCTACCAAAACTCTCATGACTCTTTTGAAAAACAAACAGTCCCATTCAGACAGAATATCACCATTGATTTTACTTAGGGCTGCAATGAGTTATGATCAGGGCTGGGAAGTAACACATTACTTAGTAAAGCATTAATGTAATTTTATTATGTTTCCCAGTAACTAGTAAAGTAAGGGTTTACAATTGCCAAAACAGTAATTATATTACAGTTGCTTATCCAAGTAATTATCCAAGCATTACTGCGTTACTAGAAAAGGATGTGTATTTTGTCCTCAAATATCTTATGACAATGAAGTATACATGCATGTGCTGATTTATATTTCTCTACAAGAGGCGTTCTTAATTGAGTCGTTGCTAATTTTGAAGTTCTAATAAGCTACTGAGTGTTCCTATATCTAAGCATGTCTTTAAATTAGTAGCCATCAAAACAAAGTTGTTGTATCAATAAAGTAGATTAAGGTTTGGCAGCAAACAAAACAGGCTGTGTGTCATTTTTTTAGGAAGTTGGTTGGGTTGCGAAAGCAATGTAGTAAAGGAACGAGTAACGAAACAAATTACTTTTGATACAAAGTAATAACTAAAGTGAATGCATTACTTTTATAATTAGCAATCAGTAAGAAGTAACTTATTACTGTTTCTGAGTAACTTGTCCAACACTGGTTATGATTATATTAAAGGCTTTGCTGTCTTTAGGCAGGGGCAGCAGTGCTCTAAAGATGAACTGGCTGGTTCAGCCTTTCTCACTGTCGACCTGGACGATTCCTTGAACGGAGCAGCAACCCAGGTAAGACATACTGCGAAACTATCGATGCTACTACTGAGGTACCTCAGTAACGGAATAGTTGTCCATAGATGTCTATTTTCTCAGATGGTGCTGACTTGCAATTTTCAATCAACCAAAAAAGAAATACCACAAAAGTTTTAAACTTTTGCTCTGTAGTTGGGTCTAAAGTTCAGTGCCACCATTCTGACTTCCTGGATGTGTTCTTTGTTACCATAAACAGTGGGGAGTGCAGCTGAGTAGATTGTGTTGGACTTGGAGCTGATAAACATGGAATATGAGATAGTTTTACATCAGGAATTGCAACGCATAATGGAGATAAGACATCAGAGGAGATGCTCTGTTTGACTACTGAACTATGTGAGGCAGAGGGAGAGTGAATTGTGGAAATGCGACTCTACCACGCTGACCAATCACATTTGTAGCTGTCCGCGTTGCTGCAACGTGCAGTTACATTTCCGGAGAGGTGCACGTCAAGCTACGGCGTAGGGCACCCACCTATGCAGAGGCTAACGTAGAAGCATAAACAGAGCTTTACTCTCTGAGTAAGACTGTTTGTTCCAAAATGACTGACTCCTTCCATTCAAGCAGTGTCTACACAACTCCTATCACCTCTTTGCTTTACAGTACATACAAACTTTAGCTGCTGCTGTGTCTCGACAGGTACGTGTGACTCAGGGCAAAGAACCTCCTCACCTGGTGAGCTTGTTCAAGGACAAGCCTTTAGTCATCCGCCTGGGTGGGACATGCAGGGAACTTGGCCAGAGTGAGCCTGCAAGCACACAACTCTTCCACATCCGCCAGAGCTCCACTAAAGCCACACGCGCTGTTGAGGTCAGCTGAGTTTGTTACACTAAATGTTCAGTGAATGATGCTTTATATTGAATGACTGAGCCCATCCACGATCTCTCTTTGTGTCCCACAGGTGGAGCCCACAGCCTCCTCCCTGAACACCAATGATGTGTTTGTGCTGAAGTCCCCTGTCTCCCAGTTCATTTGGAAGGGAAAGGGAGCAACTCCAGAGGAGATGGCTGCGGCTAAGTATGTTGACGGCCTACTTGGAGGAACTGCCACTGAGGTAGAGGAGACCCAAGAGCCATGTGAGTGCTAAAAAGAGAGTTTTGATCTCTGCAAGATAACAGTGAAAAATACCTTCTGTAAAAACTGTGGTTCTCTCTTTGTTGTCAGGTGCTTTCTGGGCAGCACTGGGTGGGAAGACGGACTACCAGACCTCCAAATCTTTGCGGAACACCGTCAGGCCACCACGACTGTTTGGATGTTCAAACAAGACTGGCAACCTGATCGTAAGTATTGAAGTCTTTATCTTTTTGAAATTATTGTATATACACTATGTGTGTGTGATACATATTTATATTTTTTGTCTACTTATTTGACTTTGTAAATGTGTGCTACTTAATCTCTAGGCGGAGGAGGTGCCACCTGAGTTTACACAGAGGGATTTGGCAACCGATGATGTCATGATTCTGGATACTTGGAACGAGGTATGTTTCCTACTCTTTTCATGAAATGACTCAGACTCAGTTCCTGTTGTTCTCTTTTTTGCACATTCCTTATCCCTAAATCCTGGTGGTCATTCCTCCCCTCAGATCTTCGTTTGGATTGGAAAGGATGCCAACGAGACCGAGAAAACTGGATCACCCAAGATCGGTACGACAAACAAGAGTTTTAGAGATGAGAAGGAGTTACATTAGAGACTTTGTTCATAAATTAAACCCTGTTTTCCTTCCAGCTGAAGATTATCTGGATTCAGACCCAGCTGGCCGCTCTGGCATCCCCATCACCATCATTAAGCAGGGGGAGGAGCCACCCACCTTCACCGGCTGGTTCCAAGCCTGGGATGCCGAGATGTGGGACAAAGATCCTATGCAGTACCTTCAACAGTGTATCAGAAGGAGTTAGGAGAAAAAAGAGAGTTCACAGATGCAAAGATCCATTACTAATCACATACTGTTGGACAAATACAATAAATCAAACCTTTGCTGTCAAAGTTTCTGTAATTCTCTTTAAAACTTGTTTCATTCCTTCCCCTGCATTCAACCAATTGGCTGACAAATGTTTACAATCCACTGAAAACCCATGAGGCACTATTTCTCCCGAGTTCAGTGTGACCTTAAATTTTTTTTATTTTATGAGATACTAAAATTTTCACACACAAATTTATTTCTGTTTCTGACAAATAAAAGATATTTTTTTTTATGAAGAATTTCTCTTTTACCAACCAGGTATGCAAAGACAAATTTTTATTGTGTCATTAAGAAATTTAATAAAAATATGACCTTTTATGAAAAAGTGTCTCATCTGATTACATCTTTTCATTCAAACTATATGTGCAGTTTTCACATCTTAGCACTTCAGCAATGAACTTGTTATCATGAGCTTAAATCCTCACTGGGCATCAGCGCCATGCTGGATGGTAATCTTCAGCCCATGTGCACAAGGCTTCTGCTGAGTTGCAGACCTGTGGATTAAGGAGTGGGTTTAAAAGGGCTTCCACATCTCCTCTACTACCATACCTCCTTTGTTCTCTTTCTGTCTCTGCCGCTGGAGCTGCAAGACAAACACTGACCAGGGACCATGAACCAGAAGGTGGTACTCATCACAGGCTGCTCCTCTGGGATTGGACTTGCCTTGGCTGTCCGCATCGCCAAAGATGAGAAGAAAAGGTTTATGGGTAAATTTCTTGAGAAGCTTTGTCTAAATTTGCTGTAACTGACAACTGTATTTCTGAAACTGATGTGCAAACAGGCTGAGGAGTAAAAGAATCCAAAGAAAGGGAAGGAAAATGTGTGCATCAGGTTGTAAATGTTGAAAAATGCAAAGGGACTGCGCGGAAATTATGATGGGTAAAAAAGTGGAAGCCTTACTTTTTGCAAGAGGTTAAATATAAATGTACTGGGAGAGAGAGACAACTTCTTTAAAATATCCATCTCATATATTTTAATATCAGCTTCGATTTAGCTGCTCAAAGCTGCTGCTTGAGTCTGTTAGTTTCTGGCAGTGATAATAACTCCACAGTTGGCAGCTACTGGTTTAAAAGTAGAGTGGTTTCAATGTTTGGGACACAGTGTTCCATGTTTGCCATAATTACTTTTGCCAAATACTACTGAGAAAATGTTTGTCCCATTTACGTATTAAAGGTGCAAACTACGATATGTATGTAAGGGGAAATAGTTCAATAACCATCCTAGTAGTTTCTTCTTGGCGGTGTATGCAGGCGGTGAATTCATGACATTTCACAAGCTCTTTCAGCTGTTATAGTTGGATAAACAAAATAAACTGTCAATATGTTTTGCATGTATAGACCTATAGTCCATATTTAATAGAAAAATACAACCTGAGTTGAGACAGGCTTTGTTGTCTTTTTCATAATATAGTCCTGAACTGAACCCTCCTGGTTTTGTCGACTCCGGTTTGGTTACAAATAATCTCTTAAGTCACAGAGTTGATCTGAGAAAACTTCCGGCTCTACACACCACTTTTCCAGCTCGTGACCTTAGCTGACTTTGAGCTGCCAGTCAGTCACAGAAAGAATGAGCAACATTTACCAGACACTCTTGGGAAATGCCGCCCTCTATTTCTTTGGAGTAACCCTCACTATGTAGCCGACTCTGACATATTATACCTTTAATAATAATAATAAAAATAATATAGTATACAGAGATATTTTTGGGGGAGGGTGCTGCAGTGTTTTTCCAAATAAAGGTACTGTCACATTAACATATTTAGTAAAGTTGGACAGAGCCTTCCTTTTTTAAAAAGTTCTTCATTTAAAATAATCTTTGATAATGATGAATATTTACAGTGAATATTCAAGACTGTCTAATAATGCTTCAGGAGACATTCAGAGACTAATCATTCAAAGTGATGAGATCACAGTTGTTTACTTATGTAAAAGAATGGATGCACAGGTAATCATCGTTGGCAACAAACGATAATATGTAAATAATCTAAGACAAATGTAACAATGACAGGTGTGTGTCGGGTAAATCACATATTGTCTTAGCAATGCACAATGTTTTGTCTTGCGTGCAAACTTCTAAAGGTTCTTCTCAGACTCTTGAAACTTTTGCTGGAACAAACTTGTCCCTTTTCAGAAACATTGTCCTGGTTAGTGTGGATTGTCCACACACCTCAGTGACTCAATACAGAGGAAATAATCCTAATGTCAGTGGCTAATCCTGTACAGAGCTACTGGGGCATTGTTTCTGGAAAAGATGTTGCAGTTTGAGTTAAACGACTGCCATTTTTCTCAATGTTTTAAACATAAACAGTATTCTATTACCTCTATAGTGGCAGCAGACATTAAAGAAGCCAAGAAGTGGTTTTTCCAAAGTATCTAACTGCCATGTGTTGATGTATTTCTGTGTGAAACGGCTTCAAACAGGCTGTAGAGGCAGGACATAACTTTGGGAGGAATTTGGTTGACGAACACCCAAACACAAACCGCTTCACCATCAGTTGCTAGCTTGCTACCTACCTTCCTACCATACTGCTAATGTTACTGCTAATATTATGGCCAATACTGCTAACGTTGCTACGTTACTCCAAATCTGTCTGTCTCTCTCTAAATCTGTCTCCATCTGTCTCTATCTAGTCCTCTCTCTCTCTCGCCCATGTATTTTGGCTCTTAGTCCCCTGAAATATGAATTGTGATTTACAGGTGTCATGATGTTATTGGCTGAA
>JAQFJA010000021.1:28699365-28714376 GCA_029874485.1 Naso brachycentron
GATTCCGTGTGGGCCTGGTCATGAGCCAAAGGACAGCTGATGAACTGTTCGGGCCAACTGGCAAAAGTGGGCGTGGCAACAAAAAGGTGCATAACTGCTTAACGGTTTCATGTAATATGGCCAAATTTGAAACACACACACAGACATACACACACACACACACACACACACACACTTTCATCGGTCATGGCTTGCCCCGCCCCTACACTTTAGCCCCGCCCCTTCCACAACTTATCTACCGTGTATTGACTGTAACATTTTTAGCTGCTGGTCGTAGCTATTGTGCATTCATGCTTGTCGTAGTTATAAGAGTCGGGCTGTACCAAATGTCTTTTTCACATTCAAACATCTTATTTGGGTCTGTAAATTAACTTTGGGTGTCTACTGTCTTTATCTTATGATGTCATCACCCTCAACAAAGCCCATTTTTAGTCTTACTGCTGCAGTCATATTGAAGTGAAGAAAAATCCACTTTTTCATCCCAAAATTTTGAAAAGGTTGAATGTCAATTTACAATTCAAAAGTCAACTTTGTGGATAAAGCCTCAAAGCTTTGAACCATTCGGTACCGCCGTAGTTACAATTCAGTCAAAGCTAAACCTTGAGTTTCTGTTTTGCGACATTAATTAAAGTTTTTTAATTAAAGCTGAACATGCTGTTTGAGTTTAATGGTGTATTTGGTCAGTTTTTACTAATGAAAATGGTTCTCTGTATTTTATTAGAAAAACAGTTATAATGTTCGCAGTTTCTCACACCTGGTGAGTGTTGGTAACATGTTACTTTAAGTCATATTTTGCCTTTACCAGTTTGTGGTAAATGCAGATAAGGTAAAAAGAAATCATTTATGTATTTATCTTTAAAATGTAAAACGTTTCAGGAAAAAAGTATTTTGTCTTGGTTTGAAAGCCAGAATATCTAATGAGTTAATGCTCTACTGGTACAAGACCAGGGAGATGAAGGGGTTTCATCGATGTTCAATGTTCCTCAGGGAAAGTAAAGGCCTACCTGAGCTTTAATTTGTTTGAAAGACAGAAACAAAAAAATGCTGATGTTGCTCATGAACTTTTGGATGATTAGGCAATGTTTTGCTAACATGTTCACCATATTAAAGGAAAAGTGCGCTTTTCGGGGGGAATTTGGCCAATTCATCCAAAATCCCAATGCAAGAATGGAACAAAGATGCCTTTTCCTACTCAGTAGGTCTCTAGATGCCCGCCCAGTGCAAGCATTTTTGCATGTTCAGTGGAAGTGATAGGAAGACACCTGTACTGCAGTCTAAAGCCTCTAAAACACATCCAAAAATCTCCAACTTACTCCATCCACACGTTGTGACTGTGCATATTCACCACAGTATAGGGTGGCTAAGTCACGCCTGATTTTGGAAAAAATGTGAACGGTGGTCAATGGAAAGAGAATTTTTTTTTTTTTTAAACCTGTTTAAATTGTTCCACCAATCTCAAATATGATGTTTGTTAATTCAAAAGATAATTCTGCAAGTCAAGAAAGTTGCAGTTAATCACAACGGCTGAAGTATAAGATTTTGAAAATACGTACGTGGAAAGACGAAACACCCCATCGTGCCGTAAGTGACGTCTTAACAATGATCTCTGACAGAAGCGAATCACTCTCTGTTTGCTTAGCTGAAGCTCTCAACATGCCCATGCTTGAAATGATTTTTACCTCTTTTAATCCATTTTCCCTCATTCTGAAGGAACCAAAGAAACTGTGCTTAAGTTACAGCCATGTTAGCATTGGTGACGTATAATGTGCGAGACGAGAGACGTAGTTCACTGAGTGGTTTCACAGAAACTAACTGGTAATTAACTATCTTCATGACAAACTGACACTTTATTTGTCATATTTGACGAGAGGGCTCAATGTAAACAAGTTCTAAAAATAATTTGTCACTCTTCATTGACCACTGTACGAATTTTTTCAGAATTAAGGTCCCACGGACTGGACGTAGAAGGGTGGGTAAAAAGGTGTGCAAGTCACCTGCACAAGTGACCATTCACCACGCTTTTAATTATTATTTACGTGGGTGAGTATCTAGCGACCCACTGAACACGCAGAGACGAGAAAGACATCTATGTCTTACGTTGGGATTTTAGATGAATCGGCTACATTCCCTAAAAAGTGCAGTTTTCCTTTAATTATATAAGCTAATAATAGGTTGTGTTAGCAGGTTGCTCAGCTTCCAAGTGGCTGCTGAAGTAAAATAATCTGCTTCAAGATGAAATGTGTTGGCACAGAACTCTGTCGCTCACTGACTTTGATCCATGTGAAATGAAATGATGACAGATGATTCCACACGCCTCGAAGTTGGAATGGTTTCATCTTTTTGTTTGTGTTCAGCTTCATTTATGTGAACTGAGTCATTGAGGTTCACTGTGGGAAATACAAGAAACTCAATCTGCTACTGGCATTACAATAATTTATGAAGTCCTAAAATGCATTAACTCTCAGAGTGTATTTATATGAAGCTGTTGCACAGAGCATGTGTTTTGTAGCAGCACTTCCCTGCCCAAACTTAGAGATACCTGGTCGGGGAAGTGAAACACTCTGACCTAATTTGCACTCATTAGTGCAATTAGTTGTTAACCTGCCTTGTTATTAAGCAGTTGTCACTGTTTTCTCGGACTCACAGGTCACCATGTTCAGTCAAGTGGATGAGCGTCTCTCACATCAGGTCAAAAACACATAACCACTCCCGTGTGCTCTATTTTCTCATGAAGGCTCTTCTGCACCCCGGAGCCACGACCAGCCTGTTATGCAACAATCTCTGCTCCTCTGTGCAGCCCTTTATGTCCTCTCTCACTCTCCTCAGGTGTGATGTTACATCCACAATCAGGTCAGGTCATATTTGTTGGCCCACATTGATGCAACCCCCACTTGAGTCAGATGATGGATGGCAGAAGCTTTGTAACAGCGTTGTTTGCGGTGATTGTGTTACCTGTCGGTGCAGTGAAGAAGCTCTGGGATAAGCCAATAATCCAGTATCTCCAATAACTCATCCACTTTTGGTAGCCCCTCCCTGTGTGACAGGAAGGCTCTGGTTAATGATAGAATAACTGGGTATTTTAATGATAATAAAATATCTTTTCAGGCTTCATTTCACGCTTATTACTTTGGTATTTCAGGTATTAAAATCTGACTTTATGTTAGCGCTCTTTGTGACTCATCTGTAAGCTTTGCGTGCATTTCGTTTTAACGATTGCCAAATTCCTTTAAGAAAAACAGCAGCCAAATGTAACTACAGCGTCTCAAGGCTGTCGAGCTGAATGGATTCTGTTCAGTGGAGCAATTTTGGCTGTTTTATCACATATTGCAAACTGAACCCTTTAACTTCAGTCCATTTAACAAGACCAGAAACCCTCCAGCAGCTCCGTCACACCCCACACTCCTTCCTAGTCCTCCAATCAGTCTCTGAATTTTGACCCAGTTTTTATCTCCCCATCTGCTATTCACCGCCTGATGGGACCACCAGAGAGGATTGTTGTCCTCTTACTATCCATGGCTGCACACTGACATCTCTGCAGCAGGTCATCCTCTCTGTGTACGCTGCCCATTAATTACAAGTGCTACTATTGTGAGTGGGGATGGAGGGAGGGGGGGTGCCTCTATTCACTGGGCTATTTTTGCCATGAAGCTAAAGTACTGTACAGCTCTAGCAATGGAGACCTGAATAGCCCTGACTCATGCATCCATTGTCTTGTTCGCCTGTGTGTCAGTGGCTTTGTCCCTCCCCATTCTGCGCAAGCACCATTATTTTCTGGTTTTCTCTTTTTGCACAGTCTGGAATGGGTCTTCAGCAAGTTTCCCTTTTTCTTCTGGCCTCTCTGCTATTTTTAGTGCAGTCAGAGGTAAATTTAGCCCTGATGGCGTAGATGCAGAGAGCTGTGAAGAATGAGCTGTCACGGTGAGTCTCATCCCACTCACATTCAGACTAAAATGGGAATTCTCCTCCCTTGATGTAACTAGATCCTCAAATTGTGCAAGAGGTCACATTTTGCTAGAATACTGCTGATTCCAAGGAAATGTATGCCAGCAGCAGACTGAGCACATAACAGGTTTCTACTTTGAGCTGGAAATAATATTTTTGACTCTGTGCTCAAGTAAAAAGGCGTCAATCGTTTTAACAGACTACCCCAAAAAAGACACTATCTTGCCTTTGCTGCCAGCTGCAGGAAAAGTTAGATATGTGTTAGGTAATTACTTAAACCTGCCCAGTGAAATGCCAGAACAAAATTCAAAACCCTGCAGGGCAACATGCTGAGCTTTATATGCTATGTGGGCATGAGAAGCATGCACTCCTCCTCAGGACACCGTGTGACTTCCAATAAGCACGCTAAACCTTCAGTACCTGGAAATCATTACAGCAAAACCATTCTGTGAACTGTTGTTTATTTCATTCAACTTAACAAGGCAGAATTCCATGAACTATGCACAATAAATATAATTCATTAAATTAATAACACATAAAAACATCAGTTAGTGGACAAGTCCAAACATTGCATTGCCCTTAAAGTAATAATAATAATAAGAATAGTTATAATAAACTGTGGAAACTTTCCCTTTTGAGTTCTCAAAGTGACATGTCTTAAATACAATTAAATAAATGTGCTGTTGAAGAAATGCTCAGATTTGGTCGAATTAAAGGAAGAGTTCTTCCAGCAGAGAGCTCTGACTGACCCACTGCAGCGAGGTCCGGTTTAACTGAGGCTCTCTGTCTGCGTTTCCTCAGTCTGACGCTTGTGCTCAGCACCACGTGTGCTTCTCCGCTCACATTATTCAGTTTCCTGTAAAGGCTTCTTTCTCGGCAGAACAAGGTGCAGTCATATATTGGAAATCCTGGAACCCAGACTGCTGAGTCACACTTCCTTGAGCCCACGAGTTCACCCTGACCTGTTAAATTCGCTGGAACGTTTGGCTTCCTTGTGTTCGCCTCTCTGCCCCTCCCATCTTTCTCTCCCTCTGGGGCACTTTCCAAGAAGTCCAACAAACATTAACACAGGCCCTGTGCAGTTACTTTTTCCCAAATGCACACAAAACATTAATATTCCAGGCGGTTTCATCGGTCGGGCAGGTTGATAACAGGCACCCACTGATCCAGACAGCGACTGTCTCTGCAGAATCTGCTCACTTTGCTCAGCGCAGGATCCTTCCACAGTGACGACTGAGGGTTCTGCGGAAGAGGGCACAGAGCAGTTACCATCTGCTGATTTATGAAATGTGCAAACAGACTGAAATGTTTCAGATTGCACAACCACTGCCAGCGACAGCTCCATGCATGCTCTGACTGTGACCTTAGCACTACAGCTGGCAGTGAGGGCAAAACAGCTCCGTTTGGGAAGTGAGCAACGCACAGTCGTGTTACAGTAAACAGATGTGAGTAATAACACTTACAGTCACCAGAACGCAGTGCAGGTCCATGGGCTCCCCTCCAGGTTTCACCCCTCCGAGTATTTCTGCCAGACGCCTCATGTTGCTCACCCGCAGGATGTTGATGTCATTCTCGCAGCAGAATGCTTGGATAAGGGTGAAGTGAATCTGAAGAGCAACATCCTCCTCATCATCAGCGGCCAGCAGACACAACACCACGTTGTCTGGATCCCTAAAGCAACAGGAGAGGAGGAGCTGTGAGAACAGTGGCATACAACTCAAGTCATCCCATGTAGCTTCACTGACATTCCAGCTGATGCTTCAGTTGTAACCTGATTGTGAACTTACACGTTTAGTGACTTTGCGGCCTCGTAGACTCCGACAGTGATGCAACCCTGAGGCAACGCAGAGCTCAGCACCTCCTCTAACGCTTTAGCCACCGAGTCCATCCTGAAAGAGACATTCAAACACATTTAGCGACAAATCTCTCCGCAAACACAACGCAGCGTTAACATGAGCTGCCTAACGTTACAGATTTCAACTTTAACACTGATGTTATTCACTGACAACTACTGATGTAACGTTGCGTGTCTGATCCGTTACACAATGCAACGTGTACCGAAACACAAATATATGAGCATTTCTGACAAACATGCAGATTTGACCGCTAGCTTAAACAACTAACGCAAGTTAACGTTACGTTAGCATAAATGTACTGTATCTTAGCATGACGTTAGCTGACCGTTGCACTTTTGCTAGCTGACGTTACAGTGTGAGAAACATATCGCCAAACGACGATGGGACAGAAATTTTCACTTTCATAACTAAATTTGTTCACATTGAAACATTTGCAAAAATCTGTGTTTGTCCGTAGAGGTTTTAAATGATGCTAATCGTGACGTTCACTTAAAAAGAAAAGAAAAAGAAGTTACAATCAAAGCACAGTCAGAGCGAGAGATGCAAATGAAAGAACAAAGGCGAACCTTTCAGAAGAATTCTCTCCACCGGTTTCTTCAAAAGTCATATTGCACATCCGAGCGGTTTGAGGTTCAACAATATCCAGAGCGAAACCTGAAGTCCTCCGCTGCCTGCTGAGACTCTCGCTGTGTGTCCGCGGACTCCAACGTCTTCAGTAGTAAAACCCCCTGACCTCGCTCCTCATTTGCATAAACGGGTCCCACCGGTCACGTGGGCACAGCGCGCCTGTCTGTCATGTCTGTGTGAATGCAGCGACACCCTGTGGCTGTGATGCGACATTGCCACTGAGAAATGTAGGACACCAAATTCTATCAAAAAATCGATTTGAATTTGATTTTGCAATGTGAAATTTGGGTTTGACTTATCAGTGTCTCGAGCTCGGGAAGTGGGGCGAGTGCGCACGCCAGCCCCCGCAAAGATTAGTCATCAGGAGTGAGTCATTAGAAGCCTGCTCCATTTTCATTTATGTAAACTGCATTTAGGCTACACTTCAGAGACTTAACAAAAATAACAAATCTACATGTTGATATTTTGTGCCTGACGTCCCTGCTCTTTCCAGACATCCTGTGACAATTTAAGATAAAATATTCTATTATTATATTATATTAATATTTATCCCACAACGGGGAAATTTGCAGTGTTAGCTCAAAAAGTTACAAGAAAGAAAGTAACACACAGTGCACACATTGCACAAGTTATGTAAAAGGTATATCAAAAAAATTTACATATAAGTTGTAAAAATGTAAAATAATTCAGAATTTATGAATATGTAAACATATGCCTGTGTCCAATTAGATCACACTTCGAGTAGGGCTTAAGTGCCCAGAAATACACAGTTTTAAAGTTTGTATTTTTTATCACTTCTGACTCATTTGTCATTATGGCTAAAAAATCCAAAGATTAAAATATTTATTTGTCATTTTTACGCTCGTACACAGCTGAGTGCGCAGTAAATATTTAGTTAGGCTACCATTTCTGTTGGCCGTGCACGAAATGAAACAGTGAAAAAACAGAAATATTTTTCAAAGCAACGTATAAAAAGCAAAACGAGGTGAAAGAAATCAGGAAAATGAGGAGTGAAACAAACAAATAGCCGACAAGGAGTTATGGAAAAAGACGTAAATGTAGATGGCTGGATTTGCATCAGTTTCAGCATCCGGATATTATTCATTACGACTTCCTGTCACAGTGTCACGTCTCACTAGATGCCTTTAATAGAACAGTACCATTGTCAGTGTCATTACTAATCCGTACCTTTTTTTCTTTTTCTTTTTTTTCACTATAGGTCAAACTGTCTGCTGTGGAAAATGCTCGTATCCTGCCGCACGAGAATCCACAACAAGGAGGGGAACGTTCACACGCACATTCACAGAATAATATTGATAACAATCTATAATGTATTCTAATTTAAGGAATCTGTTGTGGTCAATAAGAGAAGTCAGACACATTTATGGATTCTTTTCTCAGGTGCTGACTAACACAACATGAGTGAAAAAACAGCAAAGACCTCTCAGGATAGAACAGTAGATAATGTGTTAGAGCGCCTCTAGCGGACACGTAACATAATCATTTTTTTTCAAACAAGAAACATCCCGCTTGAACGTTGTTTCCACTGACTTGGGATCAGTTTCCTTGCGTCCCTCCCTCAGGAAACATCACAGAAACCGACCGCAGATCCGCGCTGCATCTTCCTGCCGGCAACGTGGCAACACTCAACACAAGTTTTACTCTTTTTTTCCCCCACGCGCGTAAGCAAGACTCCGAGGGCACGGTCAGTCCCGTCGGTATGATCTGTGTTAATGCTCTTCCTTAGTCTGGAGATGGACGTGATTTGTTGTTTTGCAGCTCGTCAGCTGTCAGACTGGCCAGGGCGCGCGCCGCTGTTTGCTGTGAGCTCAGAGACACGCAGGCGGGGACACAGCACGCAAACAGCGCAGATGAAGGATTCTTCAAGTTCATGATCTGAGGAATCTTCATATTTCTGTCACTGGGATCATTTACACCTTCTCAGCTCTGGCTGCTGTGCAGTAACAACACTCTGTGATATGTTTTGTTGTTTGAACTTTATCCTCTTGTTATCATGTTGACTTGTTATCAGCTCACGTTGTGGCCTTTCTGTGAAATGATGTGGCAGCCTTGAATGTACTTTGACTGCATCTGGCACCTGTGAGCTGTAAACAAGACTTGAACACTTTCATTTGTTTGGATTTTACTTCAGAACAAGGAACAGGAACTGCAAAACCTCCCATCATTTGTCTCAGGTGTTTAAACTGGGCTGATCCCGTGAAGGGTCATCATGGATCACCGAGGTCACAGAGGTCCGGACTCTGGTTTCAACTCCCACAGAGCTAAAGACAGAGAGGGCTACAGGTACTCTCATCAGGACAGGGAGCAGAGCTACCTGCCGCCGAACCCCAGAGAGAGGGACTGGCACTGGGCTCAGCCTGATCCTCAGTACAGGACTCCCTTCAGCAGCCCTCCAGCCAGACCCGAGCAGTATCCTAACAACACACAGCAGTATTATTATGGCCACGGCCGCCCAGAGCACCAGAGACCCCAGTCCAGGTATGTGAGACTTCACATGATTCTCATTTCTAAAGTGGACTGTGCCAAAGAGATGCAACTAAATATTAGAAGTTAATGATGATTTTAGTGTATGTGGTAATGCAGTGCAAGTAAAACACAGAAGTTCTAACACTGACAGCATGGTGCGCTGATTTGGGACAGCATGGTGACGCAAAAAAACCAACAACCCAGGCTCAAGTATCTGACCTGGGTGATACAGCTAAAAATCTATCATGATAGTGAAGTTTCATATCAGTCAATATTGATAGTTATTGATCATGCAGGACTAATGACTTGTTGTGCATTGTAAGTGGTGGGAGCGGCTAAGGTGATAAAATGAGTAAATATCACAATGTTTTTGACCAAGTACCTCGGTGCTGAGACAGTGTTATCAGGATGACCATTTGTAATTTCACAAAATATTTACTCAGTGACATTTTTTGATAAATAATCATCAATAATACAGATAAGTGGCCAAGGGAAAATAAAAAAACAATGAGAGCAGTTTGCTAAGTTCAGAAAATCACATCATTTTACTGTAATGAAGCTTTTTCAACCAAGACAGGACAACACTTACGCCACATCACAATGTAACGGTATCCAAAATCTGTCACGATATCTTGTCTCATATCACGATACGATACAATATCAATATATTGCCCAGCCCTACCTATCAGGTTGAGTGCTTACCTCCCTACTGTGCATTGCATGTTGGGATACCCACAGCCAGGCCCGATTTGTCCTGGTTGTGGGTAGTTTTATGATTGTCTCAGGGAGAGCATCATCCAGTTTTAACTAGGATGTATCTTACTTGTAAATGTGACATGTTTTACAGAAAGTAAGTTCCAGGGCCCGAACAATATGGAAATTTTGGGGGCGATGCTGATAGTGATATAAGGGAATAAGAAAATTCCGACATCCGATATATCGGCCGATATTCTGTACATACATAATATTTTGAATGTGATTATCAAATGTGTGAGACAAAGTGTGTAATGAAGACAGGCTATCTAACACACTTTATTTGAAACAGCAGAGCAGTGAACAGTAAACACTTATTTTGAGTTAAATAATGGACCGCCCTCTGCTGGACAAACTATGTGATTACACCATTTTAAATTACTAGTGCAGGCATTTTTTTCCAGTCTTAAAAAACAGTTTAAAGATTATGGACCAGACTTGGCCGAGTAATGACAGTAGAGTAATTACATTTATAGGAGGTGCTGACTATAAAACAACATGTGCAAGGAATCACAAAGGCGGTTTTCATTTTCAGCAATGCAAAATATTCAAATGATTACTTTTCTTAGACGTTAACGTTGTAATGTAACAAGTTACTTTTTAATGGCAGTAATTTTGTATTGTAATAAGTTACTTTAAAAAGTAGTGTTTCCAAACACTGGTTATGACACCATTTTGAATCACCAGTCCAAGCGTTTTTTCTGACCTTAAGAAACAGTTTTATTATTGGTGCATATATACAGTATCGGCAAAATGATATATCTGTTGGGCCTGAATTTTAAATTCTATATTCCATTTTTTAGCACATTCTGCTTTCTTCAGAATGAAAGCATCAATAGTTAAAGAAAATGAATTACCCTGTTGCCATTCTCATGGCCTGTAGATGGGCTGGAAGAGTTTTAAGTGGTTCTTAGCACTGTGCATATTGATTTAAATGTATAAATTCAAGGCCAATATGGACATTCGTTAAATACAATTTATTTTTATAGCTAGATTCTCCCCTAACTCTCATACCTATATTTTTTGGGTTATATTTTCTCTATTATAGGCCTTTAAATTCGGGTACTCTATATAGGCCCCATAGCAAAGGTGGATGTTAAGGGGTTAATGCACTGATGAAACCAGCTTTTATTTCCAGGCATGGCTATGACTATCCACCGCACAGCCATTGGGACTACAGACACAACTATGGTTACTATGACCAAGACTACTACAGAGGACAGCATGGACAACAAGGTACAGTGACGAAAACTATTCTGTGTGAAACCGAAACAATTAAGATGATACTCATGTACCTCTGATCTCAAAGATGGTGCCCAGTGGGGTCCTCAAGACTCCTGGAGGACAGAGCGTCACCATGACAGAAGCCACAAGCAGGAATATTCAGGGAGCTCCTACATCGAAGACTACAGGTGAGTCACAAGATCCCAGTTTTGTGCAGCCTTTGATCAGTGTCGGCAACAGAAAGTAGCAAACTGGATATGTATTTCAGTGAAAGTACGCTGTATTGTTGCTTTAATTCTTCCAGGTATGACCAAAGGAGAGACAACTCCCAGCATTACCTCAATGACTACAAGGAAAATCGCTCCAGAGACAATGAGGAGGTTTCCTCTTATTACCTCGGAACGTTAGAAAGTTCCAAAAACTCGGGCTTATCATCGAGCAGCTTTGAACTGAGTCAGTACATTAACGGAGCTGAACACAGTGAGCCTGTTCACACATCTGATGCAGGTGAGAGTACAGTCCAAACTGTTTTCTGCCAGGTTCACTTCACACAGTGTTTATCCTGACTTTTTGTGCTTATATCTCCTCAGATCAAGGAGCCGTATATCAGATGTCGGCTCCTCTGAAGTACTCTGTCCCTCACGCAGTCGCCAGCTTCGGACCTGCAGGTCAGCTGATACGAGTCACTCCAGGTTTGTCTACACAGGAGAACGTGAGCCTGCTGGAAATCCACAGTCTGGAGGTAGATTCAGCACGAGTCTAAGTTAATAAAAATATTAGATTTAATTCTTTTTACCCCCTTGTTCCACACTGCAAAAGATGATTTGTGTCTTTATGTCTGCACAGGTCATTCTGAGCGACACAAAGGAGCAGCAGGAGATGAGAACCTTCCCAGGACCTTTAACAAGGTGCCGCTTCCTCTTTTTGTCTGCAGTTCTAAAACTACAAATGCTGACCCCTAAATAATCTTTAAAAAATTATGTTTCCCTCTCCATCAGAATACATCCTGCTGAATGTCAAATCTCAAATGAGTATTTCAGTGTTGCATGTATCGGATGGTTTTTCATGTCTTTGTAGGGAGGATTTGCACAAAGTAGATGCTGTAGAGTTTGCCCAGCAGAGGGCAGCCTCCTGCATGAGAGCTGACAAGCTGCATGACATGAGCTCTGCCGCCCTCTTGTGGAATCTACTGATACTACTCTGCAGACAGAATGGGGTAAGTGGTTCATGTCTTGTTATTAAATGTGGAAATTTCACACATGTGGCTTAAAATTAAAATAATGATCATGTTTTTATCACTGAATACTCTGTTTTTTTGTTTTTTTTGTTATTTCTTTTCCCCAGCAAATTGTTGGCTCAGACATTGCAGAGCTGCTGATGCAGGGCTCACAGCCGGATGGAGGCTGGGAGTCAGACGCTCCCACACTCATTGACTTCAGCGAGGGCACAACTGCTGAAGCCCCTCCTCGCCAAGGAGACGACCTGCTCACAGGAAACTGGGGCAGCTTCAGTTCAGAGACGTCTGCAAAGGACCTGCAGAGCTACACGCAGCTGCTGCTGGCTGGAAGAAAGAAGGTTTCCACCTGTTTAACCCTCTGTTCATTTGATGTTTTTCACTGAGTTTTTTTTTTCACAAAACTAAGAGCCCAACTTGCCATGTAATTGTATTGTTCTACGTTAGTCCTGCTTTTAAATTATAGTTCAGTCAAAGTACAGGGGTATCATCAGCTCAGAGTATCAAAAGTATCCAAAGTAAACATTATCTTTTTGAAAAACTGAATTGAAATTTAATACTCTTGCATCATTAAGGAGCATTTTACTGTTGTAGCTGGGTTTGCCCATTTTAACTTCTTTCTCTGCATTAAGGTAGATTATGCAGAGGTTCCCAACAGGATATAATCCCCATAGGATGAAGTCGTTTTTATCAGACATTTGTGAGGATGCATCCTTTAACTGAGTGGGCCAAAACTTTGCGTTACATCTTCACATTAGCTGTTATGTCTTCATGCGTGCTGGAATCTGAGTGTTCGTCCCCTCACTCTTTCCCATGTGGTTTCCAGGAGGCCTTGGAGTTGGCCATGAGCAGCGGCCTGTGGGGGCATGCGCTTTTTCTGGCCAGCAAAATGGACAACAGGTCCTACACCACTGTGCTAAACAGGTGAGAAATCTGAGACATGACAGCTGCCAGGAATCCATAAGCAACCCTACACAAAGGCGGTAATTTGTGAAGAAATGCTCCCTCTAATTAGACTTGGATATTTATGGCCTCCTACTTTTTGAAACGGCTACAAGGAAATGTGGCCAGTGTTTCTGTCGCTTGTGAGCTAAATGGAGTTCATCCTCAGCTTCCTGTGTGTGAGTTTTAGTCAGACCCTCAGGAAATGTTAATTATGCCTTCATCATGTGACACACAAACCAAAAAGCATTGTTGCCCCTCAGAGTCATTGGAAAGAAGCATCATGTGCATGTGCTCAGCCTTGCTCAGCTGGAGAAGGATGCTAGTGTTCATGTGTGCATGTTCAGGTGGAATGGCTTTATGTCAGTGTCAGTCTGTCAGCTGGTCAGTCAGTCAGCACTTTTGGTCTTGATGGAACTAAACTAACTGACCTCAAATTTTGTTCGGACATCCATGCTTCCCTGAAGATGAATCCTGCTGACTTTTCTTCTAGTGCCACCATGAGGTTGACATTTGTGGCTTGGAGTGGAATGTCTCAACAACTGTTGGATAGATTTACATTAAATTTAATACACACATTTATTCTCTCCTCTAGATGATATAATCACTCCAATTTTTTATCTAGCGTCATCATCAAATCAAAAGTTTAGTTAAACCAAAATGTTGTTTTAAGACCAAATAACAGCAGCATCAGCCTCAATTGTACTTTGTGTCCAGAAACAGCAAATGCTAGCATGCTAACATGCTAAACTAAAACATTGTACATGGTGAACATCATACCTAATGACATTAGCATATTAGCATTGTGTTGCTGACGTTAGCAAGTGTGTTTAGGTGCAGCCTCAGAGCTGCTTGCATGACTCTTGAGTTATTTATAATTTATAGAGGGTCTTATTACTGTATACTATAGCAGACCATTAACACTTTATTGGTGAGTGTAAATTGTCTGTCTGACATACAGTAAACTCAGTTCAGGCCTTTTAATATCTGCATCAGCCACAGACGGTTGGTTTGTTTCAGCAGGAGAACTCTTTTGAGTGGAGACGAGAAATGTTTGTTCTTCATCGCTAAACTACACTTTCTGTGAACTATATATCATGTTACTAAATTCGTTTTTGCTCTTAATCTATTTTGGTATCGTCAGTATGTCCCACGCAGCATATTTCCTCTCCTGACCCTAGACTCTGGAGGAATGTCTCGGGGAGGGTTGACACATAGCAGGCTGACTTTGAGCTATCAGCCGTCTGTGCAGAGAAACAGCCAGGATGCTCTTCAAATGCGATGGCTCTTTTTTAGACAGTAGCTCTGCTGCTAGCTTGTGTTAAAGCCTCAGTTAAGATGTGCAATGACAAAAACTGCTCTTTTGGCAGGTTTACAAGCCAGCTAACGGCCAGCGATCCCCTCCAGACTCTCTTCCAGCTGCTGTCTGGGAGAGTCCCTGCTGCTGCCGTGGTAACACATCCAGAACATAAACTCCTCACACATGAAGCGTCACAATTTCACTAAAATCTTCTCACTGATATGAGATTTGATAGTGTCGTTCTGTGCCCAGTGCTGTGGAAATGAAAAATGGGGAGACTGGAGGCCTCATCTGGCTGTGATGCTCTCCAATGAGACGGGAGATCCCACCGTCCAACAGAAGGCCATCATCACCATGGGAGACACTCTCGGTACGGACTCGGCACTGACTGACACACTGACAGGTTGTAATGTTGTTTCTGCACAGAAATGCGAGCTGATTGTTTTGTGTTGCTCTTCCTGTGCAGCCTCCAAAGGCCTCTTACATGCCGCCCATGTGTGCTACCTGACAGCTGGCGTTCCCTTCGGGGGTTTCACGCGGAAAGCAGAGAGGCTGGTGCTTCTGGGCAGCAGCCACAGGTGAGCTGCTTCCTGATGCCTTTCATTCGTTTACCTGCTGTCCATACTGGTACAACTTTGATGATGTG
>JAQFJA010000021.1:28880180-28893460 GCA_029874485.1 Naso brachycentron
CAGCAAGAAGCCTGAACAATTTACCTTTATATGTTACAGCCACAGAAATAATTCGGCTGTTTTTTAGTGCAAAAATGCTAGAAGAAATTTGTAACTACATTTTTTGAGAGAAAACATTTGTAATTCGCAGTATTTAAACAAAATATCAGTGGTCCCATGTACTAAAAGAGGAGCAATAAAATAAGAGTATCATCCTCAGAGCTATCGCTTTATTAAGAATAGCAACATTATTTTTGCAGGCGAAATACTGCATTTGACATTTCTACTGATATTCATTTAAAATGCTGTGATAATCAAAATTGAAACCAGTTGGAAACAGGTAATTCTACAAAGTGACGTCAATGTAAAATTTATTTATAGCACATTTAAAAAAAACCACACAGTTGGTCCAAGTGCTCAGCTAAAGCAACTAAAACAGAATTACTGTAGAAGTCCTTGTAAACATACACAAATAAACACACACACGAACACAAGTGAGATGCCCAAATCAACCCAAGTTAAAAGTCAAAGAGAAGAGGAAAGTTTTGCACATCCTCAGCTTTTTGTGAATAGGCAGGTTGTTCCAGAGCCTTGGCACCAACTTGGTCACCTTTACTTCTGGACCTGGATCTGAAAAACATCCAGATGAAGCTGGTTTGATGACCTTGTCACTCCGACTGGAGCTTGAGAGCTTAAAAGGTCACATAAATAAGGTACCAGCCTATTTAAAATCTTAAAATCAATCCTGAAATGAACAGAAGTCAGTGGAGGGAAGCCAAAACTGATGTTATGGGCTCATTTTCCATTTTCCAGTTAAGAGACCGGCTGCTGAATTTTGTATTAGATGAAGCCAAAGAAGAGCTGACTGTCCTGGCCAAACGTACAGAGAGATACAGCAGTCTAACCTGGATGTGATGAAAGCTTGAATGACCCTCTCAAAATCCTCAGGAGACAGATATGCTTTGACTTTGTCCAAGAGTCGTATCTCAAATAAAAGTGATCCTCACATCTGCTCCATCATTGGTCTATTTAAGCGAGACAAAGCTGCCTAACATTAAAAAAAAACCAAAGGAATAATTACTCAGGATTACCTAACCCAGCGAAGTCTCAAATCCTTTAAAGTTGATTTTTGATGTTTTGAAATAAAAGCATACGAGCACTGACTGTCTTTAAAGCAGAAAATGTATTTTGTACTACTAGAATAGGCCATAATGCAAACTAAAGCTAACAGTGTGTTTGTAAAAATTGCATAACCTTTCAACTTTGTGAGAAAACTTCATTCAGCCTTTCCTTTGTGTCCCTCTGAGGTTTGCAGGATGCTGCCTGTTAGGTCTTTGTTCATAATTTGGACCTTCAATCTGTGGACACGAGTGTGACCTTGTGCAGCTTTGAGCTGTCTCAGCAGAGCGTCTGACCGCAGCGGCTGACACAGCGAGACGTCTGCCTGTTTGGGGACAGAGGGTGTATGTAGGTCAGCCATGGGCCTGCACGCTGTGACAGCAGCACGGTCACTGTGCTGTGCAGCCGGACAGGGATTGGAGTGGACAGAGAGAGCCAGCGTGGAGAGAGGCCCCCCTCACACGTCAGCACCAATACTTCCTCATTTGCCCCCTTAAACACTTTGACATTATCAGGCCACACAGAGCAACGTCCACCCTCATTACTCTCACCTTTGGTTCTGCAGCAAAATGGGCAAAGAGAAGCAAGAGAAGAAGAAACCAGCAGAAATACTGAAGAGACATCAGATCACAGTGTACATCTGAAATCCTAAGATGGTCATTTGACGACTCAGTCGTGACACAAACACCACTGATGCTCAATAACAACTTACAGTTGTGACAACACAGATGTGTGGTAACATATGACTGGAAAAAAAGACAAAACACATCACAGTTTTCTTAAGGATTACAAACTGATTTCAAAAAATGAAAATTTGCTTAATTTTTATTCATATCCCCAAGTGCTCAAACAGAATCTTTACTATATAAATATTGAAAAAATACATTAAAAAAAATTAGAAATAAAATGTATTTATTACACAACCAAGTTGTCCTTTTAACACATCTTTTATTGACCGAGTTTAATGTGCAGTTCAAAACACAAGCTGTTGTAACCCCATAAAAATGAAGACACACTGCCATCTAGTGGCTATCATGCCACGGCTCACCACTGTATCAAAAATTAAAATATGTACACTGATCGTCACAAAAATTTTGACTTAATGTTTGAGATTATTTTACAGAAGACTACGAGTGTCAGAGAAACAGCTTTAAAGAGAGTCGAGTGAGAACTTCATGGGAATAATGGGGTCACATAACGGTTACCACGGTGACGAGTACAGATGACAAAGTTGTCATCGGTTGTACGGATGCATCGAGCCAGACGCAGATTTGATGTTTGTCTTGATGCTGCTCGGCATTTTTCCTGAAGAGGAAAAATAGGAGAAGAAATTACAATTAAATACACATAAATACAGATTATAGTTCCAGGCTGTTCAGCTAAGCTGCATGGGTAAAAGTGGCACTGACATAACTGTGTATATTATGTGTGTTTGACATATATGCTTGATTAAAATGTTTGATATGTCTTCTCCGAAATGTATGATGCTCAGCACAAATTATGGGATTTATTTTTGAAATTTTGAGGACAAAAATGATTTAATAGTTCCCTTGAAAGAATCGGCTCATTTGAAATTAACTTTTGCTTTCCCTGGACGTGAAGGAGGGTGAAAAAACCCCACTGATGATTAAATCTCACAAATTTGAGTTTCCAGCAGCATCAAAACTTTACACAGGAAGACACAAACATTTACCCATTATTAAATTAACATATAATATTTTACTCAGTCTTTTCAGCTTTAATTCAGTCTCCAACGATTGTTGTTCAAATGTGTGTTAGTTAAAATATAAACACTGCTTTTATTTATTATTTTTGGAGGACACATGCACAGAGAGAAGAGGAGCAGCAAGGGCTTAACGTCATTATAATCAGAACTCAAACACTCAGGTGAAAATACTAACCCAGCTCTCCAGGTCTCCTACCTGGCTGCCCTTGCTGCTGTGGAGCCACAGGTCCTCCCATACCTGCTTGCTGGCCTGAACCACCACCGATGGTGACCTGCTGTAAGGTTGGACCTCCGCTCATCATGGCCCCTTGTCCTGGATGTCCAGGGGCCACTGGGCCTGGAGGCCTGCATTTGGAAAGGCCCTTTCCAAATGCAACAGCTCCTACCAGCGCGTTGGTGTCAGCAGGGTTAAAAGATGGTTTGTTCTGTCGGATTGCTGCAAAAACAAAAACTCACAAAGGTCAAAATGTTAAAATTTAGAAATAATTAAGGATTTAAGAGATATTCTAGAATTTTTGACTTGGGGCCTCATTTTCAACCCAGTTCTATTCCTACTGTTAAGAGACCATTTTCAGTTCATTGCATGCAGTATAGAGTTTAGACGGCTCGCCTTTTTGCCACTAATGCTATGGCAAGTGCAAGTCAATGGCAGCAGTAGCAAGCCAACAATAGCCACTGCCAAACTCCAATCAAACACTCCACGGAGCACCCAAAGCAAGGTGAATATGACCACAGTCTATTGAGGCAAATTCGAGTGTTCGTAGAATAATTTTAGAAGTCAAATTACATCTGAATTTCTTGAATTTGTGGCTCTGATTAGGGTTAGTAAGGACAGGAAGCTGCCAAACACTACTTCCTGTTGCTACTAACTCTAATCAGTGCTGAACAGGTCGAAAACGAGGCCCTATGTCAAAAATCGGGGACTATCCCTTTAATTACCTGGACAGAGGAAATGTGACATACCTGCACTTTCTGCATCTCTGTCATCTCGAGGATTGTTAAGCTTCTCCAGCAGATTCGAGCAAAGTTTGTTCAACGTTTGGATCTGTTTCTGTTCATGAAGAAATAACAAGGAGGGTTGAACAACGCAAAATGTTTGTGTAGAGCTACTCATCATATAACAATGACTATATCTTTGCATGAAAAAAGAAAGCACCAATCCACTCAGTCCGGATGATATTTAACTGACCTGTGCCACCTCTGGGCCCATCCGTGCCGCCTCTGCACTCAGCTGTTTCTCCTGCTCCTCCACCTCTGGGTCAGGCTTCGTCCGCAAGTAGTCTGGTACAATCTCATGGCTGAACACTGGGACGCGTTGCTCGGTCAGTTTCTGCCGGGCAACAAGCAGAGGAGGATAACAGACAGGTCAGAGAGATCACCTAAAAAATGCCTCCAGTAAAAAACATCAGCGAGCAGCTTTGATACTCACGGCTAAATCCTCATCCCGGTCTGGAGACAAAAGCAGTGGTATGATGACCTGGTTGCGAAATGATGGTGTTTTCTCGTTCTTGAGCAGTTTGTTGATAGTGTTCAGCTGACCGGACAGAAGAGCAAAGTTGTCCAAAACAGAGGGCCTGAAACACAAACACCCATCATGATATTTCAGAGGATAAACGTTACACAAAAGAACACTACGAAGACACAAATTTGTACATTCTGATGGCAAAACACTGAAGCATCTGGTGTCACAAGTGTGAAGTTATTTCACCTCATTGCTTTGACTGAACAGGCTTTAAATCAGGGCCAAAAAATTGATTTTTGTCTTTTTTCGTGATATACTGCATCGATTTTCAGTTATGTATCATGATGCCCATTGTATGGTGAAGTCCTTGCCAGTACTCACCCTTAATTTTCATATGATGTTTACAGTGTCTTCAGGGACACAGTAAGAATACTTGTACAATTTGTGATGGCATCTACAGAAGTTCAGTGACACTGAAGAACACACGTGCACTTTATTTTCATGTTTTCAATTTCAGTGTGACCACTGCCTCCAATTAGAGTGCGAGAGTGCATTTAAATTTCATTTTTCATGTTGATGTTGTGGCAGCTACTTCAGTGTTCGGTAATTTGCCAATACTGTTCAAATTAATTGGAAAGGAAATTTTGAATTAAATTGTTTTGATGTATTAAGGTTGCCCTGATTGTGTACAGCATAGGAATGCACGATATTATCGACACGTTATCTGTATCGGCTGTTACTGGCTTTAACGTTAGCGCATATCGGCCAGCATGCCGATATAATAACTGATAAAATAATAGGTTGGTGTTTCCTTGATTAAACCATGGGTCACATGTTCCCTGTGGACAGACGTTATGTTTTCTTACTTTGTCACTTGTGAAACAGGCCAAACAAAACCCCAGTTGTGGGTTTTGTTCTGATTGTCTCATGGAGAGCATCATCCAGTTTGAAGTAGGAGTATCTGACTTGTTTTGTTCAAAAGCAATTGTCATAAATAAATATATGACACGTTTTACATAAGTTCAAGTATTTTTCTTCTTTTGCACAAGGAATGAATATCACATAATTTTTTTAAGCTTTGTGTTTTATGTCTGCATTTGCCGGCGGGCCAACATGCTACGAGTGTGTGTGCATAATAATACTGAAGGTAAATTCCACAACAGAGGAAACCTGACAATCTCTGCCATTAGGTGTGCAGAAAAAATATACATATATATTGGTATCGATTATCGGCCATTATTGATTATTGCAAAATATCGGTATGTCGGATATCGGCAAAAAATCCAGCATCATGCATCCCTAATACAGCAACTTGTATTTCAGATCTTTTTTACCTCTTCAGTGAGTGAACTATGTGAAATATTGCAATATATCACAATATGCATTGCATATATATATATATTAACCGTATAGTGGCCCATGTATCGTGATGCATATTGTAACGTGACGTCCTTGCCAATACCCACCACTAGCTCAAATTAATGCTGACATCTTTGTTTTGTGATAAAGTCTGATGGTACGTAAACCCGACAGGTGTGGTTTAGAGACAAAACCCACAATAACTATGACTAAAACATCGCTCCTTGATATCACACAATTCAAACATAATTAGGTTATTTGTCATGAGAGACAGACTTCAGATTTGTCCTCCAGAGACAGACGTTGGAGCTGACCACTAAATCCTTGGACACTGTGACTGGGGTATGAGGACAATTTGGAAGCATTACACTCATAAACAACTCATTTCGTCCCGTGAAAATACGGACGTCAATCACCTCATCAAGTCATGACATAATGACAGTTTTGGTGCTGTAACGTTAACAAGATGCTGAAATAAACTTTTATTTAAGGAGGACCGTCTGTAAAATGCTCTACTTACCACGTTAATCGCTCGTATTCGTTTTCCAACTTATAAATGAAGCTGTGAAGCGCGTTTTTGACGTGAGCCACCCGAGAGATGAGAGACTCCACAGACGCCTCCAACAGCTTCTCTTCCCGTTGCTTCGAGAGAAGACACGGAGCTAACGTTAATGTTAATAAACAAAACGCATAACGTTCATTCACACCGAACAATCCTGACGACAAACTCATTTAACTGTAAACAGTTCAACTTTACAATGGGGATGACTTTACTGTCATGCTAGCCTAGCTAACACTAGCTAAGCGCGAACAAACCAAGGTAAAGTTAGCTGTTAGCAAGCTACCGTTAGCTACTGCTAGTGCTACAAATAAGTAAACAAGAGGCACCAAATATACAAGAAAAACTCAAGTTTAAACACAAATGAATAATTTGACAACGCATCATCTTGTTATTTGTTTTGTTTGTTTTTGAAATATTGGCGTTAACTTCACATTACCTGCATTGTCAAACTGCAAACAAATAATGAAAACTTCAAAGTCAGTCCAGCAAAAGTACTTCCGGTTCACGTCGTCAAAATAAAAGCATGTGGACCTCTTCAGAGCACCGTCCTGCTCTTACACTGAACAACTCTTTTCACTACACGGAAATACTTAAATGCTTAGAAAATTCTCCAAATACTAATGACATCTTCAGACTGATTTTTTTAGCGTGCTTGGAGATATCAGAAGTGATCTTATTAGATGGATTGATCTGCCATGTTCTTGGACGGGTGAGATGAATCTGATCAAAATGAATGTACTACCCCGACTCCTTTATCCAGTGGCAATGTTGCCCCTGTATATTACAAAGAAATTAGCCAAGGAAATTGAAAAGGATTTTTCTAAAGTTGTTTGGAATGGTAAAAAACCCAGATTAAAGGGGGGGGGGGGCTTTGCTTTTCTGAATCTTGTGTATTTTAACTGGGCCTGTCACAGTCGTACTATCAATGAATGGGTTCATTCCTATCTTAAAGGAGGTACTGAACCATCTGAAGCAAATGTGGGAGGCCACGCCCTGGATTGGTAAATAATTTGATAATTCTAAATACAGTTGAGGTCTGGAAAAATGTCACTCAAGTCTTAAATAGGAGAAAATACTCGTCATATTTGACTCCATTCAGGAACAATAGAAATTTTCCTCCAGGGGTTAAAAGTGTTGTTTTTGGCTCTTGGTATGACAAGGGTGTCAGAACCATAGGGGATTCATTTGATGACACTAATGTCCTTATGTCTTTTAACACGATCGAAGCAAAATATGGACTGTCACATAAGGACTTTCATGCATATCTTCAGGCTCGTCATTTGCACAGACGTAAAACTACCTCAGGACAAGCCCCTGCTAGGGCCGATGGAGGAATCTATCATTTGTTAAACTAGAACGAAGGGTTTCATTCTTATTTTCATGGTTATTTCTTATCTCATGATCCACAAAACATTGACACAGTGGTGAAAAGATGGGAAAAGGACTTTCAAACTCAATATGAAAAGGACATGTGAGATGCATGTATCCAATATTCTCATTCTACTTTTCTGTGTAACAGATACAAAGAAATGCAATATTGGATTCTTCATAGGCAGCACAGGACACCTTATTTCCTAAACAAGATTGACTCTACCAGGCCCCCACTGTGTCTTAAGTGTAAAAGTGAAATTGGAACGTATATGCATTGTTTCCGAGAATGTTCCAAAATTCCTGCTCACGTATATGCCAACAGCTGAGTTCAATCTTCAAGTGTACGATTTGTAAAGACCCTGGGCAGTTTTTGCTAGGCTTACCATCCAAAACAGGAGTGTCAGACTTGGAGTCCTAAACTGCTAGATAAACTTCTCCTACCTATGAAATGCATATTATTTAACTGGATTCAGGAAAAAATTCCCTCTGTGACACAATGGAGAGACTCAGGGCTAAATTCAAAGAGGAGGAAGACAACTTTCTGAACATATGGTGGCCACTGATAAGTTACCTGCCCAGGGACCTTAGTGCGGTGAATAATGAGGGTAATGACTCTTAGGACTGGAAAGCCCCAGAGGCCCTTTTACACGTTGTATAAGACATTTAGACATTAGGTAGGTATACAGAACTTGTGCCCTTGTGCGTGATTTGTATCTCTATGTGTTTAGTGTTCAGCTCAGTGTGTGTTTTTTTATGGTTGTAGGCCATGCACCCCCCATCCTTCTTTTGTTTTTGTTTTTCTTTATGCTACATGTTATATATGATTAACTGAATGATTCATGTTTTATTTTTGATAAAAATGTTTGTTTGTTTTTAAAATTTCAATAAAAATGTCTTTATATATTAAAAGAAATGCTAAGAAAATCATCCAAAACAACAGCCTCACTGGAGAAATCTATCTTAGTCTTTTGCAGACAGAAAAGCAAAAGCACTTTGCAAAGATTATAGCAAGAAAACAACCAAAAAAACAAACAGATTTAATGTTATTATATTTGTCTAAATGCTGATATGACACACACAAAGTACTTCTGTTTGTCAGCTGTTACTAAACAAGTTCTAATAAATTTGGTGTGCCTTGTCCAATCCCTTATATTCTTCAGAAACAACAAGCAAACAGGAATGAAGACTTCATTTCTAAAACATTTTATTTCTATAAAAAGATGTTAGTCGTCTGGTAGTGTTCAACCATTGAGCATACAGAATAAAAATGTGACATCAATTGTACATTATTTGTCTTCTAATGTTAGTTCACAAGTTTGTCTGCAAACAGAATGTCTAATTAAGGCTCTTGGTTCTACTTCTGCGCACACACACACACACACCAGCAGGTGCTCTTTACGTGAGAAGCAATCATTTTAGCATCAGGGTTCGCATACATTTACTTGCACACTGCTGCTGGGTAAAGAAAGTAGAGACTTGTGAAAAGGTACAAAACAGGTGAAGGTGCTAAACGTGCTCATGTCTGCTGCACAGCACATGACTGAAGGGTTGAAGTAAAGTGTCTTCTTCACAGTTTTATCACAGCAGTGTAAACTTGGTGCCAGGAGCTTAGAAGAGACTGTCGACGTCGCCCATTTCCACGACCACAGTCTTCAGCTGGGAGTAATACTCGATGGTCACCTGACCGTTTTCTCTGCCAAAGCCTGGTGAAGTACAGGAGAGCTCATGTAAACTCTGTCTATTGAGTCACCATGCTGTCAAACAGTAACTAAAGTGGAGTAATAAAATGCAGTCAAGTGGTCATTCTGACCATATTAATATTAAAGGAATATTAAAGGAATTGTTACTTGCCTCCCTCTCAAGTTTCTGACAAAAATACAGATACCATTCTGTCGACTGCGCACGCAGTAACAAGGAAGAGACGGGCGGAGCATGCCTGCTGCTAATTAGCTTAGCTCAAATAGTGGTATTCAATGGGAAGTGCTAGCCTGCCTCCACCTAAAGTCATCAGGTAAACTTTCCAACAACTCTAAATGGTCTTGTGTGCTTGTTGTGACTTGTTTATTTACCACGTTATGTTATTTTTAGACTCAGATTAGCACTTTATGTAATTTTTGAATCAAATACATACCGGAAATAAAACGCAGGGTGCATGTGCAAAACACTGCAGATGTGCTTGTAAGTAGGGGAGGGATGATTAGACAATTTCATGTCACAATTATTGTGGCAAAAATAATTACACGATATTATCAAAATATTTTTTAAAAATCTAATTTAAAAAAAATCTAAATACATAATAATGGCAATGGTAAATTATAATATGTCCTGCATAAATAAAGGATAAATTTAAAAAAATACTGTTATGAGTAGGTCTACTCTATTCTGTGAGGTACCTCTTGCATTGTAGTATGGACTATTCACTATTCACTAGCATGCATAGTAAGAATTACATTAGTTTAATCACAGGAGACACTTTAATACATGACTATGACAATTATGCAATGAACTGAAATTCACCACAATTAACTTATTGTTGGTATTTTTATCGTGATTAATGCTGGAAGCGATAACTGTCCCAGCCCTACTTGTAAGTAGGTCAACAAACTACATGTCTGTGGAAGAACGATTGCTACAACTGATGATGGCCGACTTTGTAAGTGAGGATGAGGATGAATTCTTCTGGACCAACGTTCAGAGTGGTTGGAAAGTTTATCTGATGACTTTAGGGGGAGGCAGGCTCGCACTTCCCATTGACTACCAGTGTTTGAGCTAAGCTAATCAGTGGTGGGCGAGCTCTGCCCGTCTCTTCCTTGTTACTGCACACAGTCAAAAGAATGGTATCTATCTTGTCTGGAACTCGGAAGGGAGGCAAATAACAAAAAGAACAAAAAAGTTGGCGTATCCCTTTAAAACATCATACCTGAATTCTTGTACCCTCCGAATGGCACTTCCACTGGGCTGATGTTGTAGTTGTTGATGAAGCAGGTTCCTGCCTCGAGGTTTTCAGCCACACGATGAGCACGAGAAATGTCCCTACAGGCAGAGACAGGATTCAGATTCTGAGCACAAACCAGAGTCAATATTTTGCATGCAGCTCGATTCCAAAGTTAAAATGCTGCTATATCTGACCTGCGGCCTACAGGATAACCACCGCGTAATAAATTCCATTTTGCATTTGCTTATATTTTACTATCTGTTTCATGGAAACCTTGAATGCAGCCGTCGGGATGTAATAACCTCATTATCTTCAAAAGCAATCTGTCAGCACTGTAAATCCCTGGTTGCAACAGACTGCTGAGTCATGACAAACCACAGTGTGCTGCTCCGTGTGCTCTGCTGACCTGGTGAAGACCCCAGAGGCCAAACCAAAGGATGTATTGTTGGCCCTCTGGATCACTTCTTCCTCTGTGTCGAAAGGCAGCACAGACATGACCGGGCCAAAAATCTCCTCCTTCACACAGGTCATGTCGTCTCTGCAGTTGTCTGTGCCGGGAAAGTGGATAGGATGTAACACAACACATGTAGACAGCATAAACAACTGGCTCAGTAAAAATTGGTGTTAAAAATAAGGAGAAATGAGAGAGAATTACCGAGTACACAGGGTGACATGAAATAGCCTCCTTTCAATTTGGGATCACTGGGGACAAAAGGTTCTCCTCCACAAAGCACCCTGGCTCCCTGGAAACAGACATGTTAGTAAAACTTCCACCCTCTCATGATCTGATTTAAAGAGTAGAGATTTAAAGAGTAACTAAACCGTCGTACTCTTTAAATCCTCCCTGAAATTGAAAAAATGCATCTAAACATGACAAAAAGAACCAATTTGAGCAGCGCTGGGAGGCGGGGCCAGCTCAACACAGCTCTACTAGAGTTCCTCTCTTTCCCAGGTTCAAAACGAAGCCATCTTTGCTACAATCTCATTCAAAACGACAAAAATATACAGCTAGTGCAGAGGGTTTACCATTACTTCTAAAGCCTGTTTTGTGTCTGTCGACAGTGTCTTAAGACAAAAATGATGAAAAAAAAGAGTGCGCCATTCGAAAATGTCTTGAACCTGTCAAAACTTGTAACATCACAGATGTCGTTTTGATTTGTCTCACATTTAGATTGGTTCGCTGGAGCATTTTATTGTCGCAACAGAGACAAAACAGCACTCTACTTGAGGAGAGAGAGAGAGAGAGAGAGAGAGAGAGAGGAAAAAAAAGGGGGAGGTTGCAAAATGGATGGCTTTGAGGAGCAACTGCGGCTATACACTGTTGTGATGACCCAGATGCCAGGTTAGTAGCACTACAGCTGGTCTCTGTAAAACTCCAACAGGATAACTGTGGGTGTTTTGATGTTGGATATAGGGTGTAATCCATCAAAATGGTACGGCATCTTAAAATACCTAAAGTGTTGCACTTCATCCATCTCTCTCATTTGTTAACTATCACATATTCCCCTTGCTTCTCTCTGTTCTAGTTTATTGGGCGCACAGACCGCAGTCTTTTTCTCTGTCATCTCCTTCTCCTTCGGAGTAAAATTAAATACATCTCTTCTTCCTCTGCCAAATCCAATGTCTCAGAGAAACGTGCCATTTTACTGCTGGTTTGGGCTGTGGACCTACGGAGAAGTGCTCAGTTGGTTACCATTGAGACCACAGTTTGCACCACAGACGGCGTCCAACATTTCATCTAAGCATAAACGTCGTCCGACACTTTTCTTAAAACACCTGCCAACACTTGTCTTTCAAGTACTGAACAGCCTTAATACTGCCCATGCATGAGCTACGTTGCTGTGGATACGTATGTGAAAGCAAGGCACACCGACCAAACTTCAAACAGGGACAAATACTGAACATGTTGAATGCGGCCAAACATCTCCAAACATTCTAATGCTGGTCTTACACCAAACGATATTTCATGTGATTTCAAAGTCACAGATGATTTTCCTAAGTCAGAACAAAACCTTTTGAGTTTTGTTAGAGTTGTCGCGCACTGCTGTGATCTCAGTCATTTGGTGTAAGGTGGTCTTCTTCTCGTCTTTGATTTACAATAAAATCAAAAATTTTATATTATCATATATCATAATATTATTGCATGTGGAGACTGCCTGTTTCGGTCTCACTCTCATGTCTAAGCCCCCTATCTTCTCTGAAGCTTTGGACTTGGTAATTTTTTCAGCTTGTGCTCTCAAAAGGAATCTAGTTGTAATCTAGCAAATATTGACTTCTTAAACTTTTGCTGAAGTATGTATGTTTATATAAAAATGCGTGGAATTCACATACTTTGTAATATAATGTTGAGTTTTGGGTCTGAGTCAATCAACAACACTACACATATAAACTGGTTTTAAGCTGAAAAAAAAGAGGTTTGGGGGTTGAGTTGAGTTTAAGTACCGGATGTGCATTCACAGCTGAGTCATTCTCTGGTAAATGTCTCTCAACAGTTCAACAAAAGCTTAAAGGGATAGTTCACCCAAAAATGAAAATTCAGTCATGATCTACTCACCCTTATGCCAGCTGAAGGTTGGGTGAACTTTTCTAGTCCACAAAACGCTGCTGGAGTTTAACAGGAGAAAGGGGTTGCAGTAATCTCCCAAACAACTGAAGT
Source organism: Naso brachycentron (assembly GCA_029874485.1). Taxonomy (NCBI): domain Eukaryota; kingdom Metazoa; phylum Chordata; class Actinopteri; order Acanthuriformes; family Acanthuridae; genus Naso; species Naso brachycentron. The sequence continues at coordinate 28,893,350 of JAQFJA010000021.1, forward strand.
GAATGGTGACCGGGTTTCAAACATAAAGAAACAGTAAAATGCCTCCAAACTGCTTGTCTGAAGTAATCTAAGTATCCTGAAGTTGTTTTGCCACTGACGCAACTGAGCCCG
>JAQFJA010000021.1:28906306-28916634 GCA_029874485.1 Naso brachycentron
AACACGAGATAAAAAATGTGATTAACTACTGAAATTCAGAGATTAATTACAATTTTAAAAAATCAAACATTTGACAGCTCTACTTATTTCCTTGCAAATCAGTCAAAATGACAATATTGTCTTTCACTGTTGAGAAAAGAACACGTCTTTAATCAGCCTTAAGCCAAACAGGAACGTGGACATCAGATGATTCTTTAAAACCTCCCATTACAGTCAATACCAGTAATGCAGTTTCTTGCTTTTTGTACAAAATCAACACATTGCATTTAGCTAACGGATACAGTTACTGTTGAGGAGGATCGATCAGGGGTTAAACTGTGATACACACCCACCCTGCAGCACAACCTTCACACTCCTGTTACTCCACCCTCTTTCTACCATTGAAATTTTATCTGTTTGGTCCAATAATATGAGGAAAGTGTGGACGTGGAGCCAGCAGGACTGGACTGAGCATGTTAGGAGGATGGAATAATCGGATCACCATCTTTGAACGATGTCTCCAGTTGTCTTTGATAATTATCGATGTATAAATTAAATTGGCAGCGTCTCTCCTCATGTACGAAAAACTGTTTGTGCACTTGCACTGACTACATCCTTCATCACAACACATGCTGTGAAAATGTTATTCATGCGCTCATATCATATCCTTTATGTTTAATGTGTTGCACACAGTTCATCCTCACATGGGATCTCATTAACGGACTGTGTCAACTCTGCAGCCGGCTGCATCACACACGCTGTGGCTATTTCTGCATAATCACATGTGAACTGCATTATTTATGTGACCTCCGCCAAACAAACAAATCCCAGTTTAACCTCTGCCTGGCTCATAAACACAGAGGAGGAGCCACATTTTCCTCCAGACTGCTCTGAATCCTCCGTGCTGAAATATTGCTGATTATATAATGCCTTCTGCACATTTTGTCAGAGTTACAGTTCAGCTGCAAACCGCTTCCAGTTCCTGCCTTCCAAATCCAATATTTGTGCTGACCAAACTATATTCTGTCAGATTTCTGGAACTCTTTTCAGACACCACATGCTCGCTGATGTATTTGGCCATGACGAGCTCAGCTGAGGCTTCATTATTTTACATACAGCACCAATGCCGCTTGGTAATGCAGTAATGAAGCTACTTCTATACATATTTCACGCAACTGGTAATTATTAAAGTGGTCAAACACAGTCTGAAGTGCACATGTTGCTCTGAATCATTTTGACTGACAGTGCAAATCTTGAAATCAAGCTGAGGTTCATGCTCTGCAGTGACAACGCAGTCTTTGTTCACGTCCTTGTCTGGTTTTATCATGTCTCATTTATGTCAAGTGTCGACTGTCGATTACTTCAGCCCCTCTGTGACCAAATATGGCCAATTAACCGTTTGCTAAGCCACGCCCCCCTTAGTTACTGTCACTACGTCTGACAATCTTTCAGAGCTTGCACGGAGCTCACAGTCACTAACTGCACTCCCTGGAGAAATATTAACTCATTTTTGAAAAAAGTAAAAAAGTGATTTCAGACAGAAGCAGACAGAAGGTCTGTAATAGGCCTTTGAATGATAAATACAGGAAGTCAAAGTGACTCAGCAGTGAAAACAGGTTAGAATTATGAATATGAAATTACATGCTAAAGCCTCCAGATCACAGTGCAGCAGCTTCAACTTGTGTTTCACTTCATTCATAAAACAAACAAGGACCCTCGTAACGATTCAGGACAAGCAGAGAACATGTCTCTTTGTACATTAATGTTAAAAATAAAGTTGGGCTTTTTTGTTGGGTTTGAGTTCAGGTTACCGGTGTTGCAAACTGTTGAGAGCTGCTATTTCCAGACTGCAGCCAAAGACTTTAGCTGAGCTGGCCAGGCTTGCCAGCACTCTTAACAGCTTTAAGTAACTCAAATTAACCAGCTAATATCCACTAATAACAATGTAACATGGCGTCAATGTTTATCAAAGGGCTACCGAAGCAGACATGTTAGTTGTGCTTTTTAAACTTTGAGGAGTTCAATGAGAAATGAGGTCAGGCAAACAGTTTTGCCCAGAGCATAACTTTACACTTTTCAGTGTTTGACTTTGAAAAGATAAAGAATGTAAATCTCCTTCGAATCTCACCGAATAATGAGCATCACTTTTAAAAGTGCCCCAGACACGACGTTTAGTCAGCTTGAAATCCACAGAACCAGCCTGAAAATGACGAAAATCTGAAAAGATTGCATGAGTTTCAATGGAGCACGGCCACGTAGTTGTCGGACCCCGGTCAGAGCTGGCAGATGCTACACTGTGATTGGCCTGTTTGCATTAGAGGGCGGAGCTTAGCGAAGGGTCAATTCTGGAGAAGCAGCATGGAAAACATCAATAGTTCTCTTAAATGGAAAAACAAGGAGCAGTGATTTTTCCTCCACACGCCCCTTCATCACCTGACCACTATACCAAGAGTTTATCTATTCATTTTAGCTCCACCTTCAGCACCAACCAACGCAAGCAGATGGTCAGCAAACATCGCCCTCATACACCGAGTGCACAGTTTCCTCAGTGTCAGTCCACTACATCACCCACACTGGAGTCCCCAGGCTGTCTGCTGAGCCCCTTCCTGCATCTACACCAACGACTGTCGGAGCTTTCACAGCATTTTAGATATTCAGATGACACATACATAGACCGACTCAGCTGTGGCTTTCAAACAAGTCTGCACAGAGAATCAGAGCAGAGACGATGGAGAGCTACAGGTACTTTGGAATCATCTTTGACATTAAACTCAGTTCTGATCAGCTCACTACCGACATCTACAAACACTGCTAACAGAGAATCTCCGCCCTGCAGGAGCTGAGGGCAGCGTCTGTCACACCGAGCGCTCTGCTCCTCCTTCACAGGAGCATCAAAGACCTCGTGTTCTCCTCCACTGCTCCACGGCAAAGTGCTCACTGTCAACGACCGGAGGAAACTCCTCAAACACACACACGCACACGTGACATCTCTGAAGCAAAACCTCCCAGCTTTCAGTAACACATAATGTCACATGACCCAGATCAGCTTCTGAAGTGCAGCTTCATCTACTCCCATTTAACCACAGACACAGATATCTGTAAACCGTAAGAGCATCACCGCAGTAACTCTGAATCCCAAGCAGTTTTGGGCCATTTTTTGCTTGTGCCACATTTTTACTCACTGTGGGCTCATTTTTTACTGCAAGACAAAGTCCTGCATCTCTACTGATTCAGAACAACTGTGAGGTATTTCAACAATGTTACCTGTGCATTGTAACAAAGTTAGAATGCTTTAAATCATAAAAAAAAGAAAAATTCAACTTTGAATTTCTTGGAATTGCTAACTTACAAAAATTGAAAAAATAAGGAATCAGTATCTGCAACATGTTTTTAGGTGCCCTCAAGTCTGAGGAACAGGAAAAATATTTTGGTGGCTCTACATACATGCAGGGGTAATTCTGCAGCTCACATTCAGGCATCATGGGGTATCCTGCCAGGCAGCGCTCAGGGTTCACTGCGCTCATGAATTATAGAGAGGCCAGGGGAGGGCCTATCTGAAACATTCAAAGCTTCATGAGTGCACAAAGGAATGCAGAATTTTTTGTTTTTTACAGAAATTAGATGGGGTGAATGATTTACTTTTGGCAGATTTTTAAAAAGGACATGACGAATAAAGCAAATTTGCTGAAAAGTCACAGTTTTAAGTCAGATTTATGCTTAGATTTTGGTACGTGTCGGATGTCACACGTGAAGCATTCAGTGACTATCAGAAACTTGAAAATCTGACAATTTAAACAGTTTCTGGCTATGACAAGTGGTGTATTTATGGCAATCATTTTAAAAAAAGTGTTTTTTTGGGTCTGCTGGCAGGTCCTGGCATTCACAAAGAGTAGCTCCCTCTGTTGTCTGGTGTAGCTGGGTTATTCTGACCTGTTGATGAATGTGTTGGTGCTGATTGGATCCTTTTCATTGTGTTCTTACAAATGATGCCCTGAGGTCCTTCAGCTGCTCTTGGTGACTCAGCGACTCCTCCGGACCTTCGACTTCTCTCTGACTGAAGAGAAGCTTTCAGCCTTCGGATGTTTTATGAATCAGGTCCCTGATTTATGTTGAATATGAACTCGTTTATAATGAGGGATTCATGTTCACCTCAATGCTACACTTTTGATTTATAAATATGTAGACATGTTAGCGGGGAGGAGGACAGAATGACTCCATCATGACAGACCTCTCACTTACTCACTCACTCAGTGTGTGGAAAGTCAACTCACTGTGATGAAGAGCTCTTCCACCTGTCGCATCAAGTTAATAACCTTTAAACTGCTGAACATTTCCATTCATAGCAAAGCTCACGTCCTTTACCTGCACTTCCTGTGTTGTATTGCTAATGTTTTACAATCTCACTGCCATCTGTTTACGTCAACCTTCCTGCAAATTTTCCTTATGGCACGCTTTGTCGGACCTGGCACGGTTGGAGGAGGTGGACTTCGGTACGGTACAGATGCACATGCACAAGCACAGCCACGGAGAGCGGACGTCGCTGTGAGTGTTTGTGTAGGATTCACCTTAAATTCAGGCAGACAGCAGCATACAAGGTCCAGACAAAAGACCAGTGAAAAAATCTGCAACTGTCCTTTAGATCACGGATACCAGAGAACACTTAAACAATGTCATTACAAGATGGAAAAAAAAAATCGGGTAACTCAAGCGTGCTCAGGCGTGGTTAGACTGGAGCAATGTGAGTGCAGGCCAGCCGGGGACAGGAGATGGAGGACATTCGTGCTTCAGTGCGGTACGTGACAACTGGGCTGAGTGCACCCTTAAATCTCCAGAGATCAGCCGCTTTGCATCAAGCCTTTTGTTAAAAAGCATCAGACTGTAATCAAACCTGTGCTGTATGTGATTCTAGGAGATTTTCTTTCTCTGTGGTGTTTCAGTGACTGATGTGCATTTCATAAAATCATTCTAAGAAAGGCCTGCATCATGTCCGTGGTTTCCTCTCTGTGCTTCACTGTCACAGGACCAGGACCAGGAGCCCATGCTGCTTTTGCTCTAAAATGATCACAATCTGAAGAATTTGGGAAGCACTGCAGCAGCATCTGACTGCTCAGTTAGTGCTCACAACAATGGCAGCATTGTGAGAGAGAAAAGGATTGGTTTGCCTGAGTAAAGGAGATACACACGGCAGCAGTGTGTGGAGAGACATGTGATAAACGGAATGAGGTCGAACATGAATGCAGAGCAGAAACGCACAGAGGGACAGATTTGCTGCAGCGTTCTGTCTAGTTTTCAGGTGCACATGTTCTGCCTCCAACATGTGCTGTAAATATCAAACAGCCGCAGCACACTGGAGTCTGTGTGTGTCAATATGTGTTTGGAAGGTTCATCTCTCTGCTGTTTGTATTTGCATGTAGGAAGGATCTGTGACGACCCCTCCACACCACTAGGTGTGTGCTGGTTGTCTGGACGTTCTCTCTTGCAGGCTCTGGTCGAGGCTGGGTCATCAGGGGGAATGAGTAACAGTTGGGCCCGGTGGTACTCTATAAATCCCCAGATCCAGACGGATCCCCCCTCTCTCTTTCTACCTGCTCACCCCATTCGTGTGGACACGGCGGCGCGGCTGTTTCTATTTGCTTTGTTGGTTACTCACACACACACATACCTCCATGCATACCCACGCTACTGATTACTGACACTGACCTTTGTGATTATTTGTTATTTCACGTTTTGTTAATAAAGTTATGTTTTGTTACGACTATCCTCGTCTTGACTCCCTACTTTGTTGCTCCATACTAACAGAAAGGATGGACAAAAGCTGTCCAATCCAAAACGTTCATTTACAAAGATGTTAAATAAATATGTCTAATACAGAAGGATACAGTAAAGTATCAGCTCTAGATACAAAGTTTTCACACTGTGTTTTTCGCTACTCAATCTAAATATTGATCCGTGTTCTGTTGGAGCTGCAAAACTACAGTGAAGAAACTTATGACCTGTGCTGCAGCCGGCCACCAGGGGGCGATCAAGATGTTTTGACCTTACTTTGTAATGTCTTCGTAATGTCTTTGTAATGTAATGACTTGTAATGTCGTCTATCTTTAGGTTTAATTCAGACAACAAAAACAAAGTTCTTTCATTTGTTTCAGCAGGGAGTCTGCAAAGGTGGGAATTTAACACAGAGTTGGTTTTTAGAAAAATACAACTTGATGTCTCACAGCGGCAGCCAATTAGCTGATCTGCAGAGATAAACAACACTGCCATGAGAGAGAGCAGAGATGTATCAACTCTTTCACAAAACTCTGCTGATGGCTGAAACATCTAGCTTGGTCTGAACACCTTATCCTAGGGCATAATCGCCACGGGGGACCACGGGACACGTCCTCCCAGTATACAAAAGAGGGAAATTCGACCTCTCGAGGAAACTGCACTGTTTCAGTAACTTCAAGTAGTGGCAGCATAGTACTAAGCACACCTGGCGGCGTACCACAGAACAAAAGGAGAAGATACTCTGAGTATGCTTGCATGTAGTGTGTAGTGTGTATATGTGTGTGCAAAGGGAAAGGGAGGATTAATGTTTCAGAGGCCAGCGGATTGAGGAGATGCAAGGTGAGCACGAGCAAGACACTTGAAACAACACAAACAATATTGCTGACAAAATGTCGCATGTTGACGTTCACTGTTTCAGGGTTTGTTCGTTTGGAGACCAGAAGTTTGTAATGTGTGTTTGGCTAGCAGCCAACCTCCATATCAGCTGTTGTTCTGACGTCACCGTTTGTTTTTGGGTTAAGTGCTTCACTCAGACTAGTAACATAATAAATTGTCCTGTTCACACTCACAGGGGTTTGCAGCTACAAGTAGAAGAGGTGGGCTATTATTAAAAACCACCTAATTACAACCATGAGTGACTTACTAAAATAAGACTGAAATGGAAGATATTAATAATGTATCCAAGGGGAAAATCAGGACAAAGATAAATGCAAACAATTCAAAACAACAGTTCTTCAACATGAAATGTAGGTTAATAATTATCAGCTGATCATTTCGCTATAACATAAGAAGCTGTAGATGGACTGGAAATAGTTTCTAAACATTAAAAGTAAGGCTGAGGCTCAAAACCAGCCTGGATATGGGCCCTTACTGCCTAGAACAGTTACGTCTTAAGTCTTTAATGGAGTGAGCAATATTATGAGAATGTACTGCACAAAAAAGGCATATTGATATATATGTGCATCCTTATTAACTAATTTTTCATCATTGTAATTTCAGGACTTTTGTCAGGATCATCACATAGGCTATTAAAGTTAGAAGCATAATCTTAGGACTAGTTTTAAAAACAGGAAAAACAGTAGCTGGGTTTCCATTAAAATATATCGCCAATTTCAACATAGTTTTTAGAAATTCGGTAAAAGAAAATGTGCATTTATGTGCGTTTCCATCCACTACTGGTATGCGAATATTAGGAGTAAGTTCATTGAGATAAGCAGGCACAACATTTTCCTGTCAGTTGTTAATTACTATAGCAGAAGAAGACAGAGCAATGTGATGATGTAATTAAAAGGTTCAAGCAAACAAATGCAAAACTAAAGGAAAGAAGATGAGGGCAAATGCAACAACAAGTCACATAAGTCAAGAAAAGTTAAAATTTCCTCAGTCCACACATACTTTTTGGTTTTGTCTGCTGCTGCTGCCATTGCTTCTCTGCTGCAGAGGACTACTGTCGCAGAATGACGTTTCAGTCACGTGATTTCTAAATCCCATCCTTTAGTCACTAAATCTGTTTCCCCATTGCACTCATTTGCATTTACCCTTTGTTGATTCGTCGACTTTTTCATCTTCCTCAAGCATGAAAACCTTTTTGCGATATTTCAGGATTTTTTCAAATTGTCTGTGTTTCCATTTAGGCGTTCTTATGCTCAAATCGAAAATGCACATAAAAGCACGAGCATGGAAACCCAGCTGTGTGTTCTGCTTTAAATCTTTTTATCATACCGCCCCCTCCCCCACCAACAGCACCACCCCCTCCAAAGTCTAAGGGTGCTTTCACACAAGGTCCAGACTATTAGGTCCACGTTTTGTTACATTGTATACATTTGGTCCATTTGGTTTTGGTTTCACACTGCAAATGGAATAACGGACTTTACAAGACAGACGCGTCATTTCGGGGGTTCTCGGGGGTTGGGCTTAGGCAATGAAGAAACGACCGCTACTTACCACTGTCAGATGTCATATCAGCTGATGACGAAGTGGAAGTTGGTGTCGACTCAACCACACAAACTGGAGAGCCAGTTGTGCCCAGAATGCTGTCGAGCTCGTCAAAGAAGTGGAATTTTTCTTTCTCGTTTGTTGATGCACCGTTTCTTCTCATGGCATCTCAGGGCCTTCATATACTGCTGGCGTAATTTCTTCACCTTTAGGTGGCACTGCTCTCCCATCCGATCGAAGCTTCTCTCTCTCATCCTCTCCGAAAATAAATTAAACGTCTCGTTATTTTTATGGGTTTTCTCCAATTGAGTTTTTATATAGTCGTCAGACCATATTTCAATTAAAAAACGAATCTCTTCATCCCCCCATGTACTTCCGCGGCTCATTTTGTCTTCTCTGATTGTCTTGTTTATTTACACTGGTTGCTAGGCTAGTTTTATTTTGCTGAGTCAACCGGTTAGCGTGACGTAACTTCCTGTACCGTAAATCGAGAGCAGAAGAAGAAAAAAAACTTCCTGTCATTGATACGAAGGACCGAACTATACCGAAAGTTGTTTTCACACTGCAAAAGGTCCAGACCTCGGTTCGCTAGGTCCAGACCGAGACCACCTCTTTTGGTCGGACCAAATTTTGGTCCTTTGGTCCGGACCGCGGTCCGCGGTCCGCGGCACCTTTCACACCTGGAATTTAGGTTCAGATCAAACGGGAAAGTCCGAAAGTCCAGACCAAACAGCTCTGGTGTGAAAGCGCCCTAAGAAAACAACCCATGACATTCACAGCTGTCCAGAGACAAACAGTAAAAGGCATCAACACTCCCTGTCAATAAAGATGATGTAAGGTAAGAGGTTACCTGTCTGATGGACATGGTGCAGAGGATGTAGAGGAAGATAAAGGAGCAGTCGGTGTAATCCTCGCCCAGCAGGTTGCGGTGTGAAAGTCCCTGAATGTAAGACAGCGGCACGAAGGGCAGTTTGGCCACAACTCTTCCGTCAAAGCTGAACAAAACAAGAAGAGGTTAGAGACAAGAAATTTCATTGTTTTTTTTGTTGTTTTTTAAAAAATCTCTTGAGCTCTTAATGACCAAACGTTTCCCCTTCTCTACTTCGTCTGATTTCTAAGACAGACGACATGAACATTCAGCTTACATGGAGTTGAACATGCCCATCAAAGCTGTAAAGCAGAAGCCAATGGCGAACATGGACTTCATGCGCACCTGTAAACAAACACGCAAAAGATTAAAAATGCAAATTATAAATGAGATTACATTTGACTGGAGTTTGAAAAATACAGACACATTTAAAAATCTCAGTATGCTTTTAATGCTAATTATGTAAAAGTGTAGGTGCACCGTATGACAACACACTGCTGGAACTATTAAATGAAAACAAAGTGTCTCTCACCATGGACAAGTCTCTGTTGTTGTTCTTCAGTTTCTCTTCTTGTCTTTCTGCAATTCACAAAGAAGCATCGAAGCATCACTTATTAAGGATCACTGTTAGTGTGAGCAAAAGTGCTGTTCACAAGAGCAGATGAGGGTGTCAAACTTTTTCCTCTTCAATTCATTAACGTTTACTTCAACATGACTTCTTACTTTGCCTGTGTGTTCTTACCAATTTTCTTCTTCTGCTGTCGTCCTGCAGATTCTGTGATGGTTTCTTTTTTCTTCTCAACTAAAATCAAACAAGAAACAGACAATACATTTAACAGCCCCCTAAAAGATCTATCCAAGACAAACAGTAGGAAGAGGTTCACGCATGAGTCACTTACGTTATTTGTTTCTCCTGGACCGTCTTATTGGAACGGTCATGAGAATAACTTGAGCTGGGAAAAAGTTTGGCTCTCCCAAACAAAAATTTTGGGGGTCAACAAGGTAAAAGAAGTTCTATTTATAATTATTCATCGATGTACCCTGTCAGATCATTCTTTGTTATTATTAATATAATACAGACTTAAACTGTGCTTTCTGTGACTCCAACATTGAGATTGTGATTCATCTATTCTGGAAATGTATACATACCAGAAAACTGCGGCAAGTTATGTGTAAATTTATTATGGATAATATTATCTGTAACTTTCAGCTTCATTTGGAAGGTGTGCTTTTGGTTTCTTAAAAACTGACATATCTGCTGAAAAAGAGTACCTTCTTA
>JAQFJA010000021.1:28944473-28968766 GCA_029874485.1 Naso brachycentron
CTCAGGCGTGGTCCGCAGGAGACGTGGAAGCAACCGCTTCTCATGACACGACGCACCACTCTTATTGCCTGGCAACCATGGCAGTCAACTGATGTGCATGTAATGAAGGAGCCAGAAAATTTTAGTTTGTAAATTCCTTGTAACCCTGTAAGTGCCACTTTTTCATTCATTGCTGGAAAAAAGAAGCGGTTGCTCCTTTGTTTTCTTTGTGTGTGTGTGCTCATACTGTGCCCACTGTGTCACTTAACTTACCTGGCAAATTGAAAAGCTTTAAATGGCAGAGGGAACTGATATTCCGGAGTTATATCCACCAAAGAAATGTGTTGCATCGGCAGTGTATGATCATTTTGGATTTTAAAAAAAGGATTGGGGTGTTGTGGTCAATGATGGATCCCACCTGCAGAGCCTGCTGGCAGAAAGCTGCTGCTAAAGGCTCCAACACGTCTTATTTGTCCCAGCATCGTCGGGATAATCATTCATTCCTGCATGCCCATGTCAAGGTAAAAACTATATCAGCCAAATGTATTAAGCTGGTCCTACTGTTTAACTCCTCTGGAGCAATTAAAGTCACCGCAGTTCACAGGGAGTGCACTGACACACAGACATTTATTCGAGGCAGGAGCGGGGAGAGCAGGAGGAGGAGGAGGAGGAGGAGGTTCTCTCTCTCTCGCTTTCTATGTTTTGATAAAAAAAAAAAAGCTTAATGTCATGAATGTTTAGTGAGTAATATTGCTAAAGCCAAAGATAAATGTATAAAACAATTTTAATCACACAGTTCAACATACAGTATATCACCATCAGTTTTAGGCTATCCAGAAAGTTTTTTAAGTGTAGGCCTAATTTTTACTTACTTAAAAATAAGTTGTCTTAATGGTTGATATACAAGTCTGATATTTTTCTGGCTACATAAAATTAATTTATAAAGGTTAATATGACAGGAGAAGAGAGAAAGAGAGACTTATGAATTATATAATTCTATTTATTTGTAATATCATTAATGTGAGTGTGTGTGCGTGTGTGTGTGTGCGTGCGTGCGTGTGTGTGTGTGTATAATAGATAAAATAGTGAAAATCATAAAACTGTGATATTTCCTCAGACAGTAATCGTGACACCAAAATCTGACATTGTGACGTCCCTAGTGTGCATACTGCCACCTTCTGTATCGGACTGTGTACACATGCAAGTGTACTGGTCACTCTATAATATAATAACCTAACAACCTTATGAGGGCCCAACCGATATATGTCAGTTGGGCGATATGGCCGATACATCGGCATGTGGTTCACCAGTATGCGCCTATATTAAAACTGTTTTTAAGCCTGAAAAAAGGCTTGAACTAGTGATTTAAAATGGCGCTATTATGTAGTTTGAGGCTCGTCATTTAATAACTAAGTCAAGTGTTTTCTGATAAGTGCACAGAAGTTTGGAATAAAATTTGTTAAGATGTACAATATCCTGCCTCCATTACATGTCAAGTCACAAGTACTTGATAACCACATTCAGTGGATATTACATATGTTCACTATCAATCGATATACATAGGAAATTGGAATTTTCTCCCTCTCAATTATTGATATCAGCATTGGCCCCAAACCTAAAAGCTGTGTGAATCACTAACAAAACCTACTGGATGCCACACACACACACACACACACACACACACACACACACACAATTATCACATTTACACTACAATAATATAACTCTGAAATCTGCTCGTAGTTAATACTCCTTTTGCCTTGGTGGTGTTTTTTAAAATGTCATTGGTATAATATTGTTGTTGGGACTGATGAGTTGTGCAGCGGCATGTCCTCCTGGCTGCTTCCTGTTGCTCTATCTCTGCCTCAGCCTGTGTGTCCTGTCCAAAGGTTTCTCTTGAAAAGTAAACAGATTTGCACAGCAGTTGGATGTGAAACTAACTCGATATATTTTTGTTAGGGCCTCAGTGAAACTAAGAGGAAACACCGTGCTGCCTCATTATCTGCTTGATGTGCCAGTAAATAATGTACCGCAGTCAGACAAGAGGCCGTAAAGTCGTTGCTGTGAAAACACCACAGTCATACAGTTGTCCTGCCTGCAGCCTAGAGAGGAAGAGAGACATGACAATTAAATGGCTGTGATTTATCTCACGCCTGCCTTCTTTATGTATAATTTGATCTGTGTGTAAGGACAAAATGAAAGGCAGATGTTTTGGCCACTTCAGTATCGGGTCATTTCTAACTTGTCAGTAGATATGTTACTCCTTAACATACCTGCAAGCTACTCGCTTTTCTGTGAAATTTGAGTTTTGAATCAAAATGTCATTCAATCGTGAGGATCCGAAGAGGGTTTTTTTGTGTGTTTGTTGTGATAGAAAATGTGTTTGGGGTGATTGGAAATCTTTCCCAGGAAAAAGGGACTTTTGTGAGTACACTATGTACGTTTGAGTAACTGTTGCTTTGCCTCAAAACTAAACCTTGCGCTGATTTTATCAGAGCGCATCTGTTCATGTTGTCACTGTGGTCACTTAATATCACTGGCTTGCTGCTCAGCATGAGACAGATGAAGTCTCTGAAATGTTCCCGCGGCACCGCTCTACCTACCGCTATTCCATCAGCCAAGATCAGCTTTGCCTGCAGGATCTCAGCACGTCGCAGAGGTTGAAGCAGGAGGGCACCGAGCACCAGTGACGTCACGCCTGACAACCCCGAGTCTGAGGTCATGAGTAAGGACATAGATGTAACATAGATGTTATGTTGTACTCTTTATGATTGTGGTGAAGTTGTGAGGTTGCGTGAAAAATGTTCATCACCACTGCTCTGAGCCCAAAGTAATGTCTTAAAGTTGCTTCCTTTGTCCAGCCAACAGTTCAAAACCCAAAGACACTTCATTTACTGTCATGAATGATGAAGAAAAAAAGCAAATCCTCACATTAAAGAAGCTGGAACAGGCAAATGTTTGACATTTTAACTGACTTCCCTGTAATGACAGAAATGAAAAAGAATTTTTATTTTCTTTTTTAACAAGAGCACAAAGTTGGTAATAGATTTAGCCTCCTCATTTTGCTCTCAAAGTGGACCAGATTGATGCATTAAACGTGTAAACGTACAAAAGTTTCTTCTGGGGGAGCATGACCTGAGACCTGCCTAGAAGATCTGGGATGGTGTAATAAATGTGTATTTTGCCCAAAGTAAAGGTTTTCTCTTTTTCCTTTTCTCTTGTGCACCAGAATATTTTGTTAACATGTTAAAATCGCACAAATTACCAGGCAAACATTTGGTGTACAACCACAACGACCAAACATTTGTCACCATTTTCACCCTGTGAGTTTGTAGGTCTGACTTGAAGGCAGACCAAGCTCTTTGCCTATTGTCAGCCTTCTGATGTGGCATGGTGGCTCAGTGGTTAGTACTGTGCCTCACAGCAAAAAGGTCCTGAGTATGTTTCCCTGTTGGAATAGGGCCTTTCTGTGTGGAGTTGGCATGTTCTATCTGTGTTAACGTGAAATTCCTCCACCATCAAAAACATGTACAGTATATAGGTGTGTCTCCAGTCAGTACACTTGACTGAGGTACTGGCTAAGATTTGGTGTTGGTCCCCGGGGGCCGCGCTTTAGCTGCTCAATGCTCCTCAGTGACGGGTTTAAGGCAGAGACCAAATATCACTGTATGCTGTATATGTGACCAACAGTGTTGGAGGTACTTGGATTACTTCTTTGATTTAACGAGGAATCTGACAAGTTAGGTTCACAATTTAAGTACTAAAAAGAAATCTAGTATTATTATTATTTTTTTTTTTCAACCTTGTTTTCTTTACCTTTACCCAGTGATGTGTATTATAGTAAAACTAAGACAAGACCGGTGGTAGCTATGGGCAGACGTGTGTCTTGCACGCCCAATAAAAAGGGAAGAAAACTTTATTTTTTGCACAGCCAATTGAAAATTAGTATAGAATTTATCAGTACCATTTCTAGCCACTGATTGGGTGGGCAGCCGATAGCCCGCCTCCAAAGTCGCCCACTTACTCCTCAGTTTAGGTTCAATGCTGAGGTAATAGCGACAGCTTAGAAACTGGCCTACATTCATCACTTAAGTCAGAGCGACTTACAACAGTGTCTGTGAAATGTGTCGTTAATTTAAGCCTGCTGTAAAGCCTCATACTGCTTCCACCTGTAGCGATGTTACTGCGAGTGCATTCAAGGCTGCAGGAGAAGGGTCTACTGCTGCCTGCACGACTGCAGATAGATACTACGGGGGCTCCAGCGGTTAACGTTACTGCTCCATCCGCGAGAACTGTCCTGCCCCTTTACACTGCACAAGCACTGCTCCCCAGCTGTTCCCTCTCTGTGCTGGCGCAGCAGCCCCTCATGCAGTTTGCGACTTAAATGACGATTCACCAACCGAGCCAGTGTGAACTAGCTACCCAAGTTCATTTGGTTGAACGGAAAGGTTGGAGTAAAGAAAAAGAATCCCCACCCCGCGCCCCCGTCTGCCATGACTCAACGTTGTTTTCGGTCCTCAACAGACCTCTCTTGCATTGTTCACTTGTAAGCACTCTTCAGCTCTTTTCTTGTAGCTGTTCTTGCCATTTTGTATTTAATTTTATTTTCTGTGTGCTCTGCAACCCCCCCCCCCCAAACTGTGATTTTCTATCAGCAGGGCTTTTAGCTCAGGGGTCATCCAGGGTTTGTTATTGGAGAAACACCAAACTTTGGTGGACACATTGTTCTCGACACAAATCCCAGCTCCCTGTTGTTTTTCGTACTTTGGTCAGAAATGTTTTCCAACTCTGGCTGATTATGGACAAAAGCAGCGAGTAATGAGGCCCAGCAAGGTCATTTGCTCTTGTAAAAAGCTTTAATGGCACACCTCTCCTCTTTGCCACCAGTCCATGACAATTTACAGTGATTAATGTGTGCGGAGTCCCTAACAAAGCTGTCAGTGCACGTTCACCAGTGACTACTGTGTGTTTTTCTTCTGTTGTGCCTCTTCATCATTTAGAAATTTGGTTTTGACTCATTTGATTTTTGCACAATGTTTTAAACACAAAGGCAGAACCGATCATTCTGGTCCTTTCATTTCTGTTTTTGATCCATTCGGTCAAGCTTTCATTGTCTTTTTGAGAGCTGAGGTAACATTCTGCTCACTGCGAGTGGTCAGAGTATTACCTGATCTCATTTACTTTTTCCATTTCAGGCCCACTAACACTCATTTCTCCAACTGTCCTCCCTCTGTGTCTGTATTTCCCTTCAGTTTCCTGACATTTTATAAGCTGTTGTTGCCATTGCCCCACTTTCCCTGCATTGAGTTAATCTCTCACAGCAACTCTTAAAACCAGCAGCATGTAGTTTGCTCCAATACAGACTGAGCAGTGCTTCGGATTCAAAACCGACTGAATGATGTTTTTCACCTTTTCTGATTCACAGGCGTTTTTCCAGGGCAAGCTCAAGATCACAGGGAACATGGGACTGGCCATGAAGCTTCAGAACCTGCAGCTGCAGCCGAGCAAAGCCAAGCTGTAGAGGAAACGCTGAAGCTAGCTGTTACTTCACCTCTGACCACTGAGTAAAGTTAACCACAGCGAGTCTGGTCTCAGATCTGTAAACGTTCTCATCACCGGACCGAACCACTTTTCCTACTAACGATCTCACGGACCGACCAGGGGATTAGTCAGCAGCCCTGCCAAGCTAACTGGAGGATAGGAAAAGATGGAAAGATAATTAA
Source organism: Naso brachycentron (assembly GCA_029874485.1). Taxonomy (NCBI): domain Eukaryota; kingdom Metazoa; phylum Chordata; class Actinopteri; order Acanthuriformes; family Acanthuridae; genus Naso; species Naso brachycentron. Next base: position 28,950,176 of record JAQFJA010000021.1, read on the forward strand.
TTTTCTAATCAAGTCCCTCTCATGTCGGTTACTGTCAGTACACTGGAGAAGAGACAGGTGCTCCATGCTTATTTGGTTTCTGTCCAGTTTTCAATAACCTTTCAAAGTCTGTTGCTAATGAAATATTTGAGTGAATTGTGTCTGGAAATGTTTTGAATTGAGCAGATTGACGTCATTTTCCTCAATCATGGACACAGCAGTCTTAAGTGCCTCCTCGTCTCAGTCTTGCAGATTGCTTTTAGGTTTTTAGCCAACATCATAGAAATGTTTTTCATTGTGTTCGCCTCAGTGTTTTAGCAGCGGGGGTTCTAATTCTCTGAGGTACCGTCATTACAGTCTGAAGATTTCTACTTAATAAATTTGTCTTTGCTGGAACGTCCTAGGAGAGTACTTGACTTGTGTCTGTTTTCCTTCAGCAGTAATGATGTTGAGCACCAACCCTTGACTAATTCTGCTTAATGTTCCTAACCATTTTGAAGTGAACATAAAAGCCAGAAGAGTTTATCTGTGAGATGACAAAAAAACAGACATAACAACATGCTGGTCGTGTTTTTTTAACAAGACAAAGGCTTCTTGACTTTTTTGATCAAATGTTAATTTGATGAATGTTTAAGTGAAAATTTCAGCTGGACATCAGCTTCAGTGTGAAGAGGAGACGTCAAACTCACATGATCACACTCCTCTTGGCTCCACATGATGTTGACCCACGCAAATTAATCCTCCTGCACAGTTTCGGAGTTCTGTTTGAGGTTGTATTAGTGTGACCTTTCACAATAACAGAGCTCTGTTCAGACGTATTACTGCTTGGATTTCACCGTCAGGCTGTCTCGGCGTATGCATGTTCTGCACTTTTCCAGCAGCAGTGACTGGATTCCAGACTGCCACGCTGTAGTTTTTCCTTTGTAAATGAAGGAGCATGGCTAAAAGACAAATCTGTTCACTCGCTCTGACCCAGATTCCACCGCAGCTTTGGCTCGGCTCCTCTCCGGGTCTTTTCTCTGCAGTAACAGTGGGGTTATTTCATTACTCACTGATGACTGCTTTTATGTGCGTAAGAGATTTTGTAAGTTTAACATGTTTTGCATTTTGCTTTGCATCAAACATTTGCATATTTAAAACCCGCTTCACAGGTAGAAAAATGTTGCTCCAATTTGAATTTAAAATGCAAAGAGAGCCGAATTTAAAAACGTCGAGATGTTTTTTCTAATCCATCTTCACCATCCATGTTTTACCTCAGAATGGGTACCTAAAGGGTCAGTCCACCAGTTTACACATGGCTTGAAGTTAAAAATGTGTCCTGGGAGGAGCTTATTAAATTAACCCTGATGATGTCACAATAATGTCATCAACGTTATCTTGACTTGGAGACAATCAATAGGTGACAAATGTGCAAACCAGAAATTTTTAAAAACTTCTGTGTTTAGTCTCTAGAAAAAGAAGCCATTAAAATCAGTTGCATTATGGGGGATGTAGGATCCAGTGATCCACTGCTATGTTAAATTTGTAGGCCTGTGTCATACATTTGATGTCAACAGTTGCAGCAGACCAGTGAGACCACTTACACGCCACTGTTAGCTTCCTGTGTCAACCGACAACACAGAGTATTTTTAACAGGAAGTGGGAAGTTATTCAGCCATATTTGTGTTTATTGTGCATATTTGTGACAAAACGTTATCTTTTCAACACCTCTTCAGCCTTTGTGCCTAAACCTTTTCAGACTAATAGGTAGAGTCAGTAGCATTGTCCGCTGTGCCTTGTAAACACCAAATTTAAATTGGGCTCTTCCTCTTGGCTCAACGCCACCAGAAGTATTGTAGTGTGTACTTATACTGCTTGGACCCACACAGCAAGCTAAGTAGGAATATTACATTTGTTTTGGAAAAGCTGATAATTTAGCAAATTAGCACAAGCGAACCACTGGTGTTTGGCACCTACCCGTCCAACAGACAGCAGGCCAACGCCGCGCTGCTCTTCAACTCATAGGGCTATATTTCCTTTTCTTTGCTGTTATGTCCACATGTAGAATTTTCACTGGTTCTGAATGGCGTCCAGTCACTATGCTTTATCAAAAATAGTCAATATAACACAAGATCCCCACTGTATGCTGCGCCACTTGTGCGAAATGATATACACACTTCCTGTCCCCTAAGTGGGCGGAGTCATGTCTCACTCTTAGACAGTTAGGAGCCACCATTCCTCTGCCTTGTCTGGAAGTGTTGTAACGTCCTGTGAATGGATTATAGCGGATGGATTTTGTGCCACATGATTTTGTGTTACATGATATTTGTTTGATGTAAGTTTGAACTTTTAATTCATAGTTTCACCTATCAGGCCATTCACATGTCTGTTTATGTCCATTCTGAAACAAGGCGGGAAGCACTGGTTACCAAATCTTGCAAAAATGTGTCGCTGAGACAGAGACAGGTCTGGAACAAAGTTCATTTTCTCCTGATTTGTGTGTCTGAAAAATGACATTTTTGTGTCAGAATGTTCAGAAGATATGTGTCTGTGGAAAATGGGTCCAATATGTATCTTGGTGACAATGGGGTAAAAGAATTGGTCACAGTCTGTGATCCTGTTCTTTTCTCCCCTAAGAATGAATGGACTCAAGACTGCCTCTAGTCTCCTAAAGGGGCGGAGCCGTGGCGAAACCCATATAACACTGATACAGGAAATGAGCGGTCAGTGGTAAGTCTCGGTTCCTATTAACCATCTCTGGATTTATTTGCTCTCAACCTCACCTGTGTGCTGTCATTGGCTGGGGAAACACACCCACTCCCCATCCAGAAACATCCCTACTAAACCAAAACATCAAAATACAGGCAGAGGGCAGAGCTGTGCAGACACTGTCACCACCACATGTTTAGAGGCCCATAAGTGATGACTGAGCCCGATTAATTTTATATGTCTGTTTTGTTTTTCAGGGAAATGCTGCTGACTACCTTTAAACCACAGCGTTGTCACAACGTAAAACTGAAAATTGGAACGTAAAGAACTGTAAAATATCAACATATCTGTGGTTTGCAAAAACAAGTTACTCGAACTCAGAATGTCTCTGTCACAACTACTTCAGTCTTGGCCTCTGTTTTTTAAATGTTTTTTTTGTAACTCTTCTAACACTGTGGCAGTGCAGCACTAAATCAGTGGCTTGCCCCTTTATGAGGGGAGCTAATGTTTAATGTGCTGTGATATTGTTGCGTAAAAGCCTGAAAATATCTTCAGTAATATCTCTGCTTGCTCCTTTGTCACCATGACCCTAACCCACTTATGATGCTTGTTACTTTTCATGAGTTATGTAACAGAGCAGTGATTCAGCTTGTGTGCAGGTCATTATAGTCCTGGAAAATAATTATCTGATGTAAGATGTTCTGTGATGTGCGCTTCCAGAAACCCAGAGGTTTGTTTGGAACCAGCACAAGATGAACCGGGTGGTTTGGAGCAGTCATAAACATCTTTCCATCGGTGCAGCGAAGCCAAAAAAACAGGAACTCCCGTCTTAAGAATGCTGGATAAACTTAAAGACCACATGCTATAAATGATACATGATGCAATAAATGTCCCACTTAGCTGTGATAGTATTGGCCAGAGGAGCAACAGAGAAGCTTTATTGGACGTTTTTCAAATTTACATCACAAAACACTTTGGGAGGAACTTTTCCTGGTCTACTTCACATGAGAAAGCCGCCCTTGAAAAAGCAGCGCTCAGTGGAAAGTAGTTTGTTTGAGTAAAAGTTGAAAAATATTTATATCAGTGCAGACAGTTGTATGGAAAGAGAGCAGGCAAGATCCAAGCTGTAACTGATAAAAACTGGAAACGTAACATTTTCATGCTGAGGCTGTTTGACTTTGTGTCTCTGCTTTTACACAGCAGGGGTTGACGTCTCACAAAAATAGAGATCAGAGTCACAAAATCACATCTCCCATGATCCCTGCTGTTGTGTGCAGCATCTCTGAGAATGACATGAAACACAAGAACCTGCAGTCTGTTCAAAACTGTAAAATAAATGTGCTGGAGGGGCCTTTGCTTTGAGAAAGCTGTCTGAACATGTTCAACTGAAACACAGGAAACTTATTAAAAACATGTAGCAGAGAGCGGAGCCCCTCTGAGGGAGAAGCAGCCTGCCAAATACGATGAGTAATAACAAGAGTATGAATTGGAGTGAGTTTTCCCTATTTCAGAAGACAGTTTAAATGCTTCGAAACAAGGTCAGCCTCTTTCAGCCTGAAAACAAAACAGCAGCTCAGCAGGCAAGTGAGATTATTTAGATCCACAAAGTCATATCAGACTCTCAAACCACAAGAGACTCAGTATCTATCATGCCAGTCGCAGCATTCATCACCGTCCTCATTCCTGTCTGCACCCGCTGGCTGCAGATCCAGCAGGAATAACTAACAGGGAGATTTATATTCTAGAGAAAAACAGTAGAGGAAAGCTGTGGAAGAAGAACCCTAACCCAGATGCACTTGATTTAAAGAATTTCCAATTTTAAAAAAGTATTGATAACCATATAAACTACTTTTGAAGGAACAGATTTGTGTGATGCCTCTAAAGTAAATCACAGTAAAATTACTTTGCAATGGTACACTGTGAGATGTTAAAAGCATTCCACATCGCTGTCTAATGTAAAGAACATTTAACTTTTTCTTTTTTCAGCTGTAGAAAATGCACTCTGTCAACATTTCTCTCAGCACATTGCCTTTTCCTGCAAACATCCTAACTGTTAAATGCAAACTGCTTTCTAGGAAATAATAGAAATAATTACAGGACATTTATGTGGAAATAGCCCACTACAACAAAGAGTTACCTTTTTTACACATCAATCCAAAATTGGTGGTTAAGCTTTACAGAAAATACCTGGGTGTTTTAAAACCTAGGACAGAGCAGGTAAATTGGTTTTGTAAACTGTGAAGCAGATGCAAAATGAACCTTCTTATATTAGAATAGTTTTAGCTTTCGGCTTCTCATTATCCAAAGAACCTACTACACACCTAAAAATGCAAACACTAGGCAGACTGCAGTAAAAGAAGATTATTGACTTTCTTGCCTGATTCTGAAAAGACTGATACCACTCTCATCTTTGTTTAGTAAAAATAAAAATATTATTCCTTAGCTAGCCAGTTAGCCCAGTTCAACTGAACGACTGGAAACGGGTGGAAACAGCTAGCCTATGCAGTGTTTGAGTTATGATGTAACACCCTTTCAAGACACTATTTCCAGGTCAAGCCCCAACTTTTTAATACGTTACAGTTGTCCCATGTTGTTTCAACAGCTCTGAGTAAAAAAAACCCAAAACGATCAAACGTTCATTTTGCCGCTTTGCTGATAAGAAAGACAAGGGGACATGGCTGCAGTTGATGAAGTACATTAAAGGGATACGGCAACTTTTTTTTGTTTTTCTTATTTGTTACTCACTCCTGGGTTCCAGACAAGAAGATGGATGCCATTCTTTTGACTGTGCATGCAGAAAGAAGGAAGAGACGGGCAGAGCTCACCCACCGCTAATTAGCTTAGCTCAAATACTGGTGGTCTATGGGAAGTGCTAGCCTACCTCGGCCTAAAATCATCAGATAAACGTTCCAAAAACTCTTAATGGTCCTGTGTTCTTGTTGTGACTTGTTTATTTACCACATTATGTTATTTTTAGACTCAGATTAGAACTCTATATATTATTATTAAAGGTGCTTTAATGCAGTGGTTGCTCAATAACAGTTTGCTAAAACTGTTAAAAACGTAACATTTCTTTCTGTTTTTTGTTGAAGCAGGTTGATGTTTCATCCCAGAACTCTTGCATGTGTAAATCTGAAGTTTAGTGAACTGTGTTAATGCATTGTAATGGTAACAGATGTTCACTCTGTTTCTAGCAGAAAATGGGCTTGTTGAAAAAGAAATTTAATCTAGAAATCATGTCAGGCTCTTATGCTTTTTAATTTATGACTTGGATATTTAGGATAACCGTCTTCCCTATGAAACTATCAAAGAACGTGTTAATAAAAGCGCAGATTGTTTTTTCAGCTTGTTTTCATATTTTACCAGAAATTTCCTGCATTCCAATGGTTCGAGATTTGGTGAAGGGGAAGACTTTGTTCATAGGTTCAGTCCAGGATAGAGCAACCATACATCTAAGTGTAGTAATGAGGCTTCTTTAGCTAAACCCATGATTCTCATCTGAGTCAGAATCATGTGGTGTTAAAAGTTTTTATTATCCAAGTCCAATCCAACCAAGTTATCATAATAGCAGCTTATTACTTGAAAACTTAAAAGACCTGCTGCTTTCAGGGGAGGAAAAAAAAAAATCCAATCTCGAGGAAAAAATATGAGAAAAAAAGGAAAGAATTTGTGTTTTTGGCTCCCATTCAGGTCAGAGCCGTCTCTCTCACTCACTCCCTTCCTTTCTTTCTCTTAACTTTCCCTCTCACACTCCCACTCTCACACATCTGGAGGGTATCTGGTGTGACTGTGTGACTCCTCGCCTGCTATGGGACAATCTTTGCCGGGACTGGACGTCAGACTTCAGTTCCTTTCAGCAATCGGTGGACGAAGAGGTAAAGTAGTCGACCATGCAGGATGTTGATTTTGCAGACTTTAATGCTGCATGTTTTATGGCTGGCTGTTATATTATATGGAGCATAGATTGAGCTTTAAGTGTCAGCGTCATTCATCCGTGCAGGACAACTCTGGGATGTGTATTCAAGACGATCCAGACTGTTTAGCAGTGCAGTAAAGCCACCTCACGACCTCTGCTTTGCTGTGAAAGAGCCAAAGGTCACAAAAACAAGAGGATACCTTTTAAAATTCTCAGCATCTCTGCTAATGAAACTTTTTCACTTTGTGCCTTTAAATTATAAGGTAACATGAGAATGCTGTTTACTTTGCACTCTGTGACCCTCTGGATGGCATGATGTTGTTTTCCAGTCAAGGTCAACGTCATACAAGGAATGCAGGAAAGCGCATAGGCTTTTATTTTTCATTTGTTTTGGGTGTATGCACACTGTGTGTGTGTGTGTGTGTGTGTTTGCCACAGCCTCTCTGGCAGAAAAGGCTCTTCTGATGACTGGCTTTTAGAAGTTTGCCTTGAGATCTGCCTTGAGTGCCCATTTTGAACATTTCTACCAACGTTGGTGGAGATGATCAGAGAGTTTTTTCCTGGCTTTGCCAAAACACAAGCTTGTGCTCATTGGAAAATTGCAAAACGCTGAATTCATTATAGATAAGAGGGTAATCCTTTATTGATCCACCAGAGGGGAGATTCAGGTGTTACTGCAGCACAAAGACAGCAATAATACAGATACATAAATAAATAATGAAATATTAAATAACCATAGAATAAAATAGAAACTATATACTTCACTCTGAAAGGAAAATGTGAGATACTATCAGATATAACAGTGTATGAATATGTAATTATGCTTAGAGTTGGCTATATTAATATCAATATATGATGCACTAAAAATTAAATTTTTTTTACGTAGAAATGTAGAATTATATATTGCAGAAAATATGTTATATATAAAATATAATGAAATGTAATAATGAGTACAGCAATAAATAAATAAATAAATAAGTAAATAAATAAGTACTGCAACATAGCATAAAATTAGATAAATAATTATTATATGAACATGCTGTAACTTTGTTACAACATAAAATAATATAAATTTAATGAATTGGTAATGGGAAGAAAAGGGGATAAAATCATAATGATGATGACAATAATAATAATAATATTATACAATAGCAGAGTGTTGTGTGAGTGTCTCAAAGTGGGAGTTAGTTTGTCTATGTGAATAAATTTGGGGGCGGGGTTTGGTCAGTGTGATGTCATTGTTATGTCACTGAATATGATGAAAGTCTGAAGAGCGCTGTTTGCACGTAACAGAGATGCTCCAGTTCTTTGATGGTTACTGAAGATTTGACTTTTGTGAGTAGTTTAGATGTTTCCGCTTGTGTGTGTGTGTGTGTGTGACACTGACTGTAAAGCTGGTTGACATGATGCTTCTGTTGTTTTTTCAAATCAGCTCCAGCAGGCAGTGACGACTGAAGCCTCAGCTGCAGCAGAGAGAGAGGACAGAGAGCGGTTTGTCTTTTGTTGTCGGTGCGTAAACAATGCAAACCCTCCATCAGTTTATGCATTTTCAGACATAATAATACAGAAACATTCCATCAGCGATCGAGCAGTATTAGTGGACTGAAAAGACTTGACCTGAAATGATGCTGTTCATAATTATACTGTACAAAAAGGGGGCAGCAATCACGCCCCCTGGTGCTGTAATGTTCATAAAACATCACGAAAGTGCCCTCTTGGATGCCCCTAATATGGTAGATAAAACATGATGAAGTGCCTTCCTGGGTGCCCTCGGGTGTTGGTTGATGACTTTGTGCGCTGGTGTCCCACCGCATTACAACAGGTCCCCATTTTACTATTTTGGCCCCTGCCCTTCAAACATCCTGAGTCAGCCAGTGGGACACATTGTCTCCACCTGGGATACTGTTCTAAAGAAGCTGTCGGACAACAGGGAGCATGGTCGCCCAAAGATTCCAGGCAGAACAACCACACCTGTGTAAATCAGCTGACAGGACATGTCGCAATATCATGTGACTCTTCTGAGAAAGACTGCAGGAGGTCAGCAATCGAAACATCTCAAGGAGTGAGATCTAAAAAAGTAGTCTGTTTATGAGAAAGTTCAAAATACGATATCTAAAAGCTCTTTCATCGTAAAATCACATAAAGGACAGAATAAACAGCATATTTAAGCTCTTGTCGTCAAAACTAGGCAAATAAATTATCGTTACGTCTTTGTCTCTTCAGCTGTCTGTTGTTTGAACTTACTGCACTTTGCACAGCCCTCACACAGCTGTTACTGACAGCTCATTTATCCTGTTATACAAAACTGGCTCCTCTGTTCCTCTGTACAGCCCCGACTAAGTGCTGTAATCAACAACAACAAAATCCCAGTGTGAATCAGTTTAATTTCACTGGTTTGGCACTCGGCACCCCATCACGGTCCAGATTTGGTTAGATGAAAGTCAGTCAGATTCATCCTGCCATAGTGATCCATCCAGTAATTGTTGAAGTATTTGATCCTGGGACCAAGTGATGGACCATCCCTTGAATCCCTCAAAAGACTCGGGATTACATTGTTCAAAGCTAATGTGATGTGTTTTTTATTTCCACTGAATTAAAGCATGGCTTCATAATTCGTATCTAAAAAGAAGAAAACCGGAACACGTCTTCTCCTGTCCTCTTGAATAAGAAGCTTTTTCTCAGACATTTGCCATTTAAGTGCAGGTCTTATTATAAACATTGACCGTGTCTGCACATTTCAAGTGTCCTGTGAAGCCATTACAGGGTGGCAGTGAGTCACCGTGAACTATAACAGGAGCCTGAAACTGACACACTCGTGCTCCGATACTTTATTTATTACCAATTTGTACATATGTGTATTTTTATGGAATATTTTAGGCCTTTTATATTTAAAACTTGTATGCTGCTAAAAGAGACTGCTGCTGAATGAAGATTCGTTGTATTCTACATGCAGTGACAATAAGGCATCGATCTATGTCGTAATGTGTTTCATAAAAAGGCCCATTGAGAAGCATTCAGTCACTCAAAGCTACGGATGAATCAGACATTTTTTAAGTCCTTTTATTTGTTAAGGCAGAATAAAGTTCTAGGCTATTTCCACTCTTTTCCTGACCCTAGTGAATAATCTGTACCGTTATTTTGCTGCTCTGACATTTTCCGTAAACCCGTATTACAGTACATTACATGACATTACAGTACATTACATGACATTACAGTACATTACATGACATTACAGTACATTACATTATATTTTTTGCGTGAATTGTATTTATGACTTTATTCTGAAAACAAACATTTGTGTCCAAAAACCAAAATGTCCTCTAAGTTACAATCCCTGCACACAGAATATTTTTCCAGCCTTTCATCCCTGGTGGGCTCAAACATTAAACAGCTGGTTTCACTCTCTGTGACTCATAAATCGATTTTGACATGTAAAATCGGTGTAGTGCCTCTTTAAATAAGCACATTCAGCTTTTTGTTTTGAAGCAAGATTTCTTTTCTCACTTGTCACGATCTCCCACCAAAACACTCGCCTCTCATCATGACGAGCTGTCGACTTTGAAACAGTTTCCAGGTCATGGCAGGATAATTGCTGTACTTATAGCCAACACGGAGAATGTACGATATAAAAAGACAACATGTTCTCTCACTTTTAGAATCTGCTTTTATTGCTCACAATTTATCTTTTGTCTTTAGCCTCCTGCTGGTGTTTTGAATCTCAGCTGTTAACTGAGTTAAAGACCTCATGAAATGAAATCATGTTATGTTGTATGTCAAATATCAAAACATTTTTGAGTATTTTTTTACATCAAAATCCAGTCTTTTCTCTCTTGAAAACGTTTTTAAATTTTTGCTTACTCATCCTGCACTTGGTTGCATTTCTAATATTTCGGTCAATGATGCATTACTGATTCATCACCTTCATTACAGGGATAAACCTGCGTCTCTCCTTCACCAAGTGGTTCACTTGAATACAGCCTGAAACATCGTCATGGTCGTTTTCCTCCTCTGTTTCATCCCTGACCTATTTGTCAGTAAAATCAGCAGGTGTAAGCAAAGGTGGTGAGAAGTCGTCCACAACAGAGATGAGGCCGTCATCATGAGTGTTAGCTGTTACCTACTGTCAGTCCAGTCGGGGCGGAGGTCCCTATTCAGCCCTATTGGCTACTGCTAATTAATATCTTTGACAAGTTCCTGTCCAGAAGCCTGTTTTTGCCAGAAACATTATCCAGTCAATATGCAGAACAAAATCGCACTCAGAAAAAAAATAAATAAATAAAAAACAAATCACTGTGTTTCCTACCACATCAGTTGCCGAACTTCAGCGAGTCAGCCGTGGTTGATTTGCCAAATGTGAGCTGACTAATCTCTCGATCTCTTGAGCCTTGTTAGAAATAACTTACTTTCTTTCTCACATTTGAATCTTTGTCTTATTTGTTTGTTTTTTGCTACCTTTACCTGAGACTTATTGGATCTGCAGCTGTTTTCACTTAGCTTCTAACTAACCAGCTGCACTTTGGCTCAACCCAGCTTGCAGTGAATTAAAATGCAGATGTGTGCAGAATTTGGACCTGATTGCTGCATCAAAAAGACATGAAAGCAGAAACATGCCCAGTCAAGGCAACTCAGGTCATCTATTTGTTCTGCTAACTCCCAATGCTCTGTCCTGAATGTTAATGAAAGTGAAAAGTAATTTGTGTTTCCAAATCTGCACCAAAATGAAATTGTTTCTTCTTCAGTTCATGCTAAAACCTTCTACCAAGATTCATTAAAAAAAAATTCAGACCAAACAAACTAAAACAGAAATATAAAATAATGGTGGAGGAAATTACATAAAATTAAGAAGTCTCAAATCATAAAAACAGGTACATCTGCTTCATTAAACAAGAAGTAGCAGATTTATATCAGATTTAACCAGGTCAGTTTTCCTGGAGGAAAATGGCGTGCAAGCGGATGTTTTTAACTTGACTGTCCATGTGCTTGTGCAACAGGAGAGCTCCGCAGTGGTCATGGCCTTTCCATCCAAGAATTCCATCCTACAGGCTCTGAGTGTGCTGCTCTTGGCCTGGGTGTTGGTGCGTTGCCAGGCCCCTCTCAAACCGGAGGAAGAGGAGGAGGAAGAGCCCAGCCTTGCAACAATAGCACCGAAATCTGAGCCTATCGAATGTCCTTCAGAGTGCAGCTGTACTGCAGAGGGGGCAGTGGACTGCGCCGGGGTCGACCTCACAGAGTTCCCCACCAGACTGTCTAACAAAACGCGCCAGCTCTCTCTGCAGGTCTTTGACACAACTGTGCACACACACACACACACACAAAGACACACACAGACACCTTTAAAAAGATGCACATCCACATTTCATAACTGTGCTCAGAAACTGTTGAGTCACCAGTTCTTTGTGATTACTGTTTGTGTTTCTGTCTGATGCCAGAATAACAAAATCGAGGAGATAACAGTGGAGCACATTTCTCATCTGCATGAGCTCGAGACTCTGAACCTCCAGAACAACTGGCTCACAACAGACGGTAAACACGGCAAAACAGTCTAAACACTGAGCAGGAACCTGGTTACAGTGGAGAGCAGATTACTTGCACGTCTGTGAGGTTGTTTCTGTGGGACAAACTGGGTTGAATTCCTGTTTTTCATGCTTAGCTGTGTTTATTTACCACGTCTGAGTGTTTAACTTTCAGGACAGTTTAAGCAACTTTAGTTGTTTAAGTAGTTGTTCTTTCTCTTGGATGTGTTTTAGAGGCGAGACGTGTTTTGGTATGTAGTAACTGTTATTTAATTTTATAGAGGTAAAATCTTTTTTAATGCACCCAACAGTGGGAGACGAAATGTAGGGGTGTAGCTAGCGATTCTACAGTGGGCCTGGGTAATCAGTACACCCCCCCCCATCACACCCATGTTTCTATGATCATAGGTAAACAGCAAATCATCCTTCTTGTGTGACTTGTATTGATCTAAAAGCAAAGCAAAAATCGATTATATGGATACTAAGAATTTGTGCCTTGTATTTAGTGTGTCAAACCTTATGTGGAAGTATTTTTCGCAGTTATAACGGTAAATAGTTGTAAACGTTACTACAGTTTATTCTCAGACGTTCTGCTCATGTGTATTGTGTCAGCAGCGTCTCTTCAGATAATGGCAGATCATGGCAGGAAGCAGCAGGAGAACGAGAGATTTTCAGTCGGCGTTGCGCTCCACACAGGTTGAATCGAGGCCTTGAACTGAATGTTTGTGTAGTTCAGTGTATCAAGCTTTTCCAGTGTTTTACCTCCTCTGTTACTGCAGAGAAATAGACATTTTCTTTTCTTCTATTTTTTGGGGAAAAAAAGTCACTTTATCGATCTCTAGTCATTGAATCGTATCATATCGTATCGCTTTAAATGGGCCCATATTGTTCTTGTATCATATCGGCATCCACGTATTGTGAAAAAATATGTTTATTATCAGTCAATTTCAATCTTAGATCTGACTGAGTGCAGAAGAACAGGTGGATAAATTCATTTCTTTCATCCACTACATTCCAAGAGATCAGATTTTTATTAGGTATGAATTGATCTCTTAACACTGAGTCAGAAAGCTGAACCGTGCAGGAGCGAAGCATTAGCACCACTGTGTAATGAACAGTTTTTGCTCACTGATGTGCATTTGGGCAATGAAACTATTGTATCGCTTAGAGGAAAAGAATAAAGGACTGAAAACAAACCACTGAGCTTAACTGAATGGAAAAAAATCTTAAAATGTGATGTGTGTAATCTTCACCTCTGCCGGTGGTGTTGCTTAGTTTAAATAAAGTCAGACAGATAAATACAGAGAGAGAGAGCTTCACTGTGCATGCGGTTGTCACATCTATGAGGAAAGTGGAAATTTTCTCTTTGCTCACTTAAAATCTGATTTTGAGAGGTGAAGCTACAAGCATTATTTTTGACATCACACACAGTTTGAACGTCAATCCTGGTCGAATTTCCAAACTCATGGCGATTTCTAACGAGGGAGCAAACAGCTGATTGCTTCTGTATTATTCAGTAAGGACATCCTAACAGGCAGCGTGTGGCAGCCTGTCGCTTGTTGGAAAAATTGCTTACTTTGGCTCTGTTTGAGTGAGGTTTCCTGCACTTGGTCCGCCTCCAGCCTATTTTGCTGACATCCGTCCATTTTCGCCCACCGCCTGTCAGCAATCAACTCAACCACTCCTTCTGCTGCAGCGTTGCTTGTAGTCCGTCTGGACAATGCATCGCACTCCAACCGCCAGAAGTCACTCATGTTGCATCTAGTTAGGAAGTGGTGATATGCTGTTTTCAAAACTGCATACTGTACCAGCAGTGCGTGCTGATTTGGCCAAACAGTACCATGTAGTGTGCTGTATATAAACACACGCAGAACCTGCGGTATGCCAAAAAATTGCCTGATGTATCCTGATTCGGAAGAAATCTCCAGTATGCATCTGCCCCGTCTATCTGTTAGCCTGCTGTTTTCCACAGTGCAATGCACTTCAACATCACAACTAAAACCCGGCCAGGTATTTGTTGATTAAGTTTGATTTAAAAAAAAAAAAAAAAAAAAAAGTTTTTAATAGTAACTCACCACAGTGATGACCTCAAGGTCTTTAAGGTACGTCCGCTCTGTGGTCAGAATCTCTTTGGCAATGAAGTAGGCCTTGTCGGTGGGATATCGCTGATGGAGAAGAAGGACACACGTTTCAGATCAGAGTGAAGGACAACACTGCCACCTCCTCCATATGTGTAATTTATATATTGTAATGACTGAAAAGTCTGGACTCAGTGACTTCTACTCTCAGAAAGGGGTTGTGAGGCGGGGGGTGGAAGGGTGGCATGTAAGCAGTGTACCTTCCTCCTGCCCTCCTCCTCCTCCTCTAGCCTGGCATTGCTGCCCACCTCGCTCAGGATGGGGCTTTGCAGGGGCGACGGCGCCTGACCCGGTAGGCTGAGGGTCGACATCTGAAAGGAGGGCGACAGGCAGAGGGGGCCTTTGGAGTTGAGGGGCGAGAGCTGAGGGCTGTCCACCACTGAATCTGTGGAGGACAGAAACAAAGCTTGAAATTGTTGTTTTAAAATCATTAAATAACATCTTAAAATTACATTATAGTTAGGGAGCAGGGAAATAAAAAAATCATGGTATCAGAGCAGCAAAAGGACTCTGCCCAAACAGGACAAACATGATCTTCAGAAATGGAGTCCAAAAATCTCGACAAGAAGTGAAACTAAGGCTGACACCTTCAGCTTGCCTGCTTTCCCACTATTATCTTATTTCCCCTCAGAGAAGCGCTGCACGGTGAACAATAACAAGCTGAGCGCTTCATCACACACACTGGCCACGAATGAAAGGGGAGACAGCGCAGTAACCAAAGCAAGTAATGGTTCCCACATTTTTCCCCCTGCCATTGTTTTCAGAGCACAAATGATTCACTGCCAACTTGTACACGGCCGGTTCCATGTCACCGACTCTCTTGCTTTTGTTCAGCTCGCGAGCTTTGCTGCACAACAAACCAGGAGACAAAACAAGCAGATGAAACGCTGGGCTGAGTCACAGGTCACCACAGCTGTTCTTTCACTTCTATTAGAGAGAAAAAAAGGAGTGGGGGAAGGCCGAGAGAGAGAGAGGGAGGGAGAAAAAGTCAGTACTCGACCCGGAAATAATTGCTCAGGCAAAACTTATCAGGAATGCGGCTCGTCTGGAGGGCAAACAGTTGTTTATAGTTTATATCAGAAGTGGCCTACAGGGAAACACACGAGAGGAGAAGAGAGCGGACGCCAGCCTCCACAGCAGGAGGACGAGGGTTTGCTGTGGAATGACTTGGCACAAAGCCTGTCCAAACAGCACACACACACACACTCACACTCACTCAGGAATTAGGCTGAGGGATCTTGTGTACGAGGCCGACCCAACCCCCAACAGCACACAAGTTTTCTGCTTCAAATACTAAAAGGAAAGCCAGTGTGTGTGTGTGTGAGTGTGATGACTTGTTGCAGATAAGCTTCTTTTTGTAACACTGTGACACTGAGAAGGAATCCACACTGAAAGGATAAACTTCTCTCATCCGTTCAACTTGTAACACTCAGATAATTTGGAATTTACTGCTCTAGCCTGTGACATCAACTTTGTCATACTGTAAGTTTGTCCTACAGAAATTCATTAGTTTTTTAAAAAAAATGCAAAATGATGAAGCTATAACACCTTCACACAATATTTTCAGCCTGGTGTCTAACATGAAAACCTCAAGGTACTCTTTCTTCAGTTGTATCTACAAAACTACTGCAGAATATTGGTCTGAGTTAAATGTTCTGGACTGTTCACAATCTTTGAAATAAGTGTAACACCACTGAGGTTTCTGTCCAAGCAGTTGAAAGAATTACATCAGCACTTATGTTTGATTTCAGTCTGCATCCCCAAAAGAATTTTAAGTCTGACATTCATGGTACCCAAAAGTGATTACTTTATTCTTGAGAGTAAAACATACAAACATTAAGTACAGGTTGTTGATAATAGGTCAATATACAAGTTCAGGATTAAATAATGATTACTCGGTGCCTAAGTGCAGTTAGCTTAGCTGGTTATAATCGTCAGCCCGTCAGGAGCTCAATCTTTCGTTGAGATGGCAGAAAAAGAATCAAGGCACAATAAGAAAAAAGAAAGCCATGAAGACAAATTAAATCTGCACGATCTGCCCAGTAACTGATGACACCTGAAGCAGAACCGTGCTCCACCCTCGCCAAGGTGACGCAAACATCTTCTCACAGTTGTGACTGTAGAGAGATTCGAATTGAGTGGCTAAGCCACGCCCCTTCTGTTGGACCTCACAGGACCTTATTTTGAACAAAAATCTGCACAGCAGTCAGTGAAGAAAGAAAAATGATTTTTTGGTCTCGTTTAAATTGTGCCCTCAGTCTCAAATATGATGTTTGTCACTTTAAGAGACAATTAAACAGAGTCACAGTTTGTCGTGAAGATAGTAAAGTACCACTTAGTTTTTGTGAAACCGCTTAGTGAACTACTTCTCTCGTCTCGCACAATACACATCACCAGCGCTAACATAGCTGTAACTTTAGTACAGTTTCTGCATTCCTTAAGGACGAGGGAAAATGTATTAAAACAGATAAAAATCATTACAGGCATGGGCATGTTGTGAGCTGCAGCTAAACAAACAGAGTTAGCTGGTTCTGTAGGAGATTGTTATCATATTATCATTTAAGCAAAAATCAGGTGTGTTGTCTTTCCTAATTACATATTTTCAAAGTCTTGTACTTTAGCAGTTGTGTAATAAACTGCGGAACTACCTTTTGAACTGACAAACACCATTTTTGAGACTGACAGTACAATTAAAGCAGGATCAAAAAATAATTTGTCTCTCTCCATTGACTGAGGTCCCAGGTGGGCTCAACCACTCTGTGTTCCTCTATTTCTCTTTGAACATTTTCCATGAGGACAAATGAAAATGGCTGCCCGCCGTCCTTCAAAATGACAATGAGAACTGGTGAGTTTGTCCCCTCATTACCATTATTAAAGAGGACCAATCTTCATTTTGACAGCCCCTCCTCCATGTAGATGTTCATCGGTAACAACTAAACGCAACTGAAAAGCAAAGAGGAACGAACACCTGAGATGTGCATTAACGCAGGAAAAGTGGAAATAAGTGCATTAAGGCTCTGCAGTGCAGATACAAAGAAGACTGACGTGCAGAAAGAAAAAAAATATAGCAAAAATGAAATAAAATCTGCTTTCAGATCAAAGCAAATCACAAGTTTGACTCAGCAAATCAAGACTGTTTTAAGAAGGAAATGCCTTCTGTTAATCAACTAAATACTATTTGCTACTGTGTTATCAGTACATTACTTGCCGTTCATGTTTATGGCACAGGTGCATTTGTTTCAAGATGGACGTCTGAGGCCTGAAGGTCGAAAAAACCTTTAAAACAAAGCTTTGCACGCTAGAATGTTAGCAACTGAGCACACATTCCCCTACCAACACATACAAAACAACAGAGCAAAAATCTAGCGCGAATATATAAAAGAGGAATTCATAGCTAATGTGCAAAAGACCCCTGTTTCCTTCCAACAAACAAAACATCACCTGACAGCTGATTCCAAAACCCCAAAACATGCTAAAGGCCACGAGCCAGAAAGAGACTGAACAACATTCATCTCCATTTAAAGTCTTCAAAAAAATATCTACAGGGTGCTTTTGATAATCAGGAAGTACTACTGTGTCCAACACTATTATACATTGTTCACTAACTATTGCTACAGAAGCACAAAGCTTAATTACTACATGAAAGATGATACATTCAATCTGTAGAAGTTGGTGTCAGCAGTGCACTGAGTGGCTCATTAGTTCACTGCTTACATTCTTCAACTCAACTAAAAATATTAGTAAAATTATTATTTTTTCCTTCAGACTTCATGAACCTGCTTCACGCTGTGGCTTCGTCTCATGTGACAAATGCAGGCACCGACTTCAGCCAGCAGGTGGCAGAGAAGCACAGAAGTGCAGACAGAGACATGGCTGCAAGGTATGTCTTCTTTAAAAAAAAAAAAAAAGAAAAAAAATACAGGAGGCCTGCGAGGATTGCTGAACCTGGACGACTTCTGGTTTTATTTTTACCCTGAGACTCGAAGCATTAGATAAGAGAATGATTAATGATTAAATCTACTGGAAAAACTCAACACTGCACAGGAAGTACCAGCTAAGAAACGGGAATTTAAAGCCAGATAATGATGGCTATTACAAGTAGTGTGGTAAGTGATGAATATGTTGTAAATTAAGATCTCACTGTATTTAAAACTTAGGTAGAAATCATATAAAAACTCTACATTCATTACAGATTTCTTTTAATTTGCTACCTTTTTCATTAAACTGAAATTTTTAAGTCAGACAATCAAACTGGAAGGTGGATACAGAAGATGATTTTTTCTGGCATCCTGAGTTAATTTACTGTGTATTCAGCAAAACTAACAACACACTGGTGTACACTATTGTTTAAATGATG
>JAQFJA010000021.1:29088401-29098456 GCA_029874485.1 Naso brachycentron
TGGGTATACGCAGTGCTGACTGAAAAATAAGTGGGTATACGCCGTATACCGGCGTATACCCTCGACTACACCACTGCCTCCAACACCGATGAAGTGCAGAAATAATGATTAAATTGGCCGTAATTAATGACGGGAAGTGACCAGTCCCTCCACCTTTGAACAAGCAGACTGTGTACATCACGCACATGAAGTGACTGAAGCGATGATCCAAAATATAATCTAATTATGATCAAGCGACACAACACTTTGTGATTACATTGCATTCATCCCTTTTGGTCGGAACACACCTTTACTTTTGGTCCTGTACGAGCCAATATGGGCTCCGCCATTTCTGAAAACATCAGCAATCACGTCCCAACTCGTGAACTCTGAGCTTTCGGATGAAGTCGATTTACGACGTCCTGAATACAACTAGAGGGGGAAGTTCGTACGGTCTCTCCTCGTGAACACGGTAAAAATGACCCCATTTGAAGGCACCAAAAGACCAACACTGGGTCACGTTCCAAAACATTTGGACCCTTTCACTGAAAAATATATTTTCTGCACGTCAAATTTGAGCAGGTTTTCAGGTTTTGCATCTTTCCTTCTTTCTCATTCCCTCCTTTTCTTCTTTCTTCCCTTTTCGCTTATTTGCACACCAACACACACACACACACACACACTCAGTCTCTGTTGGCCCTTCAGCCCCCCTCTCTGTTTCCCGCCTTGTGCAGGGGATTGATGGAGATATGGGAGGCTGTCATGCAGTAAATAGCGTGGACATTGGCTCCCCGCCATGAGATGGGAATCAAGCCTGCTTCTCATGCTCTTAACGCTTCCTCTCTTCTCCTCTCTTTCACTACTGCCGACCTCCTCCCACCTCCTCCTCCTCTCCACCTCAAAAAACGTTAAGTATGAACCGCGGAGGGCAGCGAAGCCTCCTGCCATCCTTCACCTTGATGCACGAGCCAATATGCCATCACTAACAAAAGGCTCTCCAAAACATCACTCCTTGTCCTCCTCCTCTCCCTCTTCACTGCTCATCTACTCCTTCTTTCTTTTGTCTCCCTTTCCTGCTCCTTCTCTGCCTCTTCATTTCTTTGTTTCGCCCGCTGCATCGTTTCATCAGGCATGCGAAGCATCTCGTCGCAGCATCATGGACACTGAGTCCCTCCGGCTCGTGAAAGGTTAATGCTTTGGATGGCTCTAAATTGTTTGGCTATTTCAAGGGGCTGTGAAAGGAATAAGTCAACCATAAAATTTGATCGGCTGCCTCCCCCTCTCCTCCTCCTCCACCTCTCTCATCTACAGCATCCCCTGTCACTTCCCTCAATCATTCTAATTTTCTTTCCTCTTTCTATCTTTGCCGTCCTCATTTTGTAGCTCTCCCTCCACCTTCGCAGTTCACTTTATCTTCATTTTGCCATTTTCCCCTTTGTTACCCAAACACAAGTTCAAAGGTGACGAGACTGAAATCTCATCCCTGCGGCGTCCTCGATGGCTTTGTCCCACATTAGGGAAGGGATTTCAGGAAAATTGCTCCTCTCTCTTTGTACCTTCGACCACAATTTACAGTGTGGGACTACAGGAGGACTCATTCTGCCTGGTGAAAGAAGAGTAAAATGACTTTCATGTGCTCACATGGTTATCATTATCCCCAGCTGGAGTAGACAGCGTCCCCATGTCGCCCTCCATAAAGCAGTGACCCCTCAACTCTTTAAACAATAAAGGCTGGCGTCTGAGTGGCTCTGCGGGTTGAGCATGTTTCTGTTTCCCTTCAGGGAGTGGATTGAAGTGGAGACAAGGTATGCTAATTCTGTTCGCTAACATGATTATTACAAGTCCTCCAACTTTAAAAGTCAAGTTAATGTTCTGGTTGGAGAGAGATCTTGGTCATGGTTAACCGACGTCATCGGTGGTGGTTTGCAGGATGTTAGTGGTCTCTGAAGTCAAAGTCAGACACTTTTTATCATCCACCCCAAAGACCCTGACCTAAGAGGTTTGCTGTGCTGTGAAACACACAGCGCTGAATTGCTGGTGCATTTTTTTGTCGCCAACCCGGAAGTTAGCATCACACTGGTTCCCTCAGCAAAAAGCTTATGAGATTTTTGAATGGGACTTTGGATTATTGCCAAAAATCAACCCCCGTGACGAACAGCAGTTTAGGATACTAAAACGTTTTTGTGCGGCGTGTTAATTTTTAAAGTGTAAATGAAATCAGCAGAAGCAAAAAGTTATTGTTCGGCTATAAACGATCTATACTGTGGTCACATGACTTAACCGCTAAACATTCACCTTGGCTATGGGGCGTGTATGGTATGAGAGTTAGGGGAGAATCTAGCTATAAAAATAAATTGTATTTAAAGAAATATGAAAATTTATAGCATGTCCATATTGACTTAAATATATACTTATAAATCTATATGCACAGTGCTACGAACCACTTAAAACTCTTACAGCCCATCTATGGGCCAGTAGAATGGCAGCAGGTTAAACATCGCCATATCCTCTTAGCGTGACCTGATCTAGCTAGTGACCATGGCTGTCTCCTTTGCATGTCTCACATGCTTTTAGATATTATAGATGATATTATATATTTTATTCCTTTTTCACGTGTTGGCGTCTAACGTCCCCGGCAAACACTGTAGTATCATTTAGCCACTTGTTAGCAACCGCTTTTTTAAAGATGTGTAAAATCCTATAAGTTCAAAAACTGGGTTTATATTGACATATTTGATGTTGCAGAACAAAACATCTGAATATTTTCAGCCTATATGAACCACACACCTTTTTTATTTCAGGCATTTAACTAAAACTCATTCAAAAAACACACAGACTTAAGATTCTAATAGCACCAGAATATTGAAAACACCTACACATTTTGTTTCCCCTCTTTGTGTTAAAGTAATTAAGTCATAGGTATAATGATCATTGTGTTTATGTCTAAGCCTGCTCGAAGCCAAGCTGAACTGTGGTTGAGCACAATACAGAAAAGAATGCACTGAAAAAGTTTGTACCAGCTTGCATGCACAGTTTGCTGGACTTGAAGGGGAATGTCAAGACTGTCAGTTGTGAGCTCCCGAGCAAACCAACTGGATACTCCAAGAATTTTGTCTGACTCATGGACGCAAAGCCGGGCAGGAACCCGCATGACCCTTGCTACATGTCAGCTAACCCTGACTGGTTGTGAGATTTGGATCAGGTCCAAACTCAAGAAGTTGGGATGGTGTGTAATATAAACAAAACAGAAAGTGATAAGTTTCTAACCCCCTTCTTTATGATAAATTCAATTGAAAACAGTACAAAGACAGGGTATTTATTTGACATCAACTTAATCGATTGTTGTAAAAGCATTTGCGTATTTTGGATTTCATGCAGCAACACGTTTCAAACCAGTTGACACTGGAGCAACAACAGACTGTTCAAACTGCAGGATGCACAAAAACACCTGTTTGTAGATTTTTGTAAGTAAGCGGGTTTGTTGGTAACAGGTGATAGTATCATGATTGATTATGAAAAAGGAGCATCCACCACTTTGATTCACCACTTTGTGAACACATGATTGTACAGTAATGTGCATATTTTCAGATGGACACAAACAACAAACAACACAACGATCGTAACCAACAAACAGCTTACTGAGCTGATTTATTGCTGCTGAAATATACTTATTATGATACTTTATATAGAATGTAATATAACTGTGATTTTTAGACACTGGGCAGATCATTGAGATGATGATAAGTAGGATTTCTTTAGGAGGGATATTCGGATTTTTCTTTTCATTATGAAAATTTGTTTGAACTACAATCTAACTGATGTGAATCCAACCTGACTGAAGCTGCTGTCCTGAAGGAATAATTAAGCCTTCCAAGTCTTCACTGTGTGCATGCGTGCGTGCGTGTGCGTGTGCTTGCGTGTGCTTGCGTGTGCAAGTGTGTGCATGTGCTTGTGTGGAACAAAAAACATTTAGTTTTCAGTTGAGAATCATTTGAATCAAACTGCTGCAGAATTAAATGCTTTTACTGAAATGGCTGCAAAATAAAAACTGGAATGGTTCCATTTTAATTTAATGGGTTTGAAAATATGCATTAAAAGACTAAAACAACAACAACAACAACAAAGAAATGCATAACAAAAATAACCACATCCAAGGTAAGAAATCAGGACTCGGTAATGAGATGGATGCTACAGTTACAGTGTGTGCTCATGTTTTTGTCTATAGAGCAAATGGCGGCTGGCTGTGACATGCGAGCCTCTCTGTATAAACTGCTTCAGGGCAGATTATCACCCACATACACTTCTGCTGCTCACTATAGTATCAGTTCAGAGTTGTACGAGCCTGCAACACATCTCAGCTTCAGTACACACACGTGTCAACACACCCGAAGAGCACGTGAACACACAAATGAAACACAACAGCAACAATTTTTTTTTTTTAAACATTATACTGGAGTAGCAGTCATCTGTTTTCTTGATTTCCAAACAAGACTTTTATTTAAATTAACTAATTAAATTAGAAACCATACATGGAATCATATTCTTCATCATTAAAAGTAGCCAGAAACTGTTCAAAATGTGACATAATCCCTCATTTCATGCTGGCAAAGCTCAGCGCAGATCTGCCCAGGAACTGTGTTTATATTGGATGAGTCTGCAGAGCACAATTCATGTACAGTGTTCATTTTTGGCAAATGCAAGAACAAAAAGTAATGGTTTTATGTAAAACTTTGACATAAAGCAGTTTTACATGCCCACTTCCGTTCCCCCGCAAGATCGAGAAAAACCTGCTTTGTTTGTTTCAGCTGGACCACCCACGATGAGTCAAGTTCTCTTTAAATGCCCAAAACGGTTCAAAATTATGTGCTTGAACTGGAGCAAAACTTCTTCATGTTGGTGGTCGCTTAAGAAAGTGGCAAAGAGGAATTTTAATGTTTGTGTCCCCTTGGAGTAGGTTGAGATTGGAGCCTGATATCATGGTGATATTTGCAGAGTCTCTCTTGAAAATGAGACCTCACGTCTCAATGAGATTACCTGTATAAATAAAGGTTAAATAAAATAAAAAAGAGTTAGTTACTTCACAACAGCCTCCGATGCCAGCTGCTGGTTTAAAACTAGTTAAATTAACCAACAACCGGCCAGTAGTTAATAACAGTTCAAGAGACGTTTATGTATTATTGAGTCCCGTTTCATGACTGACTGCAAACTGTGGCTCTTATGTGGAGTCATTTATACCCTTCTTCCATTTTAGACCAAGAGTGGTGAAGGGATGATGGATTTTTGCATACCGACCTGGAAGTTAGCATCGCACTGGTTCCCTCAGCAAAAAGCTGATGGGATTTTTGAATTGAATTTTGAATTATCGCTGTAAATCAGCTCTGTGATGAACGCGAGTTTATGGTTCTTACGTGTTTTGTTCAGCATGATAATCTTCACAGATGAACACCTCACTTGTGTTTTTTGAAGTGTAAATTAAATGTCTAGAAGCAAAAGGCTATAAATGAACTGCATCACGGTCACATGACTTTATGTTGCCACCCCGAAGGCAAAGTCCTTATGAGCACGTCTTGCCACTTGGCGGCCATCTTGGCATCGCCCCCAGCAGCTACTTTGAACAAAGGAGACCAGATCCCTATAGCCATAACTTCACTTCCACTTAACAGAAAAACAGGAAGAAAAAAAGGGGGACATTAAAACTATATGTATAGAATTTTCCAATGCAGAATAGTAAAAATGGAATTTACAAAATGTTGACGTTACCCCAGAAAAAGGTTTAAACCCTTTTTCCCGCAGGTAATACCTCCACAACATATGTGCAAGGTTTTATGGCACCATCTTCTCTTCTGGCTAAATCCGGAGTCATGTGACGTGGTCTGCTCATGTCTGGCTCATAAACAAAAGCAACAATTTAATGTCAAAGTTTGTCCTATTTAATCCTGTGCATCAGCCTTGTATTCCGCTTCCATGCTTCTTTTCCGTCCGACTGCACCCACTCCTTACTGCCGCAAAGTCGTCAAAACTGTTGTGAATCACTTCAGTGCATTTGCGTCAGTGCAACAACATGATTGGCAGATGTCTTTTCCCGTTCGGCTGTGATAAAGCATGCAATTGGCTTTTGGGAGGAAGTAGCAGGATATGTGCTATACAGCAGCCATCTTTGGCGTTACAAAATTTTCTACTCAAAATAATCTGAGTGATCTGTCTCCTCTATTAAAATGTCTCTGCCGATGCGTTCAACTTCAGATTTGATTTAACGCATTTACTTTTCTACAAAACTCTCTCCTCTTAGCCTGACCCGATCTAGCTAGTGATCATGGCTATGTCCACTGCTCACCTCACATCCTTTTTCAAAGATTTTATTGTATTCCTTTTTCACGCCATGACATCTGACGTCTCTGGAAAACACTGCAGTCTCACTGAGCCACTTGAT
Organism: Naso brachycentron; assembly: GCA_029874485.1. Lineage (NCBI taxonomy): Eukaryota > Metazoa > Chordata > Actinopteri > Acanthuriformes > Acanthuridae > Naso > Naso brachycentron. The sequence goes on from JAQFJA010000021.1 coordinate 29,094,811, forward strand.
AGCAACCACCCATATTAAGATGCATAAAATATTAAGCGTTAATGAAACTGTGTTTACCTTGTTGTTTTTTAAGTGTCAGAGCAAAACGTCTAAATATCTTTAGTGTGTGTTAACTACAGACCTTATTTCGTATTAAACAGGAAACCCATTCAGAAAACACATAGACTTTGAGACGAGGGAACAGGAAGTACGAAAATGCAAACTGACATCCAGGTTTTAGGACTCATTATTCGCCACTCTATTTTGTATTACGGTTAGACGTGCAGAGCTGATATATCAACTTCAGCTCTAAATACGCATATTTAATGTAACACAGTGAAAAACAAACAATTCAAAGTGCCCGTACTCGCCTGTAACGGCTCCAACACTACGGTGACTGTAAAGTCATACATGTCTATGAGGCATATAGCGAGGATTAGTATTGGACTCTTGAGATGATATTTACTTACCAGGGCCATTAGCTTTTCGAATTTTCCCTGCGGGGATTTATTATGAAATTTATGAAGCCCAAACTGACTGCTGAGCCAAATGCATTCTACAGTTGTAATTGCACAGCAGGGATCATGAAATGACATGAAAATACAGCTCACACTGTCACACTAAATTTCGCATTTCTACTCCAAATCCCTCAACTTTTTGACCTTGGGACTTGAACAAGATTGGATCCACGTGTGAGGAATAAAAAATGCTGCAGGCGACAACATTGTGGGTTCTCAGTCCAGATGTTGGGTTTTATTTTTTTAGATGTGAGGAGGGTGGAGAGGACAGTGAAGAGGTAGTTGCCGTGTTTGGCTGGAAGATAAATATGACAAAATAGATAACTGGTAGCAACACACTCCAGTCATACAGGTTTTCATTTCCTTGCACCCGACAGGGATTAATAACAGTTTCCAAATAGTGTATTTGCTCCTACAGGCAGCAGGTTGCACACACAAACACAGAATAAACTTATTGCCATAAGAGCAAGGAGGACTCTGTTTATTTAAACCCATGCATGTGACAAATATCCCCTTACAAAGAAAAATATACACACATGAATACACTCGGTTTGTGCCCTCTGGAGGCTCTGAAGCCTTTAAAAAGCCACTCGAGGATGAAGCCACAACAAAGGATGTAAAGAGGAGCCCCGGCAGTCGGCCACCAGGCCTGAGAGAGAAAATAAAATATACACTGGCCAGCAGCAGAACCGCTATCTCAAATTAAAATTTCATCTCCGGCTCCAAGAAGTACATAAGTCTGTAAAATATATATATTTATTATTTATTGGACATACAGAGCTGGTTGAAAGCTGTTAATCATATGCCATATATATACCCGCCATATATAGCGCCATATAGTTGAAATATGAACACTATAAAAAGGATGCAAGACGTGTGGGAGAGTGGAAAAAACACAGAGTGATGTGAGAGCTCGTCTCTGATTGCAGTGAGGGAGAGAGGAAGAGAAGGAGAAAGAGTGGAGAGGAGGAGTTGGCAGTGAATCTCTTTGTCTCCTCTCTCATGTTTTTTGTTCCCCCTCCTGTGTGAGTCGGATCTGCCCTTGCCGCCTTTTTGTCGTGCGTCTTCTGCCCTCGCCGCCGTTCGTCCCCTGTGCTGCTTCGGCTGCTCAACAGATGGCCAGTTGGCTCATTAACTTTAATAAATCTACCATCAATTAGACCGGAGGTAATTGGGATGCTGCGGAGGTGATTGCAAGGTAGCAGCTCTGCATATGAAAGCTTTGCCCCTAATAAATGGCTCTCATCACGCCTAAAATATGTCCGTGTGTGTGCCAATAGGATGGCATTAACGCATGGCAGTGCCAGCAGTGATGGAGGGATGGACAGATGATTGAAGGACAGAGGAGACTCCTTTCTACCGTGTTACATCACACCAGCTGACCTTGATGGGTTCATGTTCTCCATTTGTCCTCTTCTTTGTTCCTCTTTTCCCCAGTTTGTTCTCGTTCGCTCCACCTCTGACTCGTTCCTCCTTTTTGTCACACATCTGTCCACCTCTGGTGACAAGCTCCTCTCTCAGCTCCTCACATAACAATACATCTCTCTGGCTATTTTCTGCCTCTCCCTGTCTTTCACCTTGAACTTCTTACTTCATTACTCCTTGCTGACCTTTGATGAGAGCTTTGAGAGATGAGTGTGCCTTTACTGCGTGTGTGCATGAGTGTGTCTGTGCATCAACACACTGTGCTGTATATGTGCATCATCTGTGCATGTGTACCAGAAATCCTCTTTGTAGGTGCATGTATCATTCGTCGTGCACGTCTTTGTCTCTGTGCATATATGTGTGTGTATTTACATTAGCTGCAGACAGCTATCCATGTACCTGTCAGACGGATGCGCTGACTCAGCCAATCAGTGCCACATGTCTTCCATGAGAAGCAGATGCACCTGCCAAGCTGCCGGTCCCGGCTGCAAATGTAGAAAAATTGTGTGTTTGTCTGAATGCACACACAACATATGCCTCATTATAAATGCGTCAGTGCAGGGCATAAGTTGTCTCAAAGAAAGGGGCCGTGCTCGCAGGCGATGCTCCCGTCTTTAATCTGAACAGATTGTTTCGTGTGAATCGAGCTGCTCTCGGCTCTGCAGGGTTCAGCCTGAACTGAAGGAACTGAGTGGACTCTTCATGTCCACAGAATTAGTCTGTCTGCTGAACAAAGCACATCTGCTGAGCTGCTGCGGAGAGGAAGACCTTGAAACACTGCAACACTGCCACATTAGGAGACAAACAACTGCATCAATTTGAGCATTTTGGGATGATTTAAGTCCAACAGAAATCTGCCCGCATGTTTCATTTTGTTTTGTTTTGTTTTCTGCTGTAGCAAACAATCTGCTTTGCTCATTATATGTCCTGTGCTCTCATAAAAGAGAATCATCATGTTATCATGTTTTTCCTCCTCAGCTTTCAGATGGTACTCAGATGTTTCTTCCCCTTCCAGGATGAAGTTTTGCTTTGTTGCAAACCCCCTTAACTTTTCCAGCAGTAGGGAAACAGCACACAGGAAGTTCAATCACTACGTTTACATGCGCAGTAGTTTTCCACTAGCATTCCAAATATAGCAACAATGACAATTTGACACAGATCATGGAAACAGCACAGTTACATATTCCTCATTAAGCTTTATTCTGAATGAATATTTTCCAGTTAAGACTTGTGGGATATGCTGGTATTATTCCTGTTTTAGGAGCTCTCTTTGGACATAATGCTGGCCTTACACCAAACGACAATTTAAGCAATTTCCAAAGCCCAACCAATTTTCAAAGTTTGAATAAAATCATTAGAGTTTTGCTCAAATTGTGGCGCACTTCTGTGATCTCGGTCGTTTGGTGTAAGGTTGTCCAAAAAATTCAAACAGTGTTGCTGTTTTAATGCTGCATTCACATGGAGGCAGACAGCAGATGGTGGGAACGGCACGGAAAAAACAAACAGTCTGACAGAATGGAAAGACGGCAAAACAAAACACGCATGACGATATGTCAGGGGTGGACTGGCCATCGGGCATACCGGGGGCCGATGGTGATTTTGGGCAGGGCCGGGGAGGAAAAAAAAAAAATTATTTTTTTTTAATTTTTTTTTTTTTAAAGGCCGGGCCCATCGGCCCTTCCATTTGTCATGAATGGTAAACAAAACTGGTCAATGGGTCCAGA
>JAQFJA010000021.1:29123117-29136519 GCA_029874485.1 Naso brachycentron
TCACCACCTCCATTTGACCATTTGCCTCCTGTATTTCGTTACCAGCACTACCACGTCCCACAACTTCCTTTGGCCTATACTGTAGCTCTTCAATCCTATATTTGTCACAAACAAGGCGCCTACACCACAAAACAGCCAACACTACCACAAACACCAGCCACCCTTTCTTCCAGAACACACTGTACTGACTGTCAACCAACTGTATGCGTATAACCACCAGGCAGTAGTTCCAGTTCGTCTTGAGATATCTTATGACGATGAGATATATGTGCATGTGCCTATATATTTCTCTATCAGAGGTGTATTTGATTTGAGCCGTCGCTAATGTCGAAGTTCTAATAAGCTACTGGTGGTGCTGCTATGCTAAAGCGTGGCTTTAAATTAGTAGCCAACAAAACGAGGTTGTTGTTCCAATAAAGGGCATCAAGTTGTGCATCACTTTTTTGGGAAATCCACTGGGTTACGAAAGTAATATAAGAAAGTAATGAGTAACCTCCCTAATTTTTGTTGATACAAAAAATTACTAAAGTAAATGTTTTACTTTTATGAGGAGTAATCAGTATTAAGTAATTTATTACCATTTCTGAGTAACTTGTCCAACACTGATTATATGCTGACATCACACTGTTCACTTTCAAATGACAATAGTTGATAGTCAACCTAGAAGATGTTGACTCAGTGTACAGATAGTTCAGAGACGGTCAGTATAACACAAGATCTATCACCTCTTCACTGTGCCAGTGGTGTTAAATGGTATATTCACTTACCGTCTTCTGAGTGGGTGGAGTCACGTCTCCCATAGAGACAGTTAAAAAACCCCATCCCTGCGCCTCGTCTGGAAGTGTTCTAACATCATATGAATGAATTTAAGCAGATGGATTTTGCATCACATTATCTTTGTTTAATGTAAGTTTGAACTTTTAATTCACGATTTCACCTATTTCACCATTTCAATGTCTGTTAATTTCCATTGCGAAGCAAGGCAGGAAGCACTGGTTCCCAGATCTTACGAGAGTGTGTTGCTGTGACAGAGACAGATCTCGAACAAACTTAGTTTTCTCCTGAGTTGTGTGTCTGAAAAATGCCATTTTTTCGTGTCAGAATGTTCGGAAGGTATGTGTCTGATGAAAAAAGGGTCCAATATGTATCTTAGTGGCATTAAGGTGAATTGGTCATAATCTGTGATCACTTTCAATTCTCCCATAAGAATGCATGGACTCAAGACTGCTTCTAGTCTCCTAAAGGGGCGGGGCCATCATGAAAAACCATGTGACACTGATACAGGAAATAAATGGTCCGTGAGAAGTCTTGCTTTCTGTCAACCGTCTCTGGCTAATTGAATCTTGGTCAATAACCTGTTGCAACAAAACATACTGACAGTCAGCAGACACTTCTGTTGAATATTAAGTGACACACTGTTGACATGAAACTAAATATCTACTGGTAAATTGTAGCGTGTCAACAGACGAATTATCAAAATTAAGTGTGACCGATAACAAAACGTAAGATTTTTTGCATGGTTACCAATTCTTTGAAAATTTTAAGATTTGCAATCACCTGCTCTTTTCTTAAGCTTATATTTATGCTTGATGCATTCAGAGGGTGTTGGGGGTTCAACGTGATGTCATGCAGCCGCAGTCGTGCGAACAAATGGAGGAGCTGCTGGTGGCAAAAGAAAGAAAATATAGTGAGAAACCTTCACGGAGAATAAAAGCTCCAAACGTTTCCTCATTTTGACTTTGGCTCAAGTCATGACTGTGTGACCGTCCGTGGAGAAAGCATAATGTGGCCTTTTGCATCTGAACTTTCTTTAATATTCAACTAAAATGTTTTTGGTAGTTTGGAAGAAATTCTGACAAATTAAGCAACATGTCCACGCTTCACTGCAGGTCATCTGTGGGAAACCGATGGTATCAAACATAAATGATTTTAAATTGTTGAGAATAGTTGAAATAGTTTCTCTCTAAATGGATTTACTTATTTTAGATTGCAGAGATGTTGAGTGTCACAGCTTTCATTTTCAAGAGCAGGAATGTGCTCTGACTTTTTTTTTTCTTTTGAATGCCTCCAGCTTTAAAATGCCACAGCTAATCCACAAAGTGGTGGTTTTAATGCCAAATATATTCATGAATACCAAACTTTTCCATCACATAACTTGTTTGTGAGTCTTCACTGCTGCATATTTCCCTCCATGAAGGTCCAGAACACACTGCTCTTTCAGCTGTTTCATAATACATGTCTAGTGGTCATTATGTGGTCAGATGTGGATCTGCTGAAGGACCACATGTCACATATGATCCCCACGGCTGGATTTATGGCTGCGGCGGGGTGAGGCTGCCCTGTGTCCAGCCTCCGTCCTGCTGCAGCTCTGACTCACACTTTCATTAAAGGTCTGCCACAGCTGCTCAACTCCTGAACTCTGACTGCAGTCACGCTAACGTTTGGCTGCAGTCATTCCAGGGCGTTCACTGGGTGTGTGCACTGGGGCTCTCAAGACTTTGCACCGTGAGTCAGGCAAATGCACGTGCACACATGCACAGCTCACCACCTTTATTTGATTTTTCTGCATCTTAGATACCAGCACAAGGGAGGAAAGATAGTTGAGAGGGGAAAAAGAGAAAATGCTGCATACGTTATACAAAAGCAGTCAACCAGCATGTTGGAAGTTGTTCATTGACCTAGCAGTGCTGAGTACAGACTCATCTTTTTTACTCAAGTCAAGTGAAAAAGTACAGGTTCTGAAATGTATTCAAAGTATCAAAGTGAAAAGTTTCCCTCTGAAGGACATTTCTAGCAGCCTTTTCTGTGCAAAGCTGAAGCTCACGTCATATTAATATAATGCAAAGACTATTAGACTTAAAGGTAGAATCAGTAAGAGATGGTGGAGTGGAAGCGCTGCTGGGTCTTTCAGATGATCACGTACAGGTGCTCTTTGGAAACTTTGGGTGTTTTCTGCTTAATTAAACTTATAACGGGTTCATTGCAAGGGTGAAAAACAATCTTGGTAAAAAATCATAAAGTGCAAGTCTCAAACATTCCAAGGCACACTGTCAGATCAGTGTAGAACTAAAATGCCTTTCTTTTACACAGCAGCTCTTTTTAAAAAAACAGCCAACATGTTGTGACCAGCATGGGTCTTCATCAGGACCTTTGTTAGTAGTGACCTGCACACATAGACAGCATTGCACTGTTGAGGTGAGGGAGGTGGAGGTTCTCAGTCAATGTGCAAATCTACGGGTCAAAAAATAAGGAAGTGAGGTGGGGAGAGTGAGGGGAGGAAAAAGGTGGGGATGAGTAGATCAGTGGTTAGAAATAAAATACAAAATCTGTTCTTGCTCTATGTACGCATTGTTAAAAATCTATTGCCTGATCCACATGTTCTGTCTATGGCTATGAACACATACACACAATTACAAACATATTATCAGTCATTGTCAGTCCCATATTTTAAAATGCACCTTTTAAGGTGACGCTTCACAGAAAAGGAGAAAAGTCTATCTCGTCATTGAGGCCTGGATTTGTTGTTGCTTTCAGTTGTCGACCAAAAGGCGGTCACCTCCTCTCATGTCCTTTCCAACAACTTCTTGAACAATGGTTTTCAGTGTGTTGAGGTTTTCATGTCCTGCTTGAATATAGTGTAAAGCCATGGCATAATCAGCATTCTTTGTACTGATCACATGTTTATGTTTAGTCTTGTTTTGGTTTGTCCTAGAATCAGTAGGATTTGTTTCAGCTGTTCCTACATGCACCAGCAAATGAGTTGATTGTTGAGTCTCATTCCCAGAATGTCAAATAGCGACATGTGTCCTGAGCACAGCCAGAAAGACAAAAGCATTCAAACTAAAGTAACGAGCCTGTTTGGAAAATGTAACAAGGAGAAAGTTCACATATTTGTGTTCAAATGTAGAGAGGAAAAGTAAGAAGTTGTCAAACTCAAATACAGGTACCTGAAAAATACACTTAAGTACAGTAATAAAGTACTTCCCACCTCTAACTGTCAATCAATCAATCAAATTTATTTTTGTATAGCCCAAAATCACAAACAACAATTTGTCTCTGAGGGCTTCACAAGCTGCACAGGTGTGACATCCTCTGTCCTTAGACCCTCTCACCGAGTGAGGAACAACGTAAAAACCCTGAATCGATGGAAAGAATCAGGGAAAAACAAGAAACCTCCAAGAGAACCGCAGAGGAGGGATCCCTCTTTCTAGGACAGACAGACGTGCAATAGATGTCACCTGTACAGAACACAACAACAAAACAATCACAATGTAGCTGCTACATTTTGAATCCTGAGACATATGAGAGTCTGTAGATCCAGAAGAAGGTGAAGTCCATGAGTCCAGGAGCACAGTCTATGGGTCAGATGTGTAGTCTGTTGATCCAGAAGGTGGTGCAGTCCACAGAACCAGAGGCATGCGCAGTCAGATCGTCAAACAGAGGTCACTAATCCAACACTCCTTCGAAACAGCCCTTGCCGCCAATGCTGCAGGTTTTGGAAAAGAACTGGTTGCACCTCTAGGTGCAGCTGGCCTATTGATTAGGTGGTATGGCTTTAGGTTTTCGTTATATCGCCACCTGTATGGTTGGCATGCTCATTACAGCACTTAAACTGTGTTTCTGTGTTTATATTTAGAAAGAGATTTACAGTATTTTAAACAATGCTTGTATGGACAGTTTTGAAAATGCAGGAGAGAAAAACCTCATTTTAAAAAATACCCGTGAATGCGTGACTTAGGCCTTTCACCTGCTGACTGTCTCAGATGGCATTTTTCCATACACATTTGTGGCTCGGCACGGCACAGCTCGATTCAGCAAAATTGCACTGGCTTACAAGTATAACCTCCATCATCAACAGCAGCTACTTGTAAAGACGGTATGTAAAACAAATTTTTTTTTGTCAAAATTTCCAGGATGCTTTTATGTTGTTTTGAGGAACTTTTGTGCTTTTAGTTTATCTGTGGAAAGCACATTGAATTGTGTAACTTAGGCTGTGTAGCTCTAGATAAATGTGTACATGTAGCTATGGAAGCTAGCAAACAAGTTAGCTGGCAAGGGTAACGTTTCCTCGATATTTGTGATAAGTTCATTGCACCACAGAAGTTTAATATTTTTTATCGTTTTATTTTAGCAAGCCTTCGTGAGATGCCGTAAAGCACCATTCATCTGGAGCAAAGCACGCTCAACTGAATGGTGGGATATGATTGTAGCAACATTCACCGAGGACGAGTGGCTGGGCAACGTCAGAACATCAAAAGAAACTTTGGATTTTCTTTGCCACAAAGTTGGACCAGTGATGGAACGAAGGGACACTTCTTTCAGTATGTGTGTCCCCGTGCCAAAGCGCGTAGCGACTGCTCTGTGGAAGCTGGCGACAGCGTCAGAATACTGAAGCGTAGCTCACCTATTCAGATTGGGCATAACAACTGTCTGGCGATGTGTGACTGAATTCTATGCTGCAGTGAATGAATCGCTCCTCGCCCATTTGGTGCGCTTTCCAGACGAGGCAAAAATGGCAGTGATGGCGCAGTATTTCGAGCAGAGGTGGAGGTACCACACTGCATCAGGGCCATTGATGGGTCACACATATAAATTCAGGCTCCACTCAAGTCTCCATCTCTACTTTAACAGAAGGGGTTGGCACTCAATTGCTTCTCGCTCTCTTCACCTTTGCGTGCTTGTGTGTGTGAAGACGGGTGTTGAGGTTAGTTAGTAAGTCTGCAAAAACGCCACACGAGTCTATTCTTTGAGCCATCCTCAGCCTCAGGTTTTCAATTTTCAAACCAGTTCTGAGCCCCAATTTTTTTAGCTTCCAGCCCAATCAATATTAAACTTTTTCATGTACATCTCGTGTATATCTCACAGATCTTTTTTAAAGTTAGTAAACTTAAGGTCTATGACTCTGATAAGACTGAATTAATGCAGTTCTGTATCTGGAGTCTCAGTCTTTTGCTTTATCATCCAGCCTGACCACCTCTGAGCGACATCATTACACAAATCCTACATTTACTCAAATTTCTCTCCGCTTCTGCACAAACTGCAGGCAGCAACTCTGTTACCACAACATATCAGGAAAACAAAAAGTATGGGATGATCGTAATTTCTGTGTGACGTTGTTGGCTGATGAGAGGAGAAAGATGAACTTAAGCTTTCAATGTGATTTTGTCACAAGACTCAATATATGGCATAAAGTCTAGTTGTCAGTATGTTCAATAAATACTAAAATTGACTCACCAAGGTTACATGCCACTGTGACGAAGGGGAGGTCTTTGAAATATTCCTCCCCATTCACTTGAATTGCACTTACAAATATTGTGAAATAAACGATTAATACAATTTGATGAACCTATTTATTTTTATTCCTTTGAATGATCATGTCAATTTTTCTGAGAAGTGTTTGTATTAGCTAGTGTGCATCAATCTCAAAAGACTTCTGTCTAAAAGACTGGCTCTATTTTTGTTTAAAAATAAAGGTTATTTAATATATAAATATCATGGTGTGTTTGAGACTTTCAATTTTAAGCACATTATAATTTAGTTTACAACTTTTCAATTCAAGTGAGTAGACAGGAAAATTTCAAACACTTCCCCTTTGTCACAGAAGCAAGTAACCTTGGTGAGTCAATTTTAATATTTGAACTAGACTTTACACATTATATTGAATCTTGTGACAAAGCGCATTTTGAAAAAACTCAGTACACTGAAATTTGTGGCTTAGTTGCAGTTTTGGCCAGTTTTATTTTTCCTGGTCATAAATGAAATGTTATCAATCCCAATTTCAGTTGATAGCAAATATGTTCGAAATAATCCAACAAAAACAAGCTTTAATTTGTCATTTGTGTTCCTGCCTTTAAAAATTTTCACGTGCTCTGCTGTGGAAACATCACAGTTAACTGGAGAGAGGTGAGTTAAGCTCAAACACTGCCCCTCGAAACATTAGCGCAACTTACTGGAGCAGCTCGAGGTGTTTTCCTCAGCCTGAGGCCAACTGTGGTTGCACAATAAAAATTTCAAGGCACACCAAATTACTGTTTGCTTGAAAATGTCACACAGTGACTTTAATGTTATGATCACAGACGAGATCCAGCAAACTTAACGGGGTGTTGTGTTTGGCTCCAACTGCCTGCGCTGAACAAAACATTTTATTAGCCCATAAAGTGAATTTTAATGAATGCATTTATTGCATTTGACTTTTTATTTTTGTTAAGATCTCACCGCACGTCAGAGTTCACTCGGCAGCAGCCCAGCTGATCGGCCTGAGGCTGCAAACTCGCTCTGTGAATGCTGATGTTTGCCTGATATGAACTGTTCTCTGGCTCCTGTTTTCTCACTTTACCACAGCTAGAACAAACACAGCAGCCAGATCTCTGTGCACATCACGTCTCATTTACAGTCAAACATTCCCAAATCGCAGCTCGACCTCGGCCTCGGAGCTTTTTTGGCATGATCCAAGCTTCCAACTCCTCCTGAAAAGTGGAGGAGGAGGTTCTCCTTCTTGTGACCTCTGACTCCAACTGCCCAACCACAGCTCACGTGTGAGGTGAAGTGGCGGATTAATAATATTTTAAATGTGTTTATGAGTGCCATGCTAACACTAATGGTTTCTCTCTGAAATGGATGCTGACTGCATTAGCTCTCTGCTGCAGCGTGAGTGATGGATGTGACCCTTGTGATGAGTTCCTAAGCACCAGTTGACACCCAGACAGGCTCATGGTCAATCCGTCTCACCAGCTCCATCTACGCAAACACAATGGCTGAATTAGATTCATAACAGCAGCCAGGACAAGCAATTAGCCTCCACTAATGTTGGACTGTTCGATTCGAGTCCAGCACATGTTTGCGGAGATGACAAACCAATCAATAGTGCTGCAGGAGACACCCACATGAAATCATCACTTAGGGACATCTGATATATGTGGAGGCACAGCACACACAACAGAGACACAAACACAGTTAATGAATCCCCAGGCTTTCTAAAGCAGAGCTGTTGGCAGTGACGCAAACAGCGTTTAAGAGTCGTTTTACAGAGAAACTTTCAAATGAATGATTCAGGAGAGCCGTGGAGTGACCGTGATGAGCAGCTTCACAGTGGCCATAACTTTGCAAGATGTGTTGTAATGAAAAATTAAAAGAAGCTTCATGTTGTATTCAGTCTGAACAATCAGCCCACACTGAGCAATTACAGTTCTTACAGTCACTGTAGCTGTTTTAAGGCCTTTGCACTCAGTCCGTTTATTGTTGGATCCGTATTTTAAATCCATAAAACAAAATAAAACAAAACAAAAAAACGTTACACTCAGAAACCTTGCACACTGAGTCTGATGCTTTTATTTTTCTACTCATTGCGAAAATTTGCAGTATGATACAAAATGAGGTTGTCAAGCAGTGAGGATGATTTGTGGTTCTGTCACTTCTTGAAAAAAGGAAAAGAGAAATACTGGGTTCATCCACTCCTAAAAACAAGACGAATGAGGAGAGTTTCACCTGCTGATAAAGGAGCTGCAGAATTATCCCGATCGCTTCCAGGTGTATTTCAGAATGTCAGTGATCCAGTTTGATATGCTGTTAGCTATACTGGAACCACACATTAAAAAGAAGACCACCAATGTCAGCGAAGCGACTGGTCCAGAACAGCAGCTGGCAGCATGTTTGAGGTAGAGACACATACAGACTCTCTCTCTCTCTCTCTCGAACAACCCTTTAAACAATTTTGACGGATGCGAAAAAACGCAAAAATCAAACCCGTTCTGAAAAAAATAATGACAGACGAAAGTTTTGGAGTCAGTATGTAACTTTGACTGACACTACATGAGGTCTTTTAAAAAAAAGAAAAAAAACATGCGTCAATATCAGATGAATAAAACAAACTCAGTGTGCAAAGGCCTTTTGTCTTGTCCTACTTTTCAGGAGGTGCACGTTGACTTAAGTGTAACCTGTGAAATGACCTCAGAGACTGTATGTACATCTTTATTGAAACCGTGTAACACATTCGAGGAGCATACCAGTTTATTTCTGACTTCTCATCATTAGCAGAGATCTGCCCTATTTTTCCAATTGTTCAAATGTGACCATGTGTTACTTTAGTAGATGTCAGGCTGCATTTTTAAAGCCCATTCACTGCCATTCATGTTGAAACAGGGGATAGAAACACTATAGGACATGTGAAAGTTGCTAGCTACAGGTAATTCACCCTTCTAAAGAGAACGTCTGTGTTTATTTGGTCAAAAATCACTGAACGAGAGAGAGAGGGAGAGGACAGCCTGGAGCCGTGGAAGTTATTACGTCTGGAAAAATAGTTCCATACAAGTGCTGCCTTCCTAGCTGGAATATTGGTATGAAAAAGGATTTTGACACAAATGATCTTTTGAACTAACATCGTCACACATTTTCAGCTACTTTCTGTAACGTTTATTGAATATGGACATAATGTGAACAAACACCATATCTCTTAGGTAAAGCTATTTTGGGGGAAATGGGCGCAGTTTATATGACTCATGTGGCTGATGTGGACATATAGGAACACTGGGAAAGTTCCCAACATGTTCAGTTTATTTTCCACCTTTCAGTCTTTTAAACCACCAATTCTGACAGTTGATCGCCCTGCAGTGTCAGCTTTGATAGCATTAAACTAAATGATGCTCATAAGGAGTCAGCATGCAAAAACACCAAATGATGATTAATCTGCTACTGAAAATTGTTTTCAACAAAACAATTATTTGCTCCTGTTTGAGCAATGTTTGCTAAAATCTACAAAGATCAGCAGTTTCAGGAAATCACTGAAACTTCTTCTAAAATGCTTTTGACCCGATCACACAGTCTTTCACTCAGTTCACATAAAACTCTAAATATTCCAAATTTCCATTAAAATTTGGTGGTATAAGTGGCAACCAGATTCTTATTTAGGATTTCTTGACACTGTTAAAATTTGATCTTCAAAGCCATACAGTATATACAGTATGGTTTGTAAGGGAGAGGTTAATTTCCAGCTGGCTTCCTTCAACATATTTCCTCTAGAATTTATTGAAATATCAACCCTCTATACAGCATCGGAGAAAAATCCCCAGTAATTAATGCCAACAGCTATTTTCAACACATTTATTAAGGCGGCAGTTCTGGAACAGAAGGTGTTTTGTGGGAAAATAAAAAATGGATGACTGAGACTCCTTGATTTTTTATGCTACCACCTCATTTCCAAAGACCCAGTGATGAAAAGGTGAGCTCAGTGAAATATTACAGGCTCCAGTTCACTCCAGTGCAGGAGAAAAACAGGGACAGAGAGGAGACAGGAGGAAAGCAGCCAACTGGAGGCGGCTGCTGGCCACAGTCCTTCCACAGACTGCCAGCTGATGACACACCAACTCACCTGAAACAACCCTGGGATGAACTTCTGTCAGATCCACAAACAAATATTCATACAGATCCCCAGGCGACCCTTTTCAGGGACTCATAACTAATTAATCAGTTGAGACTTGCTCTGACATTTGCATTGCAGTCACTGAAACATTGCCGTTATTTCCTGTGATTGATTTGAACAAGCAACAGACCATTCCGTTGATCATTAGAGGCAAAAAAAAAGGGGGTCTTTTTGTTTGATTTTTTAGTTTTGCTTATGTGGCTGAATAAACAAACAGTAATTAAAATATGGCTGCCCAGAGAAGTTGTTTTTTTAAAAAGAGATGCAAACTATGCCCCTGTCATGTGACTGTGTAACATCCAAACATCGTGATGTTGCCTTTTTATAATGTGGAACTGACAGCAGGTCGTAAAATAGTTAGAAAATGTACTAATAAAATATGTAGACATGAGCACAAACAGCCATAATTTTCATGACAGACTTCAAAATGAAGAATTTGGGCCTTTCTCAAACCGGCTGCTATCCCCTTGCCTTCTGTTTGTGTGTTCATGTATCGGCTGCTCTGTCAGTCGGCAGCCTTTTATTTAGTGGAGCTGTCCCCAATTACATACCTGCTGCTGCAGCTGCAGCTTTGGTCTGCAGGCAGCCTACATGATGCTTTCAGGAACCCCCGTGAATCACAGAGTTGAGGCAGAGCAGTCATGGGACATCAGAGGGAAAACCAGAGGACATTTTCTCTATTTTGTGCAATGTATTAACCTGCGTTGTTTAGTTTTGTTTTTTGAAGCCACAGGTTATGATTAAAGCTACATAGTGTTACTTTAAAGATGAAATTAATAAGCTTGTGTTTCCTGTTCCTGGAGAGAGGGGAGTGCCTCAAAAGCTTTTGTTTGTATATATACCCTCCATCCCAATCAAGTGCGCCTAATTCTGCAGCAAGTGTCATTTCAGAACAGAGTTCACTCCATGGCAAGGGGGAGTGGCCAAAGGGAATGGCTGGAGAAAGGCCCATTGTGTGCGTGTGCACAAATGCTACTGATAAAATTTCATGACTATTTTAGAAAAACGTGTTTTTTGTGAGTTTGTGATGTAACATTTTAGCACCAGCTACAGAGCTACAGTAAAATTCCTAAAACAAATCACAGAGTGAACATCTGTTTTGTTTTTTGTTTTGGTTTTTTAGTTTAGTTTAGTTTATTTTCTTAGTCATATTGTTATGTGATACACAATGACAAAAAAAAACCAAACATAAAAAACCCACATATTCTTCCTCACTCTGTTTGTCTCTCGTTTTTGACTGAAAAAAAGTTGTAGACTGAAGTCTGAGCTTATCATGTCTGCACTTTATAACTTAACTTCACTGCATGTTTCCTAAAGTAACACTGAGCAAAGTATCAAAAAATATTTATATACATATATACATACACACACGTACACATAGACAGCTACACATACATACATATAAATTTTCATGAAGCAAAGATCATTGTCGGTATCAGACTTTCTAGTTGACATCATACTACAGGATCAACTGCATTCATAGATCACTTGTGATCATTTCATATTTATTAAATCCCTAGAAACACAAATCTAAATAAATGCTTAAGTTTCTGCTTGTCTGCTTGATGAGTATAAAGACAACTCTGCTTTTGCCACACTGACACATTTCATCACTGGAGGACCTCAGTGTGAAGATTAGCGATACGTCTTCACTAGTTTTTTGTTTACTTGAAGACAGCAGCAGTTTATTCTGTGGGCTGAATGGATTATTAACAAAATAAAACAGTGATTTAACGAGTTAAACATGTTTCTGTTCATTGAAAGACACATTCCCAAATTTTGAGTCCTCTGACCGTGTTAATATGCAGATGGATTTAACCCACCTTTCCTTCCACTCTTTGTTTTATCTTTTCACAGCAGCTCATTGTTAATCTCATCCTCTCTTTGTTCAGCCGTCCTCTCATCCTTTCTCTCCTCTCATTGGCTGTCGTGGGAGAGCCAAGCTAGTCGACACGTCAGTGACGGCCTGTC
This sequence comes from Naso brachycentron, assembly GCA_029874485.1. NCBI lineage: Eukaryota > Metazoa > Chordata > Actinopteri > Acanthuriformes > Acanthuridae > Naso > Naso brachycentron. The sequence goes on from JAQFJA010000021.1 coordinate 29,135,503, forward strand.
ACATCCAGCCTCCCTCACTCTCCCCGACAGCCCTTGAATTACATCACATACATCAAATCATTCAGTCTTTGTCCTCTTTGCACGAGCTTCAATTATGTGTCCTTCAGCCAGTCTCCTCCTTTATGTTTGATAGATCAATCTTCTCCTCTATGTATAGATTCAACACAGATCTGTGCATTAAAAATGCAGAGTTAAACAAAGTTGTAAAGCTGTGTGTGTCATCATCACTTACATCACATATTTATTCATGAGGAAAGACAGCTGAGCTCAGAGTGTCCTAGAAATGAGACACTGTGCTTTTAAATCCTCTGTTTGTCCATGTTAAAAATCGGATGCAATAATGGAAATTTAAAAAATAAATAAATAAAATAAATAAATGATGTTAACAAAAAACAGCATAATTAGATGCCCTGAAAACGCAGGGATTTGACCTCTAGCAGGGGGGATTGGCTTTAATGCAAGCATGTAATCTGCATGAAAATACAAGACCGGTCGGTCTTAAGAGAGCAACTTATGCATAAATGCACAAAGAAGTGGTACATGTACATTTCCCAAGTGAATTTAAAAGGAATAAACACTGATCTCCACTCGGCTTAACAACGTAGACTTGATGTGTTTATTTGTTCGGAAGACACGAAGGCCATTTCACCTCACATGAACTCTTGCTGATGTTCATCTTTTACATAACGAGAGGAGAAGCTTTCTGTCTGAATGGACTTTTTCTGTGGCAGAGGAAAGTGTTTTACATAACCAACAATGGGAGATGTGAGTGGAAAGATTCCAAATTTAATCCCGGGCTTTCCCAGTTTAGCAGCCATCTGTCATGTAGAGGCGGCACAGCAGCTCTCTCCATTTTTATTCTTATTGTGCAGTCAAACATCCCATCACAGCCGCAGAGGAAACATTTAATCATCCATCAGTTAACTCTCACTGATGAGGAGAACCTACAGACTTGCATATTTATATGTCGCACAAAACAGCAATTTTAGTAAAACTGGGTCATATTTTATGGAGAAA
>JAQFJA010000021.1:29185612-29197987 GCA_029874485.1 Naso brachycentron
GATGCTTCTCGATACTTTAGCTCTAACATGGTTCACATGGGGATTCCAGCTAAATTTGTGATCTAGGATGACACCCAGGAATGTGTTCTCAAACACCCTTTCCAGATCAACGTTGTCAATTTTCAAGCTTACCTGTGTATTAGGATGAATATTTTTATTTCCGAAAACCATAAATTTAGTTTTTTTTAAATTTACTGACAACTTATTCACATTTATTCTCTTTTTTTGACAAATGGAACAAATTTCAAATCATCTCATGCTTCAGCACCCTCGACAGCTGTGTGGTTAACTTGACAAGCACAATGTTGTCTTCACTAAAAATGGATATGAATTTTCCTTTAAATGTTAAAGAAGAGCTGCAGGAGCATCAGATCCACGATCATATTCCTCCGTGACTGTGCAGCTCTCAGGATTCAGTTGTAGCTTTCTGTTGACTCATAATGTGATGCGTTGCCTCTTTACCTTTGGATTGAGTCAGCATTTGTATTTATTATCTCTTACAGTGCATCTTGACATTGACTCCACTTAGAGGATTGAGTGCAAACTGTACACACACTAGCATGCGAGCTGTGTGTTTCTGTTCCTTGCAGCTGGATTTTCGATGATTTATTTAGGCCTGAGTGAAAACAGGCAGTAACGAGGACGAGAGGGACTTGATCCCAAAATGTAAAAAGCATTGCGAAACCGGCTGCCCCAGTTAAAAAGCTATTCTGGACCCTGCAGGCTTTGATTGGCTTTTTTACAGGTTCGGGGTGGTTAGCTCTGTTTTCGCTCTGGCTGTCTGCTGCACAGTGAATTCAGATCGTCCCTGTTTGTGGCTCTTCATTTGCTAAATAGGTCAGCGGCAGAGTAACGCTCTCTCCTCTCCTTCCTCTGCTCCCTCTCTGCTCTCTCTAATTGTCTGGTTGCCCGTCTGTTTTATGGGAGTGGGTTTGGTCTGTCTTATATAAATAACATCCATACTGCCTCAGGCTGAGGTAAATATTGTTCTCATTTCCATATGTCCCCGCTTGCTGCGCTGGAGCTCTTGGTTGTTATATGTCTGCTAGCTGAGCCACTCGTTCTCCCTCCCCTCCTCCATCCATCCATCCGTCCATCATTCCAGCATCCTGCTGCCACACAAGGCTGTATTTGTCCTGAATAATTGATTGGCTGGCGCACTGTCGGCTTGACATGCACATTCCTGCTGTCACAAATCACGAGTAGCAGAAGCGATGTGGCAGCATGGAGGCCTGTGCAGGCAGAAGCTGACTGATCTGCAGCCTCCATCACTGCTGACACTCAGGCACGCCCTGCTCTGTTTCAGCACTACCGCTGCAGGTTTTATATTGTTCTGGGAACAGGAGAGATCACTGGTCAATTCAAATGAAGCCATTTATAATGCTGTGAGTCAGAGAGTGAGCTCTATCTGACCATGCGGGCGAGCAGCATGTTGTACAGCAGTGAGGGCTGGAAAACTGCTCAAGTGCGGATTCAAATGACAAGACTTGGTGTGGATTTAGCATTTAGAGATGAAATTTAACTGCACTAAACATGTTGCATTCTGACATTAAATTACTGCCTCAGCAAATATGCTGTTTTCTTTATTTATTTATTATTTTTGTGGTCAGCGAGCTCTGATAAACCCATTTCCATCTGCCCAGCACCAAACTGCAGACAGAAAAAGTTAGAGAACAAGTTCAGCAGCTGAAGCATCAGAAGTTTCTCTCAGGAGCTGGTCAAAACCAAACACTTGTTTCAGATCACCAGAAACTCCAACATACGCTGCACGATTTGAAAAAAATATTTAACTGCAATTAGGGTTGGGCCAGTGTAAGAATTTCTAAACGGTTTGATTTTTAGCCAAATATCAGACCGGACCGGTATAGTGGACTTTCACTGCTAGGCGTCGCACGTCTCAGCCAACTGAACTGAGTGACACCAAGTTTGTCGCGATAACCAAGGGTGTGGTATTGGGGGGGGGAGTGGGAATGATTACCCAGGGCCCCGGGGGGAGGGGGGCCCAGTAACGGGCCTGAAATGATATATTTTTTATTTGCATTTTTGTATTTTTTCTTTCTAATTTTTAACTTTTAGAAATTTATAATTTTTAATTTAAAATTGTCTGAATAAATAACAAACATTCAAAATTTTTATCTGGAAAAAATGTGGAGTCTCTCGCAGAGGCACCTCTGTCACCCCTATTAAATGCGCAAAATGGTTAAGTCCACCCCGTGCCTGTCGACTTCACTGATCTGTCAGCAGTCAGTCCAGAGAGTGAGAGTGAGTGATGCTGCAGGCGCATATCTCCCCCCCCAAAAAAGTCAAGTCGGGGTATCAATAAAGAAAAGAAAGAAGGGAGAAAGAAAAAGGGTGACGGAAAACAATTATTAAGAAGTTTCTTTTGGAAAGATGAGCACACCTTACACAGTTTAAGATTGGTTTAAGCTAATACCAGATATTTTAATTCAAGGCAACTTTTCCCAATTCAATATCGATTCAGAAAATCCTGGAATCGATTCACAAAAAATTCGTTGTCAGCAGGGCTCGAGTTTAAGGACATCCCATCGTCCCTGGGTCGACATACAAACACTGCTACCGTTACCGTCAGCACGCATGGACATGAAAATGATCCTGACTAGTGTAACTGTTGTTTGCCTACTGTCTAACAAGTGAGCAGCTGACTTCAACATAACAGTGAGCTAAAAGTAGAGTCAACAGCTCAAATCATGTTAAGAATGTCAGACCCACCACCACCACCACCACTTAATCACTTTGACCCGTTTAACGTCACTCCTCCTCATTTACCAATCAGCGTTGAGATTGTTCTGATGTCACTGATGTCCAGACATTGAGACCCAAACAACTGGTGCTGTGTGTGAATTCTATGGAGTTGCACAACAAACTTTAAAGTTATCTTACACCTTGGAATCATCACAGACACGATGTTGTTGAGTTTTTTTTTTAATTTCTGGGACTTCCTCAACCGATACAGTGCAGTAATGATGATGATATGACGCTACTAGCTAACCTAATGTCTCAACTGTGGCTGTGCAACACATTTACAGACCTCCGGTTTATTTTATGAACACAGACACAATGTTTCTGGAACTTCCACAACTAATACCATACAGAAAAGATGGTTAAAATGGCCTTGATTATTGTGAGAAAACCCCCCTACCCCCTGACGCTAATAATGTTAGCTAAGCTAATGTCTGAACTTGGGCTTTGCGACACATTAATGAACAGATCTCCGGTTTATTTTACAGGCACAGTCACGGCATTGTTAAGGTCTCCAACACACAGTAACTTGTTCCATTCCAAGTCTTATAGATTATATATGTTCACCATTTGCAGTGTTGGGGAGTAACTAGTTACATGTAACGAAATTATGTAATTTAATTCTAAAATAAATGTTATTGTAATCAATTACAATTACTGAGAAAGAATGTGTAATTAGTTGACAGTTTACAAAGGGGATTACATTTGATGTTTTCTGTAAGAAGTTTAGGCTCCGTGTTGAATAATATTCATTTTGTTGCTGTGCATGTTTTGATGTGCACAGTGCCTTCTTTTGTCATTTTCTGAATCCAGCCTTACGTCAGCACAAGCAGCATGCACGTAAGGCGCCATTCGCTGACTGACGAGATCGCTGCACCGGCACAACCAGCACCATATTTGGCCTGTTTTGCAGTGTTCTACTTAAAATTCTGACAGCTGACCTTATCAATAGCAAAAGAAGATGCAAAGAAAAATACTTAATGAAAAGCATGACATTAGTGACAGGTGAGTGTGCAGGTGAACATCCTGTACCTGTGAATGACTGTTTTGAACTTATATGAAGGTGGTGAAGCCAGCTGCCCAAAGTAGAGCAACCTTTTCTCTCTGATCTTGGATCTTTACTCTGTCTTCACCTCCACAGCCTTCATCTCTGCTCCTCTTCTGCCACTTGTTGTCATGAACGTTTCAGCTTTCTCCCAGTTGCCGTGTTGATGTAATCAGAGGTGTAAAAGCTCGAACAGGGCTCATAGCACTAATCAACGTGTAACGTTATCTGACACTGTGCGACTGTGAACGCCCTCCTACATCTCCCAACTTGACGCCTTACCCTTCCCTGAGGAGGTGTTTGCCAGCTCCGTACATTCATTATGACAGAGAGCTAATGAATCCATTCACCATCTACCTGCAGGTTTAGAGGACGAATGGTAATCAGAGTTTAGGCTCAATCTAACAGGCTAATCTCATGCAGCTCAGTGCTCTGCTATGATAAGACAGCTGGTGTCTTTTATCTGCAGACCATCCCCGTAGCTCTCGACACATTGGATGTAAACCATTAGACGAGATGTCATTGGTTCATTCTGCCCAGAGGCTCTGACTGCAGAAGTTTGATCAAGCCAGGGAGTAAATGCAGCACAACATCCTCTATCTCATCACTGCAGAGAGATGCAGTGTTTGACGAACAAAAATTCACGGAAGTGCTTTACGGAGAGGTTAATTTGTAGGATTATTTAATTTATGATTTTATAAAAACTCTTGAATATCAGAAATACATATATACAGGACGTTTTGTTTTATATTTAGGATAAATTAACAAAGGTGCACAAACAAGATAAAATATGATGTATGTGTCATTATGTCCACCTCTAAACTGATGACTGATGACTATGAGGTGATGTGACTGGCCCAAGAGCACATCATTACTTCCAGATTAACTCTTTACTCATTTTTCACCTGGTTTGGGACACTTTGCATTTGTTTGCATCCCTTGGTTGTGATTGGCTTGTATTAAAAACTTGATTGGGTGGTATGAGATGTGTGCAGGTTGAAAATATTTCAGTTTGTAACCTTGAAGTCAAAGTAGGAGGCAGTAGGTACAGGGATGGGATGGAGCGGGACATTACCTTTGCTCAAATATTGTGAATAAGAACATTTTATGCTGATGTATTCCAGAAAAAAACAAGGTGGTTGTGGACGAGTCTGCAGGCTGATGAGGACAAAAATCTATGGCTGAACTTTGTCCCTGTGCTTCCCTGACGACAGCAGAGAAAAACACAGCGCTGTAATTTCCAGCCTCACACAGTGCCTGTGTAATGATGAAAGTGGATGTGTGTGTGTTCACTGAGGTGTGTGTTTGTGTTGTGTCAGCTATGATCAGTTCTGAGCTCGCTGCTGTGCGATGAGTTCAAGGGAATCGATGGTCGCAGCATTGGCTGAACAAACTCACTGAACTGAACGGCCTCATTTGTAGATTAATATTTAGCAAACTGAAAATGTCTAAACACTAGAAGCACAAGCTTAAAGAAAGTAGAAAGCTTAAAAAAAATTTGGTTTTTTTACATTTCAAACAGAAATTAAAAGAATTTGAATATTCTAATTCCACTTAGAATAAACACACCAGACTGAAAAACATTAAAAAACCTCCAGCTGTGACTGACGCTGACACTGGGCCAAAGCTGGTGCAAAGTTCATCTGTGCCCTCGCTAGTTTAACAAACCTGTCAACCACATCCGGGCTTAAGATGACCGACAGTCAGCTGCAGTAGGCTTAACTTTGCTGGAAAACTGAGCAATGAAAAGAATCTGACAGTATTAAAGTTATTCAGAGATTTTTATCTGTTCATTTTGTCTGATTCAGTGTACTAACACAAGTGTTTTCGTCTTAACCTGCCGACTCTCTCCCTTTGAGAAATAAGAGTCTTGAAAGCTGAATTGGAGAACTTAAGTAATAAGTAATTTTGTAGAAGAGCTTTCAAGAATTACTTTTGCCTTTTGGAGCCATTATTCATTTTAATGTGTGATACAGACCCACACTCCACTTTTTGTTTTCACGGTTCTGTACCTGGTTATTTCACAGTCGTGTCACTGTGAAACTGAGCAGTGCTCTTCTCATATATATGTATTTATGCTTTCTCTACTGACGTGTGTGTGTGTGTGTGTGTGTGTGTATGTGTGTGTGTGTGATGAGATGTTTCAAACATGTGGAAATGTCGAGTTGTGAATTGGCCGAACATCCTCTGGCTGCTTGTCTTTTCCTTTCTGTCTTTGATTTCATTCTTTCCGTCAGTTCTGCATCTGAACGAGTCATTTAGTCTGTTTTCATAATCAAATCTCTTCACTTCCTTACACACTTCTCTCGATTCTCACAGGGCTGCTGGCCTTTGATCGCAACACTGGTTTCATGAAAGTGACTCATTCCAACAGTAATTGTTAAACCAAGCTGAAATTGATCTCACCCTTGTTGGCTTTTTTGAATAAATGTAAGAAAAAGAAAGATTTATTGTTTTCAGTAACTGACATGCACACATTTCCACACAAACACACAAAGCTCTGCTGCCGGCACTGCAGTGCCGTCCTCCATGTGACATGATGCCAGGGTGCCATTAGTGCGTCAACGAGCATCATCACAAACACAAGCAGTCTGCAATTTAGTCCAGTCTATAACCCACATCTCTCTCTCTCTGTCTCTCTCTCTCTCACACACACACACACACACACACAAAATGCTGCCAATAAAAAGGTCACACACAGGAGATAAACAAATAGCAGCCTTGTAAAGTGCACATGAACAATAATATCAGAATGGAATATTGGTCGTAAATTCCTGCCTCACCTAAATATTTTATGTTTATTATTTTTAAAGTAATTTCTCTTTTACTCATTCAGCCGATCAGGTAACCTTCATTTGCCCAAACATCTAGCAGAGAACCGGTTTTAATAAGACATAAATAAGGTTCTAATAATCATCTGCTTACATCGATTGGACTGACATGATGTTTCCATCTGCTCTTCTTTACAGTTGGTACATTTGAGGCCTTGACACACCGCGTTCGTGTTTTTTTTGCGATTAATGTAGACGTGATTTATATTTTTTGCACTGCCAATTAGTCATGAGTACTTTCACACAGAATGTGAATATCACACCTCGAAAAAGCGACCCGTTTTTTTGTCAAGCATTTTTTCAAGCTTTCACACTGTGAACAAAGGCATCAACCAATCGCGATCCTTGTGGTAAACAGACGTCACGTCTGTTTCATAACAACATCAACAATGGCTGAATCTCCATCTCAATCTTAACACAATGCAACAACATCTATGTGAAGATTTAACAGCATGTGGAAAAGTAGCTTCTACCCATCTGTCTACTGATGTTTCGTGCCAGCTCCTAGCGGGTTGAAGGTGTCTGTATTCTGCAGCAGGAAGCTCTGCTGTGAGCTGTCAAAACTCTTTTGCAAATTCATATTCCTGTGTTTGTGTCACTGCTGGTGTGAATAATTTTTAACTGAAATATTCACATCCAAACATTTCACATTTTTGTGATGTTTATTTGTTTCGCACCCGGTCTGTAAAGGCTTTTACTGCAGATGCTTTTGGTCATTTACTGCCAAAAATTGACTGCAGAAATTTTTGAAGCTTTATTTACATTTGGAAGGAGTCAGAAACATTCGTAACAGCAGGTTTCCCAAACATTTAAAGCCCACTCCCCTCTCCCCTGCTGGCCTGCGCTCACATTGCTCCAGCCTAACTGGGCCTGAGCACACGTCTTCACTGAGCTGAGCTTCCTGTTTAACCGACTGCACCCCGTATTTTTAAATACTGAACCATCATCGCTTAATCATTCTCTGGTATCCATAATCAAGGGGATAGTCACAGATTTTTCCAAATATCTTAATCTAGTTGAATTTATATGCTGGCGTCTGCAGACTTCAAGCAAACCCTCCTGATGTCGCCCTGTCGGCAATCACACCATGCTGAAGATCTTCTCTTCCAACACGTTCTGCACAGTACGGGGCGCTCACACTAGTTAAAAAAACTGGGCTTTGGGGGTCAAACATGGGCACAGTACAGACTACTTAATGTGAGTGAGCCATTAAACTCGTCAGCCAGTCTGAATGTAAGAAAACCTGAGCTGCAAGACCCTCCACTCAAAAAAAAGTTGTGTTGTTTTGTTCTGATGTTTGAGCTTCACTGTGCAGGATGAATTATGTGCAGACTCTGACGTTAAGAGGCGGGACCATGAGCATGATATGTGACATCACACACATTTAGAACTGGATTCTGGTGGACTTTGCAACTTACTGTGAAAGTAAATCTTGTGTAGAAACCTGCCCTTTTCAGGATTTTTATCTGAAAGTTTTACTTTTCTTTTTTTGGGAGAAAAATGTTAGACATTATTGTTCCAAGGAAATTATTTTCATACAAGAGTAGATCTTTAAAAATTGTCCCCAAAAAAGTGTTTATTATAAGAGCCTTTTGAAACTGTTTACATTCTGCAGTACCAGACTGTGTTTTAAATGCAGCACTTTGCACCATACATTATGGACATTGCATATTTTTCTGTAATTATCTACTTAAAAGACAATAAATAAAATTAAGTTCACTGACTAGCAATGCTTAACATTTATTCAACAAGATGAGCCATTTTAAAATATTTTTCTCGTGTTCTGCACCTCATGCTCTGCAGTAAAAGCCTTTGAGTATCATGTTTTCTCCATGGCTGCATGCTAATGTCTTTAATCTCTGAAGTGCTATTGTTTGTGTTGGAGGGGAGATTTATTGTCCCTGTTTTGAAAGTCAATTACAGAGGTCCACACAGCGCCTGTGTTAAATTGATGAATAGGGTGAAGCTGCTGAGTTGCTCAGTGAACGGATAAGGTGATACAAATAAACACTGCAACAAGCCATGAATAAAACAGGAGCAGAGGATCCTGGGAGACTGCAGGGATGCAGCACTTTATTTCTTTGATGCTGCATGGCGGTGACCCACCCGTTCAGTGTGTTTAACTGCACATCCAGACTGCAGCCTGCAGTTCTGGGAATACATCAGTGAGAGGTTCAGGTCACAGGAGGAGGAGAGCAGAGCTGCAGGAGGCTCAGCGAGGCGCACCGTCTGGGAGAGCTGTTGTCAATAAAGCTTTTATTTTACTGGCTGCCTAATTGGCCTTGGAATCACTGCGCTGAGCTGAGAGGCTTCTCGTCCTGAGCTGACGAGGATTTACTTGTCAGCAGTAAAAGAATAAGCACACAGCAACACGTCCACACCCACTAAACATAAACAGGGAGTATTGTTTTTGTTTCCGTGCAAACAAACCTTAAAATTAAAATTGGTTTCAGTCGGAAAGCAAAACGTAGACCATGGAAAACTGAAATGTTTCCTTTAGTCATATTTTCCTTCTTTTGTTTTGATAGTCTACATGACCTCTTTCTTCATCCTCTTTCCCTCCTCTTTCTCCCAGCTAATCTTTAAACATACAACATCTGCAGATGAAGATCATGTGATAAGGTTGAAAGCTCCGAAACTGCTGCTGCTCAGTGGACCACATGTTGAGATTGCTTTGTCATCTATAAATAATTAAGTCAGCTGTTCAAAATTATATTTGCAAGTTCTGTTTGAATTGAGCCTTTCTTTGAAGAAAATTCTTCTCACAGTCAACAGCTGCTTATAAAATCAACAAACAATAATTTTGACCCAGATCACCTTCTAATAATTCTGCAACAGCTTTCTGTTAATTAGAACCAGATTTCAAAACTCTTTACATCAAACCTATTAGGAAGTTGATAGAAAATTACAAACCTGTGAAATAAAGCTGTTAGAATTTTAATGTCTACCCTAAACGTCTAAAAGCTGCTTTAAAGCTCCAAACTGCCAAAAATATAAAACTAGTTGTGAAAAATAAATCGGTTTTAAATGCATTCTTAAAAATATTTGAGTTATACCCTCCACGTGTTCATCTGTAGAATAAAAAGTCCCCTTAGCTGCAACACACAATTACTGTCATTATCTATTCATCTCATAATGACTTTCTTGGTTAGTGAATTGAAATTAATGCTAATCTCAGTTTCCTAAAGGTTAAGCTGACATATTATTACATGCAACTTTTCACTTGTTTAGTCCAACCAACAAAACACATCAACCAGAGATTATCTGAGCATGATTCTGGGAAAAACGACATACAAAATAATTGATTACCCCATTAATTGCTTTGTTATCATGTTTAAATCAAGTGATTGATTAAACTTCCAGTCGTTTGAGCTCTAAACGTCTCAAAGCTGCTAAAACCCCTGAAATCACAGAATCACGTAGATTCCTGAGTGTTCCTGTAGAAAATAAGAAAGTCAGTTTCCTTTCTGACTCGTGTGCAGTGACTCTGGTCCGGGTTTTATGTTTAAGAAGGAATAAAAAAAATCTCTCTGGCCAGGCAAGACCTGCTCTCTCTCCCATATCCCCCCACCCCACCCACCCCTGGTCCCACTGCACGTTTATGGGCACCCATAAAACCACAAGGCTTTTTATGGCCTCCTCCTCCTCGCTGCACTTTAATGCCCTCTGAAGTCTCTCGATAGACTCTGGTACTAGTCGTTTGACTGATATAATTTCAGCACTCGGAGTGTTGTAAAAATAATTTAAGCAGCTCATTTTTGTCTCAGAGGCAATGATACGTTTCTGGAGTTTGATACTTGCATTAATTTAGCTGCATGTTACTGCAATGTTGGTATTAAAGAGCAGTGATAAGGGCTATTACAGCACATAATGTCTTAATAAAACAAGACGTGCGTATGTGACAGGTGGTGAAACAACTTCTGTCTGTTTATTATTTATGCATTAAGTTACATTTTTATTATGTTTTTACCTTTTAACAGCGACATAAAGAACCTTAGACGGCTGCACATTCACAATTAGCTGCAAGCGACAATTAGAACAAGTGTTTATATTTAAATCTCAGTTTTATTGTTTGCTCAGTCCAAACAAACAACTTAAGTGCCACTGTTAAAAATGATTTCTGAGGTTTGAAGCGGCTGTTTTGATGATTGCAGTTGAGTGAGGCTGCAAACTGCCCTCTGGTACCAGAGGTTAAAGAGCAGACAGCAGGTTTACTCTCCTCGCACTCCTTATCCATTAGTGAAGTAAAGCATGAGCGGGCTGAGCTGTTATCATTAATGCAATCAGAGAGAAAAAAAGAGACATTACTGCCAAAACACACCAACACACACTCCTAAATATAAATCATGAAAGTGTCAGAGAATCAATAAAACTCATCACAGAGGCTGCAAGTTACTGAAGAGCACTGGAACAAAAAATGTTTAAATAGTTTGGGTTATGTGATTACCACATTATTATGGTTTATCCTCTGAAAAGTAGGAATATCCACAATCAATTTTGTATATTCATTCATTAAAAATTAGCCCAAAACTTGTTATTGTAATTAAATTAGTGCCTTCAATTGATTAAAATATTTAGTCACAATTAATTGCAAATTAATCACACCTTTTTTGCAGCTCTAAATGTACCTTGAAGGGATATTTTTCAAGCTTTTAATACTCTTATAAACATTAGAGTGGACAAATATGCTTGCTTTATGCCAATGTATGTTTATTATTATTGCAGCAATCCAAAACAATGAAAAAAACTGTGATATATATTTTGATTGAGCACTCTGTGCTCTGTTATGTTTAGTCTGTTGTTATCGAGGCTCGATTGCTCATGTCTGTTGCTCATGACAACACTTCAGTCTCTAGTGTCATATGAAACACACCTGCATTCAGGAGTCAGACCACACTATAACAATGTCCCAGTATAATGCGGACTGCGACATGGGGTCAAAAAATGGAGTTATGGAGTGATTTGAGCGAGGTACAGTGTGCTAACTGAGCTAGCCTGGAAGCTAACAGCTGACAGCAACTGACCAACGTGAACATGGAGCAGTTCAAGCCGCCGCCACCGCTAAGACTCATGGGTAACCTTTTAACAGTGTCCCAGTATAATAGACTACAACAAATACTGTCAAGAATATATACTTACTCCTCTTAAGCTGTGTATCTTGTATGTCTATGATGGTGGCTGCATCATTCCCTGATTTTCCAAACTACAGAGTGGGCCGAGGGTGAGAACCTACGCTCATTGACTGCATGTTAATAAAATTAACAACATTAAAATTAATTTGCATTAACGTGTTATTAACACGTTAACTTTGACAGCCCTATATTAAATGATATTAATATTCATACAGATCCAGAAAACTGCTTTTGAGAGTGTTGGGATTGCAACTTAGTATTTTGGCTATCAAAATTAATTGATGAATATCATAGATAATTATAAATTACATTAAGTCGTAAGATCTTATTTATATTCGCCTCAGAAGCACCACCCTTAAAAAGGGAAACAATAACCAGTTCGTTGATTCAGTCTCATCAAAAGTACTTAACTGTCAATTTTGAATTTGGTCAATAATTAACTTAATAACTAAAATCAAATTACCATGTTAACAGCTGGTAAAGGTTGAAGGTTTGGAGTTCTTGTCAGTGAAGAGGTTGGCAACATTCAGTCTTGTACAACATTAAACAGACAGCATGTAGTTTTAAAAGCCTTTATTACACAGACAATTAACACAATCTAACTAAA
>JAQFJA010000021.1:29225242-29238079 GCA_029874485.1 Naso brachycentron
ATTTTATTTTTCAGACCAATTCAAAGCATCATTTCACCTGAGACGATGTGTTTTGATTTGAGATGAAGACTTACATCAGTGCTTTAGTAAGATTTTTTAACTCATTAAAGTAGGTAAAATAAATTTTTAAAGAATAAGATTTAATATGTTTAAAGTCTTTGAGCGTTTAAATGCTCCAAAGCTGATTATTTTTTTTGTTTTGTTTGCTTAAAAGAAAATGTAGCAAAGAAAATACAAATGCTAACTGAGAGCAAATCTGTTGGTGGACATAACAAACAAGGCAACTCAATTAAAATTTTCAAATTTCCCGGATCTCAGGTTTATCTTGACGTTTCTCTTTTCTCAAGTTCAGGCAACTGTCTAGTTTTATAACTTAAAAAAACTCACTTCGCACTAATCACTTAAGTTACACTTTCGAGGCAACAGGAAAAATGTGAATGGATCGATATTTCAGTTTTAGACTTTCCAGCAGCAATGTCACAGTTAGTCTGGATACACAGAACACGTTTTCAACAGTTTTCATCAGGACCTGTACTTCATTCTCACATTCATATTAAAGGCAATATTCTTACTTTCTTAATGTTAACAAATCTCATGAAATGGTCAGCTTATTGACCACTGCTGCAGACAGGTCACAAATATATTATTTATTTTTTAAAATGAAAGTCTTGGTGATTTCTTAAAACAGCTGGACACTGTAATTTTCAGTTAAAGTTAGTAGAACAGTGCATAGTGCGTTTGTTGGGTACTATTTTCAACTGCAGAGTAAGGATGTACAGCAGCCGGATGGTGTGTTGGGCTGCATCAAAATAACTACAAAATAACAGAGGTGTGTGTGTGTGTGTGTGTGTGTGTGTTGACGGTAATAAAGGATCATGTCACCCAGTGTTTTAATGAAAATAGAGCTCTATGGCACCTATTAATACCATATATCAGGCTTTGGACACACACACAACACTTGGTAGGATAAATTTGTTGACTGAGCAGATCAGAAAAGTCTACAATGTCACAGTAATAAAATTTAAATATAATTTTCATTGCTGTGAGAACCAGAAACTAAATTCCATATATGACTGTTACTATAAAAGGAAAACTTTGACATCTCAAAGGCAGATGAAACCAAAACTATCTACATGGTTTGATGTTACAGGGGTAAAAGAGGATGTTTTTTAAACGTAGAATTTCGACAAATTGACTCTTTAAAATACAGGGAATTATAAAGCCTTATACATTCTGTAGTTTGCACAGTGTATTACAGTAATACTACAAAAAAGAGAAAAGAGACATTGCACTCATGTCTATTTTTAGCTAAAATATATAACCATTTGCCGGTTTTTAGGGAAGAAACGACAACATATAATTTAAACAATCATTCCTCAACTTCTTTTGCAATTTAAAAGCTCATCTCCAAACCGCAACCCTCTTATTAGGATTTTTACCACTTTCTTAATTTCACCTCTTTAATTTTCCTCAGCAGTTATATCCCACAAGTGTTATCAGATCACATCAATATTATCCATTAAAATACACCTCAAATTTCTCCCCATCACAAAAATATGTATATATTTTTAATATCTCCATCGTGTACTTGTGGTGGGAGAAAACTACAAACAGGCTTTTACAACCTATTTGCCTTGTTTTGAACTAAAAATTTATATTAAAAAAAACACATCAGCATTTAAATCATATGCCATACATCAACAAATCTCACATGTTTACAGTCGAGTAAAGTCTTCTCCTGTGTTTGAAAAAGGATGAAGTTGTTGTACCGGAGAGAAATATCACTTTAACACCACTTGTTGATGGATTTGTACACACACAAGCTGCTGCCTGTGTAATCAGAGTTACTCTAAGGCTCTAATTCAATCTGCCCTCTCGCCCTCACAGGGATGAAGGATCACGTACAGTCTGTGATTAAATGACCACCCACACAGACAGACACACAGACAGGCAGACAGGTAGAAAACAAATGAAGGTTTCCTAGTATATAAAATGAAGTTAAAAAAATAAGATAAAATACACTTGATTATTTAGTCTGTAGGTATTCAAAATATCTCCATGCTAGGCATCTGTCCGCACATATAATGTTAATACTTCTATTAAAATAATTATAACAAATAAACTAACAATTTTATACACTTAATTTCATATGATGTTAAGTCATAAATAAAATAAAATGTAAACAAAGGCTGAGACTGAAGCAACTGAGATCTGCTATGCTAGCTACTTTTAGCATTAGTTTAATCTGTGTTTTTCTCCATCAGGCTTAATTTAGTTACAGTATGTGAAGTCAAATGAAGAACCAAGATGCCAGCTCATTAAAGCAACATTATTTAAGTATTGGTATTTAATAGAATTTGGCTTCCTTAAAGTTTCTGAGTGCAAAAACGCTGTCATAATGCTCAGACATTTTTTTTTTGCCATGTGGCAAGTTTGCACCAACACTGCACACACACGACTCACAGCCAACCCCTAACCAGAGACAATGCTGCTACCAAGGAGAAACTTTTCCCGAGTAAAAATCTGTCAAAATGGACGGATTTGACTCATGATCACCAAAACATCGGCAGGTAAAACAACACAAGATAAATGTTAGCTGGCTAATACCGGTCCAACAACAGATCGTCCACAGATTCAGCTCTGTCAACATTCTCTTCTCACTCTTCACCTTTGACGTGACACATGTGAAGGCTGCTGATTTTGTTGATTTCACTGCGATGTAAACACAACACTACCTGGCAATGCTACCTCTTCTCAGCACAGTCAGCTAGCTGCACAGCTAACAGAGCTAAAAAACAGCTACCATAGCAGCAGGTTACTTCAGAAAACTCTGTTAACAGGCAAAACCAACAGGCATTTTCTCCATAATATATGATCCAATTTCAGTGATCACTGATAGATTTTGGTAGGTGAGACGGAGTGTTGTAACGTGTTATGCACTGATCCCCCCCACCCATCGAAATTACTTTGCAGTAACTGGCAACCGGGGCTAGTGTTGTAGTACCTGAGATAGATCATGACCACTTTTTGAAGGCGTCGCTCTCGTCTCGGAATCAAACACATTTTAACTTGGTCTCGTCTTGGTCTCGAACGCAGCGGACTCAGGATTTTTGATCGAGACCGCTCAAAACAACGAATTTGTTAACATACTTACTGTGATTGGATGTAAAACTTCCATCTTCAAATGCAGCCAATAACATAAGTGATTTGTTTTTAGATTTTTTTTTTTTATTCGTCTAAGCTTGGCTACCTTATCATAGAAAATTCATATGCAGAACAACATACAATAGAAAACACTCTGCAGAGTGCAGTTTCTGCGAGGCAGTGCTTACTATGACGGCTGGGACAACATTAAACTTCTATCGCCACCTCGAAAGCAGAGGAGAATTGTTTAATGGTCTTGATCTTGTCTCGGCCTCAGCACAATCTGGTCTCGGTCAAGTCTCAGTCTCGGTCAGTGTGGTCTGGACTACAACACTAACTGGGGCTCCGAATAACTGAGAGTGAGACATCATTCAACCTATTAAACGTGAACGCACCATAAAAATGATTTAGCTGTTATTTTCAGGTTAAATAGTTCCACAATGTTGCTTTAATAAAATTATCTTGTTTTAGCTCTCTAGTTGATTTTTTCTCTTCACCAGAGTTTTACGACCAGAGTAACGGTCCAAGTTCAAACTACACTTTAGATGCCATCAGACAGAAAACAAAGCAAATTTTTTGTCTCAGACCTTCGACTCCTGTACCTCAAGTGTTTTTATTTGCCCCAGTTTGGACTTGAGCTAAAAGATATCTATTAACAGTAGGCACTACAGACTATTGGCTGTGTTTTTGTCAGTCTGGCCACAGTGCAGACGCAGGTCGAAGTTCTGGGCACAGGGGAGAGCACGTAGGTGTGGCACTGGGTTAGGCGCATCTGTGGCGCAGCCTGACGCAGTGGTTGAGTAGGAGGAACAGACAATAAGAAGTTTTGTCACAGCTGATTTCAATCATAGCCAATCAAATCAGCTCCTCTTATTCTCTTTAGGACCGCTGGGACGCAGTGTATTGTCAGTTTCGTAAAAAGCAGGTGGTGCCAGCCAAATTTTATGCAAGAGGAAACTAACATCAGATTGTCCAGGAGGTTCAGGCTTGTAATTACCGAATTTACGTTACTTTGAGTGAGCCTAAACGGGCTGATGAAGTCAACTGGCTTGGGAAAAGGAAGCTCATATTACGAATGGCTCTTCCCCTGATGTCATGAGAACAGCCGTCCAGTGCGTCGTGACGCATCAATTGCCTGATTCACATCCAATTAAATAGACAAAGTGTCATTGCGGCGTCACACCTAATTACATCTCTTAAGTGATTGGGTAGGAAACCTTGTCCCCTTTCTAAAATTTGCTTCACATGCTATCTGCACAGTGCACAAACAGTTAAGAGACCAACTTCAGTTCTTAACTCACCTGCTGACCTCTCAAATGGCAGAAAGAAATATTGTTGTGCATGGAATGTTAAACTATCTTGAGTAAAGGGATTTACAGCGTAACCATTAAGAATTTTTAAAGAAATGTCCAGTAATTAATTGCATTTTAATTTTTTTAAGAGTGCCTGATGGATGTGAATACATGGATATAAATAAACTCAATACTTACATTTCCAAGAAATAAAGCATTTAATTTTTCACATCCCTACTTGAAAATATGCATTCTCTCTATTACTGTGAGAGTGCTGTCAGAGACATAAGTTTGTATTTTTTGTCCTGTTGAGAGAGAAAAAAAACCCCAGCCCGGCACGTTTGTGAAACCCACTTTGAAGTTATTTCAAGATGGTCTATGTTCACAGATTTGTGCAATTAACATCACATATCATAACAAAAGTTCTAACTACATCTGAAGCTCATGTCAATTCAAAAGTACCAAGAAGTATTTCAGCTTCTAAATGTTCAGTGATCCTTGTTGTATTTTCAGTGTCTTTGTGTTGATATTTGCTGTCATTGAGCCAGATCTCCCCCCCACCCACACACACACACACACACACACACACACACACACACACACACACACTGGGTTGCTGCAGAGGATTTCAGTGATTTCACTCACGTTGTGGTCCGGTCTTTGTCAGCTGAACTGTATTACTGCAGTCAGAGCCCATGAATGTCTTTGTCTCTTGCAGAGAAACCGTCACAGGACTTTCTGGTGCAGTTTATATTTGTTTTTTCTGTTTTTTTCTACTGGATTCAAAGTCACTTATTACTAATGATGTGTCAAACAATTTATCAATTAAAAGAATCTAAAAGTAAACAACAAAAATTTTGCAATATATTAACTAATCGCACCTTTTTGAGTTTGACTATGTGCTGCCTTTCTTGGTTTGTGGCTTGGGACTGTTTGCTGTTAGCCTCCCTGACGAGCAACAACTAGCACGTGGGCAAGTGCAGATTTGTTTCATCTACACAGAAGCAGCAACACATTCACTTGCATCTGGGGAACAATTGACGTCAAGTTCATGGTTAATGTTAGGAGTAAAGTTTAGAATTTGGTCTGGTTTTCTGGTTAATCTCCAAGTTAAATTGTGGCTCATTGGAATGAATGTTCTAACTGGTATAGGAGTGCCACCATCATAGTGTGTTTTTCTGTTAAAGCATTGAACAGTTTTTGCAATTAGAAGTTAAATCCAAACAATGGAATGCCGTTCTGGCATTTATTTAGCTTGTAAACAAGTTTTAAGTTCATATTCAGCTGTCAGATAAATAAGCCAAGTTTTAAAGGTGACAAACCCCACAAAGAGGATTTATCTGGCATTGTGTGCTGTGTTGCACTTCACTATCTCCTCTTTGAACACTTTAAGCCAAGAAAGACGGGGATTAGAGTCCGGCTTTATCCCTTTATAAAGCAGTGTGAATGTCATCAGCTGCATCTGAAATGTGTTTCCAGAGAATCCTTCCATTTTTACGGTCGACTTGTTCCTTCGAAGGACGGTCTCTGCCTCCCAAATCGCTTCTAAACGGCTCCCTCGTTAAGCCGACATATTGCTCCCGTTCCCAGTCAGAGCCATTTCAATTAGCTAATGAGAGTCGGAGAGCCAGGAGGGAGGAGGCCCGGCACTCCTCTGATCCTCAAGGTTAGAGCTGGACGGAGTGAGACGGAGCACCTGGTCTAATCTACACTGCCGTGGTAATTACATTCAGCAGCCACTGCAGGAGAGAAATTAGCCGCTGAGCTGATGTGGTGAGAGAAAGGATAGCTGAGAGAGAGAGACAGAGGAGGTTCATCATCTCAGTAAGGAAAGCAGAACCTGTTTTTATCCGAGAAATGCAAAAATCTTCCACGTTTATATTTAAATATATTAAAAGATCTGACTGACTCTGTTTTTTATGTGACTGAAAGTAAAAAGCTCTTATATCAGAGATCGTTAGCAAAGTGCCCCAGACTCAACGTTAAACCACGACGAGCTCGAAATCCACAGAACCACCTGAAAATGACAAAGGTCTGAAAAGACTGCATGAGTTTCAAAGGAGCACAGCGTGTAGTTGTCTGACCCTTGGGCAGGCCCAGCAGACGCTACGCTCTGATTGGCCTGTTTGCATTAGAGGGTGGAGCTTAGTGAAAGGTCAATTAGGGAGTGCAACTATTCAGACAGAATGATGGGCCCTAAAGTAAAACGTAATAAAGAAGAGCACAATGTAAATTTGGAAATATTGCAAAAAATCTACAAATGCTATGCTTTCGTCATCAGTCCACACACACGTTGTGTTTTCATCTGTATTTTTGTTTGCTGCTGCTGGCAAAGCTTCTCCAGTGGAGCGGAATGTGGAAGCTGGATTGATGTTTAGGTCATGTGATCTTTAAAGGTCATCCCGTATTTGCTGAATCTGCTTCTTTACTCACATTGTATTTTTGTACAGTAACTCCATGAGAAAGCGGCTCAACATGAGACACACGTCCACGTTTGCAGATAAGTGTGAGAAATTAGCTAGAAAGTGAAAGTGGAACCAAACTATGGCTCTACAAGCCGAAGTACATTGTAACTGCATTTAAAATGTCTGCATTTGATTGACTTGATGTCAAACTGTCTGTGTTGACAGAGAAACACTGCTGTAGTGATCAAATCAAAAAATAAGAAAATACATGAATTTCTCTTTTCTGGACAGAGATTTCTCAGACATTTGAAGGACTCAGAAGCCTTGGAGATTGCATGAGTTGTGTAAATGCTCTCTGGTTGTTCACTGTCCGTATCTGCTCATTTTCATGAATGTCGGATATAAGTAAATAATAAAATAACACAGCTAAGCCCGGATGACTCCATCTGTTAATGCTGTTTCCCTGCTGAGAGGACAATGAAGCTTTCCCTTCGTCCACGTCTTTCTATTTATCTCACTCTCAATTTAATGGACCATTGGCCGGCTCGACTACAAAGATTAATCCATAGCGCCTGGGGGAGATTCGGAGCACTGGGAACCTGCTGGGGCTCTTTAGCTGTATGAGCTTGGAGAGGGAGAAAATGTAAATGGAGTGAACCTATGGCAGGCAGGTGTGTGGGGAGCAGTGATGCTCTCCTGCTGTTAGATACAGTCAGCCACGAGCTGGATCTCTGGTGGAGTGGCAGTTTGTGGATGTCTGGGCTGAATTTGTTTAGTTACATCAAAGAGTTTTAGTTCACCTTGATCTAGATTAGAGTTATGAAGCTGCTACAGGAGCAACTAAACACTGTGAAAGTTGTGTAATGTTCCAAAAACACCTGTTTGGAACATTCCACAGGTAAACAGGCTCATTGGTAACAGGTGAGAGTATCATGATCTGGTATGAAAGCAGAGACGGTTAATAGAAAGTGAGATGTCTCACTGACCGTTCATTTCCTGTATCAGTGTCACATGAGTTTTACCACGGCCCCGCCCCTTTAGGAGACTAGAGGCAGTCTTGAGTCCTTTCATTCTTGTGGGAGAAATGAACATGATCACAGATTATGACCCAAGGTGTGAAATACGGGGGGTCTGAGGCCACTTAGT
This sequence comes from Naso brachycentron, assembly GCA_029874485.1. Lineage (NCBI taxonomy): Eukaryota > Metazoa > Chordata > Actinopteri > Acanthuriformes > Acanthuridae > Naso > Naso brachycentron. The sequence continues at coordinate 29,233,230 of JAQFJA010000021.1, forward strand.
TGACGGGTCAGACACCTTGAAAGCCTCAAAAGCAAAATTCTGGGGATCTCAAGAAAACGCTTTGAAAAAGGATTTTTTGCGAGCAGTTGTCAATAAAAACGTCTTTAAAAGGCGTATGTTGTCCAGAATTCATTATTTAATTTCAAATAGTAAAACTTTTATTCTGAAATATGAATATATTGTTGTGCTGTTTCCTTGGTTACCCGATTGTTTCTGATATGCTGCCTTCCACTGGGTGGTGCTTTTGCAAAAGTTTGACTCTCCACATTCCACCTGTTTGCAAAGCAGAGGGGTTTTTGTTTGTTTGGTTTTGTTTTTTTTTGGTTTTGTTTTTAAATCTGCTTTGATATTGGCTCACTCATAGACTAAACATGGTAAAGAGAAAACAAAGCTGTTTACTAACCAGCTTTGCATTTACTTCAGCATAACACCGGAGCCCTGGTTAGTTACGGGATATTTCACATGCTGATTATGACCAATTCTTTTGCCCCATTGTCACCAAGATACATACTGGACCCATTTTTCACGAGACAAGTATCTTTTGAACATTATGACACAAAAATGGCATTTTTCAGGCACAAATATCATGAGGCAATCAGCTGTGTTTGAGACCTGTCTCAGTCTCAGCAACACATTCTTGGAAACCGGTGCTTCCCTCTTTGTTTCACAACAGACATAAACAGACATTTAAATGGTCTTGGTGAATGGTGAAACCATGAATTAAAAGTTCAAACTTCCAACAAACAAATATCATGTGACTCAAAATCCATCTGCTTTAATCCTTTCACATGACGTTATAACACTTTCAGATGAGGCTGAGGGATGGTGGTCCCTGCCACCCCACTTAGGAGACGGGAAACGTATGTATCATTTCACACCTGGCGCAGCGTACAGAGGGGGATGTTGTGTTAAAATTGACTATCTTTGCCGAAAGGCTCGCCTGGGGATTTCACTGGTTGCATTTGTGTTACACAACGACCCGACTGCGGTTTTGCTCCGTGCTCCATTGTCTTCTCAGAGCACAGCGTCACCAGTTCAACAGTTAATTACAGAATCACATGCAATCACGGCCTCTGAAAACACATTCTGACATTTGCTGGTGAAGTACAGTGAAATGTGATCTGGCCTCAACACAGAGTGCTTTATTCTGAAAAATAACCGAATGTTTCAATGTTGTATCTGCGTCTGGCTTCCTGTTCTGCTCAGTCTGCTCTGTGCTGAGTTGATGCGTTGCGCTCCAGCAAAAACAGAAGCCTTGCGTATCTGCGGAGGGCAGCGGATTGCTGGAGCTGCGACCGGATAGATACACAAAGCAGCTGAACCAGTGGAAGCACACTCATTGAAACCTATCAGCTCTGCTGCCATGGAGGGGCGGAGACAGACGGAACACGCATGCAGTGGAGTTGAGGGGTCTTTTGTTCACGAGCAAGGATGGAGAGAGATTCACCACCCTGTGAACACATGATTGAATAAAGGCTGTGACAGGGTGAGGTCAGAAATACTTCATAAAACTGTTTATGGTATATATTTCATATACAGAAGATAATTACAGTTTGTTGTTAGTCACTTTACGTGTTTCTTAACTTTTTTTGGAATCTTAAAACCCGTTGAAGAGCCATTGATCAAGGCACTGAATGGCTGCCTGCCTCGACGGAGCAACTCTGCAGGCAACCTCATGTGTTCACACTGCAAGGGAGCGAGTGGAAACAGCATTTTTCTTCTGGGATTAATAAAGAATCACAACAGAGCTACATGTTTATGTGCGTTACATTAACCTCCTGCTGCTATCTGTTTTATTTTCTGACTGAAAGTCATGAAAATGTATCTGAGCTTTGAAAAAGTGAATAAATTGAGGTGGAGCAGGTTTATGCTCCATTGCACCCCTGGGTGACATACTGCATGAGGGGATGGCTTGTTTTCTGCCTTCGTGCAGCACAGAGCTCATTCCACAGAAAAGCTCGAGTGTCGACAGACTCCGGCTCCACTATTATCACCGTTTTACAGCACAGGCATTTATATTTAGAAATGGCTGCCTACACAAGCTTCACACTTCCTCTGCAGCGTTTGTTTGCTTCACGGCACAATTCATATTAATGTACATTATTCTGTATGCATGAATATTCATGTCTGTCGCAATGATACAAACATCCCACACAGCTTCTTTGTTCTCGGCTGGTTTCTCACCGTCTCATATCAACACTCGTCTGCTGTAAATATCACAGTCTGGTCAGCAAAGGTTAGAACTAACATTGGAGGAATTAATTAACGCCACTCTCGTCACATTCTGCTGTAAAATAAAAAGTAGTGTTTGTGAGCACTGCTGTGATTTTTAATTCATCTTCCGTGACGCAATCAAATTAGGCTGAATACAGTTTTATGCTGTACTGAGTTATGTCCAAGTATATATCCTCTAAATATCAGCGTGTTCTCATCAGTCACCTTTCTGTGCCTTTCAGAGCAGCCCATGTGACATTTATATGACCCCGACAGTTCATCCACTGGTTGATCAACACAATTTTAACCAGCTTCAACTTTAGTTTTTATTCATTTCCCAGTTTTCTTGGTCGTAACAGATAGTTAACAAAATCTTTTTGGGTTTTGCTTTCTTGATCGGACATTTTTTCAAGACATTTTAAGACAATGGATCTTATTTTAACACCAGTGTGAATCTACTCAAAGCGCAGATTGAAGTGCATTTGCAGTTTGTTCGTTTTCATGGGGCTTTTTTGCAGCTCTGTGTTTTCGTGGCTCAACATGAACCTGGGAGTTTTGTCGGTCAAGACATCCATGCAGTGCAATGTTGATGTCATTGCAAACAAATAAACAAACAAACCCTTTGCTAAAAACAGCAAGAATGTAAAAAAAAACAGGAGCTGAACTTGAGCGACAAAGAGCGAAAGAAAGAAGGAATTCCTCAGAGTTACAAAACACTTAGCTGACTAAAACAGCATCATTTTAAAATCTTAAATGAAACTGAGATGATGATGATGATCTCCAGTGTATCACATCCAGCCACACCCACTGTGTGTGTGTGTGCGTGTGTGTGTGTGTGTCACAGCTAAGGGCCATGTGCTCTTAATTTGCAGTTGTGTGTGTGTCCAAACAGTGACGTAACATCAACTGAAGGGTTTGTCTCTGTAACCTTGTTTCACTTTGACCGATTTATATAATCACCATTGAGTTTCGGCTGTCTGTCTGTGTGTGGGTGTGTGCTGCAGAATTGTTTATACTGTTTATGTGACATTGACCTTAGTACACAAAAGAATGGAGTTTGTGTACATCTTGTTGTCTTACCGTCGTGCTGATCTCTGTAACAGTTTTTGTGGCTGCAGCTTTTCAAACTGTTTTGTCATTTACAGAATCTACGAACAGAATTTCGGCTGACACTCTCAGCTGAGTTTGGATCCTATGTGTCCCCACAGTTATCAGCAAACAGCTGCTGTTTACTTTGTGCAATTACTGTTAGAATATTGTGGGATGGCGGCTCACTGTGAGGGATTATACACACTCCAATAGGCAGCTGACACTGTAACTGTGTTTGTGAGGAGAACGGCCTCTGCTGTGAGGTCTGAGCTTCTGTTTTCTTTAATGTCTGCATGTTTGTTTTAGAGCTATAACTTTTTATAATTATATATTAGAATTTATTTATTCTCAATATGTTAATATACATTGTATGATTTGCAGTGGTATTTGTCATGTTGCTCAAAGCTTGAACTAGCTGACAAGTTGCTTCTTCACAATAAGCGTCGTTCATTCCCCACACCCCCACCCAGTTCTAGAAAAAAAAGGTCTTCAGAACAGAAAGGAAAAAGGAAATTATTATAAGTCAATCAGTCAGTCAAATCCAGTCCAGTCAGTTTGTGGATCCAGTCTGGATTTTGCCCGCTGGTATGTGGAGGATGGCTGGCTTCCTTGAATTAGCTGAACAGTGGGGATAGCAGAGTGAATGATCCAGGAGTATAAAATAGAGATTCACGTGAAGACCAAAGGCTGCTGGTTCTGGCAGATGAATGAATGTGACGGAAGGGAGGAAACATCATTATTTATTGTTCTTAATGCTGCTGCAACGCAGTGCTTCTCCTCAACTATCCGTATAAAACTTCCACGCTGACGACATTTGTGTTTGCTTTACTGTGGCTGTCACACACTGTGTTTGTCTGTGAGGCGCTAAGTGCAACGTGAACCAACACATGCATGTTGGTTCACGTTACACTTACATGGGACCATCGGATTTATTGGCTGGACGATCAGTGCACCTCTAGGAGAAACATATTTGTGCTATGGCCAGACCGACATATTGGTTTACCGATATTATCGGCTGTATCGGCCAATCGCAGTTAAATCTGTATCACAGTATGCTCTCCGATATGGGCCGATATGAAAACTGCTTTTGAGGCTGAAAAAAATGTTTGGACAAATGATTTAAAATGTTGTAATTACATAATTTGTCCAGCAGGGGGCAGTCCATTATTTAATAACTAATAATTGAAATGTTTGCTGTTCAGTGCACTGATGTTCAGAATAAAGTTTGTGAAAATGCCAGATATCCTGCCTCCATTGCATATCTTTGTCACAAGTTTTTGACAACCACATTTAATATCGGAATTTTCTTGCTCCTAAAATCAGAATCCACATCGACCCCAAAAATCCCATATCAGTCAGGCCCTATTCTAATTTGTGTCATTGATGATAATCAACATTTTTAAAAATACTTTTTTTCATATTTTTGGACTTTTAAGATAATTAACTGACAACTTCCCTGTACTTTTTATAAATCTTATCAGCCATTGTATCTGATATTAGAGTTTTCTTGCTCACTAATATCAGTATCAGCATCCGACCCAAATGTT